>OY293312.1:9917107-10517107 GCA_958502075.1 Orchestes rusci
GATAGACCGCCTAAAATTTGATAAAACTTAGACCCTACATCATTTATCAAAGAACTGATGGTGCATTTAGGAGCTTCAATCCATTTGTCAGTTTGCATGTCCTGGCAATTTAAAAAAAAAATTGTTTAGTGTTTTTTTTTCACGTTCAAAAAAAGGACAGTTTTCAAAACTTTTTTCTGTGTAGTTTTTGATAAAAATGTCTAGCACTATTTGAAAGAGGGGCAAAAACTATGTACTTCCTGAAAATTTCACAATAATTGGACAAGGAGTTTAGCTATAAGATTTAGAACTTTGCAAAAATTACCCATTTTTGAAGAAATCATGAAAAATGGGTCATTTTTGCTAAGTTCAAGATTTTATAATAGACTACCTATCCTTTGTTTAATAATTGTGAAATTTTCATGAAGTACATAGTTTTTGCCTCTCTTTCGAATGGTGCTAGCTGTATTGCTTCTTTTTTTGAACATGGAAAAAGGGCACTAAACAATTTTTTAGAAAAAATCGCCAGGACACGCAAACTGACAAATCGATTGAAGTTCCGAAATGCCCCATCGGTTCTTTGATAACTGATGTAGGGTCAAAGTTTTATCAAATTTTAGGCGCTCTATCTACTTATAGCCAATAATACTGTAGGTATACTTACATTCCTTCCTCTTGTTAATGTCTATCTCTTTCTTACTCATAATTAACAGTAATTGAGTTAATATGTTTGATTTAAATAATATGCGTCGAATTTTTCGCACCTCACTTTTACTATCAGTCCCCCTTAAACATTATTCTATGCTATCAATAACTTATTCATGTTAATGTGAAGTTTAATAATTTGAATAGATGCATGTCATGTTAAAATACAAATGAGTTTCAATACTTTCCTCTATTACCCTGATTACTATCATCAAAATATGTGATATTTTATGGTTTATGGACGAATTTTAAATCTACCATTTTTTGTTCGTTCATAATGCCATAAAATTCACATAATTTTGATGAAACAAAATAAAAACAAACATTCTGACAATATTTTGATAGATATCAGCTGTTTTATGTCAAGTTTGTCAGCATTAGTTCATTTAGCGACGTATAGGTGGATTGAAAAGTGTGTTCTATTGGCTCTTATGAGAGTTTCCGATCTAAACCTTGGTGTCATTAATCAATGTTTGTGACATCCAAAAACCGATCCATCAACATAGTTTTCTGAAAAATCTTTCATAAAGATGAATATTTTCACCAAATCAAAACCAATCATCAACTTGATACGGTTTGCCAGTTCAAAATCGGCCGATGAAATAAAAAATTTGGTGGCCAACAACAAAGTTGTGGTGTTCATGAAGGGGGTTCCTGAACAACCTCAGTGTGGATTCAGTAATGCTGTAGTTCAGATCTTGAGGATGCATGGGGTTACTTACGATGCACATAATGTTCTTGTGGATGAACCTTTGCGGCAAGGTGAGAATATTTTTCATGTTATGTATTAAGTACGTACCCACTCGTAGGATTTTCGAATTTTCCAGCTACCTAGTATGGATTTTTTCTAAAATGTATCAATTTTGTAAGCACCTGAGTCCATTGTAGAATTAGTATCTGAAATTTGAAGAAATATATTTTTGATTCACGTATCACGTTAACAGTAATGCTTGGTTTATACAACAAATTCATAAGCATAAGCATAACTTTGGTCATAAGCACAGTCGTAAATTTAAGCGTAATTTTAAGGGGGTTTATTCAACTTTATAAGCATAAGAGTTAAAAATGTGCTTGTCAGTCAAAACACATACTAAACATCAAATTAAAACTGACTTCAGGAAATATTGAAATATTCACAAAAATGCACAAAACAGTAAACAGTTCAGAAACCAAAACAGAACGTAAACAACTAACAAGAAGCCACACACCAAAGAAAATCATAATAATACGTAAATGAATTGGGTTGTCTCTGAATGAAGACAGGACAGGACTGTATTTGATTTCTACCGTAGATTGTCAGAAATGACGCCTGCGCTGTTCCGATTTTTGCATAACTTTAGACATAAAGATGAAAATGATCAACTTTCTTATCTTCATGCTTGTCGTTATGTTTGGGAAAGGTTGTATAAACGCGTTCATAAGAATCCCCAGAAGAAACCATACGTTCAACTGTTGTGCTTATGACTAGAGTTATGCTTATGCTTATGAATTTGTTGTATAAACCAGGCTTAACAGTTGACTTGCTGAATTTTACGTAACCTCAAATTTTGAAACATCAATTTTGTAAAATTTCCAAGATTACTGGAAAGTACAAAACTTTATTAGTAATTTTGCGGATGGTCAGTAGCAGGTATAGGACAAAAAATCAAACTTCGGTTTATTCTTTAAATTATCGACGTTTCGACCGTATAATTTCGGTATTTCTCAAGGCTACAAATGAAAGGGGCGTGAGTATCATAAATTAATTGAATGGAAAAGAACAGCTGAGCAAGCAAAACACATTCTACGTCACAAACAATGAATCGTACTGAACGACATTAATGATGGTAAAAGAATAACATTCAACGATAACTCAATTAAAACAATCACATAAAAAAATTGGAATTTCACAATACGTGTACAGGGTGTTCACGTATATTTTGGCCATCAGCTATCTCCGTTAATAGAACCTTACAGAGTGGCTCAAATTAGCAAAGTTGTGGTATTTTTTCTGAATATCAGAATTTGTTATCAGGAAAAACAATTGAGCATCAGAAGTCAATTAATTAAGGCATCTTATTTTTTTTAAAATGGGACAAAATACAGGGTATTTTATCCCCTAGTTCGATAGAGAATTCTTTCCTGATTTCAAATATATAAGGGTTGGGGGTGTTATCTTTAACGTTTATAAAGATATTAACGTTTTACTATACATGGAATAGTTGGCTGGTCTCTACTGATCAACACGTTCTCTCCAATTCATTATCATTATCGCTTGTAGGTATAGAAAAACGTTAATATTTCTATAACCGTTAAAGATAACACCCCCAACCATTATATATTTGAAATCTTGAAAAAATCATCTATCGAACTATGGGATAAAATCGAGGATAAAATACAGGGTGTCTCATTTTAAAAAAATTAAGAAGCCTGAATTTTTTTGACTTCTGATCCACAATTGTTTTTCCTGATAACAAATTCTGATGATTCAGAAAAACCACCACAACTTTGCTAATTTGAACCACTATGGTCAATATTAACGAAGATAGCTATTGACCAAAATAAACGTGAACACCCTGTACAGGGTTTCCAAATAAGCGAGATAAGATAAGAAACCGCACAAAAGAAAATATTGGAAATAATTTTCCAGTCGATACCTCCACCGCTAGAGGGCGTAATAGCTATGGTCGGGTAGAAAAATTGATTTTACTCAAAAATGTTTCATTATAAGTTGCTAAAATTCTAAAATAATACCACCACTCTAATCATCGTCAAATTCTGCACCTTTTTGGTTTACCATTTTTGATTGTTGGACATCAGATAAAGACGTGAGAGAAGGGTGAATTCTGACTTATTTAAATGCCTATAACTTTGGTTAGACTCAATATATTTGAACGAATAAGGTTTTGTTTGAGAGAGGAGGCCTTGCTTATGTTTATTAAGAGCAAAATATAGTCATGGGAGATTGGTTTACGCTGCTCCCTGTAGGGGGCGCCAATGCAAAAGTTCATGGTTTTTCTATTTTGTTTCCGAAATTTGACCACCCTGTACACATAGTAAACTTCCTTGTAAACTTCTTAAATTGTTTATATAAGATTCAAAACAGTAGACAAACAGCAACAACAATATCACGGTCTTTGTGCCATCCATCCTCACAATGATCGTTATATTGTTGCTGCTGTTTGGATTTTGAAAAACCAGTTATTGCCGGAAGTCTTCGGAATTTTCCAAGTTTCGAAGCGGAATTTTTCTGACATTGAAATTGCACAGCTTTGCCTTAATTTAACCGAGATCTCCGTGCATACACTCGAATTTGTAACACCCAGTATGTACAGGGTTATTCATTATATTTTGACACCCATCTACAGCTCTTATTGCGAGTGATAGAAAAAAACTTTAAATACAAAAGTTTTGGTTATGGGGGTTATGTAGAAAACATGTAGCTTCGTTTTTAATGGAATGTTGATAGTTTATATGATTAAGTTAGTGTTGTGAATATTTGTTGTAGTTTAAAAAAATATATTTTTTGAATTCAAATAGTTTCAAAGTGACTGAACCAAATGCCTACAAACCATATATATTTGAAATCAGATTAAAGAGATCTTTCATTTTAGTCAATAATATACAGGGTGTTCCATTTAGAAAAATATGACTTAATGAATTTTTTCTATGTTATGATTTCGATTTGTTGATTCCGCTATCACCAGAAGATACTACGTGAAAAAAACCAAAACTTTTGTATTTAAAGTTTTTTTCTATCACTCGCAATAAGGGCTGTAGATGGGTGTCAAAATATAATGAATAACCCTGTACTTACAATATGTACAGGGTGTAACAGAGTAAGTGTTACAACGTGAAACTGTAGATTCGTTATCAAAAAAAAAAAAGATTTTTCCTCAACGAAAATTTTCCGCGTGCTTTCGTTTTCGATATGCAGGGTGTCAAAGTTATGAAAAAAGAAAGATTTTTCTTTAATTACTTCTAAACCACTTGGAATATTTTTATCAGATTTGGTACAGTGTCAAAACTCACTAGTTAGGATTATTTTATTAAAAAATCGATTAAACAAATTAACCAGTGGCGTAGTTATAATACACCCTGTATATCGAAATCGAAAGTCCGCGGAAAATTTTTTCTAAGAAAAAATATTTTTCTTTTTTGATAAAGAATCTACAGTCTCACGTTGTAACACTTACTCTGTTACACCCTGTATACTTAATGATGTCGCTAAGGCCGAGGCTAAGGCGACATCATTTTTTTCAATAAACACAGACTAACCCAAACTAATCAAAATTGATTTTACTTCTATACAGTATGTCCGGCGATGGGGTAACCAATAGGTGAAATGAACAAAAAATTTAATTTTTCGAGAAAAAGTAATTCTTTATAAATTTTTTACAGGGTCTTCAAAAAGTAGACAAAAAACCAAATCTTGCACACGAATTATAATTAATAAGGTCGATGGCATTGACCGGAATCCTGCACTGCACAGTTGAAGAAATCCCTCTTTCTTCCCTCGGATGGCCTCCAAGCAACGAATAAGAGAGAGAGAGAGATAATAAAAAATAGTCTAAGGCGAAAACGATAAAGTACGTTGCCGAATAAATAACCATGTTTCTCGTTTGAAGTAGTTTCAAACAATAAAATGCATATTCGTTGCTTCATGGTTAACATTATTTGTACAACAATAAAATAGTCATGTTATATTTTGCTGGAAACTTTTGAATGTGGTTTCTCAACACTTGAAAGAGAAAATTATTTTTCAACTTTTTGAAGAACCTTTATAAAATTTCAAACTTTTTTTCATCGACTATCGTATTTTTTTAGCAAGCAAAATTTTTGCGAAAAATGACTTTTTCTCGAAAAATTAAATTTTTTGTTCATTTCACCTTTGGGATACCCCATCGCCCAACGTACTGTGCTTCTTAAAAGCATTTTTCTGATCAAATTTTGGCAACAATGCTATCGTTTAACGTTTAAGAACATACAGTGAGGACACCTATTCCAACCTACGTGTCCTCACTGTATACAATCCAATATACTTTTTTAGCTTGTTTACTATATTTTTAACAATAATTTTCATGTTTTCTGGACTTTGACATACAACTTTGATGTTTTTTCTGCATTACTGTGTGGCAGTAAGCCAAATTAGATAATTGAAGACTTATGTCTAGACTCGATTTAATGCTTATAGAGACTAATGTTGAATAATTTGTTCAAAAATAGATTGCGAATGGCTTGCCTGGCAAAATCCGGAGCTACACTTTTGTACAGGGTGTTACAAATTTCAATGTTCACTAACAGTATCTTGGAAATGGTAGGATATACAAGGTAGGATATCAAAGCAGAGTATAATAAACAACAAGTAGCGACAGATCACCACGTCACCTTGTCTCAATGACAGAAATTAGCATCATACCCTGCTAACATTTTGAAATGCAAAACTGTTTTCCATTTCAAGAATTATAAACTTCGCATAGATCTTTAGACCTTCTTCATAGTGGGTAATCGTATTCTTTAACTTGATCACCTATGTGTCAGTATCATTGAATTCATGGAATCTGCTACGATATAGTTTTATTTTACATTTCATAATGTTAGCAGTGTATAAATGAGGCGAATTTCTGTCATTGAGACAGACCACGTTTAGGTATATGGAGCTGTCGCGACTTGTTTATTATACTATAGTACGAAGCACGACAAAGTTGCGCATTTTGGTACTCAATAAAATGCCGTTGGGAAAGATATCCGCGAAAAAACCAAAATTTTTTAAAACGCTCTTTTGTTCTCCCAGGTTAATTAGAAGAAATATCTGAAATAGATGTCCTTCATAGCCACTTTTTTCCCTCTATAAATGGCGTCATCTTATTTATGATCCGACTTTTCGTCTTTGAGCAAAAATCCAATAAATCTATCTTGTAGAGAACAGTACACTGTAAATGCAAAGTCGATTAAAGGCAGGAAGAAATCAGGAAAATAGTTATTCGAAAACCATCAGTTTTTGAAATTGTAAATATGAATTCTTGAAATTTTCTTTTCCTGACATAACTAAGACAAATGGATTGTATTTTTTCTCCTCTAAAAGATGTAATCATATTTTTGATCCGACGTTTCGTTCCTTCCCGAACATCTCATCAATTCATATTGATGATGGCGTTATTAGCTCGAAACGTCGAATAGATGTCAAGTGTGATATTTCGTTGGAATTAGGACTAAAATAAGTTTAAATTGAGCGTGGAACGAAATAATTGTTGTTTGTTGATGATGGTTGCTCGGGGACGAAACGTCGAATCATACATTTGATGACGCCATTTTGTAGAGGGAAAATAGTTACTGTGAAGTTGTAACATTTATTTTAAAAAATTACGGTTTTTCCCGGATATCTTTCATCGGAATTTTTTGGATTTTCCAATGCCATTTTATCAAGCACCATAATACTGAACTTTCTCATGGTTTGAACTTCGATGTATACTCTGACGTTTCCAAGATACGGTGATACCGTATCTTGGTATCTTGAAATGTTCACCATAATATCACCAAGATATTATGGTGAACATTTCAATTTGTAACACCCTTTATAAAAGTATAGCCCCGGATTCTGCTAGGAAACTCATTCGCAATCATTTTTTGAACAATCAAATAACAGTTGAGGGTTTATCTTATACCGTATCTCGTACTATAACTGTGGGTCATTCTTTCCACATCATTCAACTACTGCTTTCTTTCCAGGAATAAAAGATTTTTCCAACTGGCCAACAATTCCACAAGTATACATCAATGGAGAGTTTGTTGGAGGATGCGACATCATGCTTCAAATGCATCAGTCGGGCGATTTGATCGAAGAATTAGAGAAGGTTGGGATAAAAAGTGCACTGTTGGATCAAAAACAAAAAGACTCTACATCTGACAGTAAAAAGTAATAGAATCTACTTGATTTATTAATTTATGAATTCTGATTTGTGTTTGTTAATTATTTGTAAGTATATTTTGCAATAAATTCTTGTAGTGCAAAAACAAAAGCTTAATTTTAAACGTTACGTCTCACACTGACAAATATCTACAAAAGTCGGACAAAACCTACAGTTTATTAATTCTTGAAAAAAATATTCGTAATATACTTCATACTATTTTTTGCTTCAAGTCCAATCAAAATTATGCAGCTCTTTTGATAATATAGTGCAAGAAGTTGAAATCACAATCCCTAAAGTATCCTATGAGTGTCTATCTGCAGTTCCTGCTTGGACGGACCTCTTCTGAATTGGAACCTGTGACTAAACATTGATAATGCACAATTTGCACATTTTTTGGAAATATGAAAAATATAAGAATAAGTAAGTACTGATGCCATTGATGTTCAAAAATTCAACATACAACCTCTATTGATGTTTAAAGAGCGCCTATCAACGTCCACGACTTCACAAAATACATTATCTATCTCCGTCTGGCGTATTGACTGTAATAACTCTCTCTCCGAGAGAGAGAGAAAGGTTATCTAGCTCCGCCCCGTTTTCGATCATACAGTGAAATCTGCGTTTTCGTTTTTATTTATTCAGTATATTTTTGGGTGTTTCGGAAATTTTTTTTCGCTGATGACTTTCAAATAATGTCTAGATTACGTATAAAAAATTTCAAGTCATTTAAAAATCTATGCAAATTGTCCATTGGAACGATCATATCTACAACATAAATCGTTCATTTTTGTAAGAGGTCGCACACGCTCGCAAAAAAGCACCTTTGTATTCGCAAAACAAAACTTCACAGTTCCGTAAAATAAAAAAAAATAAAGCCCGGATCTGACAGGATCCTCCACCGAATCCCGATAAATAATACACTGATCTATAGTTATTTACCTAACAAGTGTGGAAAGTGATACTTTACCGCACGCGACGGCAGTAACCGACCGACGCGAAGCAGAGTTCGGTCACAACGTCAAGGGCGGTAAAGACACTTTCCACATGTGTTAGGTACAAAATTTTACCTTTGAGTTGAAATTTCACATTTTCTTCAACATGGAAATCTGCCTCTCCATAATTTTGTCATAGTAACCACCAAATAAATGTGATTCATATTCAGTATGACACGATGGTTACCTAGAGACATTGGTGGTTACTATAACAAAACAATTATTTGCGTGCTGTAAAGTACATTTCCTACTGCGGAAAATTCAATTTTCCGCATCGATATCCGTGTGGAAAATCAGATTTCCCGCACCAGTGCGGAAAAATGAACAATATCATCAGCAAACAGCAACCAGGTTTCCAGGTAACTATGGTCGCTTAAAGAGACATTGTTTTACGGTTATCCGATGTTAAACGGAAAGGTTGGTACAGAACCGCAATAAATGTCTAGAGTTACCGTAAAACAATGTCTCTTTATTCCATGATCGAGAGGTACAGCTCGAACATACTCCACATCTATTCGCGTTCGCAGACTTGCGAGCCAATACGCTAGGTTTCTGTGACGTCATGACGTCAGCTGTCAGACGGAAATATCCAAACAAGCTATTTTTTATTACCTCAAAAGCTGACTTTTCACTCGGCTAATCATATACGCACTAACAGGACACACGATATATGTAATACACCCAAAAATATAGTCCAAAGAAGTCCAAATTAAACACAAACACTGATTTAAAACTCACAAAATACAAAACCACAAGTCACAAAAGCTTGTTTGGATACCAAATTCGGCCACGACCAATCATATGGTGCCTGTGACGTTTTCAAAAACGTCGCGTATAGATATTTACCCAGATTAGGGTAGTGGCTAGAGTTGCATCGGTGTGAGTGGTGCACGGACCTATATAAAAACTGGACTGCTAATGCATATGGCCGACCTTGCCAAAAATCACTGAGGCATGGGCGCCGCCATGATGGGACAATTTGTGTTGGTATCTCTGTTTTTTTTTGACGTTCCACTTATGGCTGCGTTCCGAGAACTAGCGTTATATTTGAGCGGTCCAACTCAGTCCAACTGGAATGACATGATTTCCTGTGCTGCAGCACAGTGGTCTAGCGAAAAAGAGTATATTTCTCTCGCTTCATCGCTGGAACTGAGATGCTGTGGTGGAAATTATCATTTATGTCATTTCAGTTAGATCGCTCGAAAAAAGCGATTAAGCGCTGCAATTCCTTTCACCTATGCGGCCATTGGAAAATGCAGAAAGACAGCTAATTATTATTTTGTTTTTGAGGTTATGTCATATCATTAGTCATATCACCTATTCCTATTATTTTGATTCGGATTTTGGAATATTGGATTTTAAGAAGATACCTATAGGTACTCAAAACTCAATATTCACATTCAAATTGTAATTTTGTGCAGGGTTTTTAACATTATTCTAGATACTTATAAAACTATGAAACGTTTTGTGTTGAATTATTATTAACATAAAAATGAGCCTTCATTCTTCATTCAACTCAATTCTTCAAAAATATCATTACCTATTATGTCCTTTCAACAGCATTATACCATACCTAAGTAGCGAATAGCACTTGATCTATTGTACCTTACCTAACTACTATTTCGTAACGAGTTCAACTTGGACCCTGGAAATTGGTATAGGTAGTAGGTACTTGAGATAGTCGATGTTTCATGATTTATGCATTCTGCGGATTAAGAATTGATATAATAATATTCTCTTCAATGTGCACAAAAACTACGGGAACGCGAAGTCACTTGAAGAAAAAAAAAAGAAATATTTACCAATATCCTTCGTCCTTTATCTTATTATATTGATAACAATTAATTAATGACCTCGAATCCTCGAAATCGAAATCAGACGGTAGCTGTATGTATGTAAGGTTTACATTCAACTTGTTTTCGAATTGGAACTGTCAAATTTTCCCTTGGCAAACGGGGATCATATGCTACCATCTACATTGTATTTGTGTCACGCTTACGCCAAATTCAATGTGAATGGTGACAAATGATTCCCGTTTGCCAAGCAGAAATTTGACAGTTCCAATTCGTAATGGAATTCAATGTAAATCAGACATTACAGATTTCTGCATTTTTCAACGATGGCACCACTGAAAATCAGAAGCACCAACTTAAATTGTCCCATCATGGCAGCGCCCATGCTCCAATGATTTTCTTCTCATTGCATTAGCAGTCCATTTTTATTTACTAAGTCCGTGGAGTGGTGCCAGCTGCCTTACTGATGAGTCATAGAAAAAATATATAACGAATATATATATTTTTTCTATGTGATGAGTCCAATTTCGGGACGAAACCGGTATGAGGAGGGCACTACTCACATGGATGTAACTCTAGACATTTATTGCGGTTCTGTACCAACCTTTCCGTTTATGGTCGCTTAGTTACACATTTCGACATTCATTATTATTTATTTGTCATTAGTTGCATCAGAAACTTTTAAATTACGAATTATATCCTTATTTCCGCACGTCTGTAGAAAAACTATTGTACCTAACACTTGCGGAAAATGTTCTTCCGCCCTCGGCTGCTTCACCGAACTCCGCTACGCGTCGGTCGGTGAACGGCAGACCCGTGCGGAAAAACTAATTTTCCGCACTTGTTAGGTAAATAGCTATTACCACACCCCGTGCGGAAAAGTAACTTTACTACACGGAGTGCTGTAAAGTGCTACTTGCCACACGCAAATGCGTGCTGTAAAGTACACTTTCACGCACGCGAGTAGGTAAAAGAATTAACTCCTCTAACCTCACCTAAACTTTGGTCTTGCATCAGTTATCAAAGAATTGATTGTGCATTTAAAGACTTGAATCCATTTGTCAGAGTACTTGTCCATGCGATTTTCAAAAGACTGTTTAGTGCCCCTTTTTCACGTGTGAAAAAGGGTTAGTATTAATGGTTTTTTTTTGTGCGATTTTTGATAAGAAAGGCTAGCAATATTCGAAAGAGGGGCACAAATTATGTCATTCCTGAAAATTTGACAATAATTAAACAAAGGATGGTCTAGATATAAAATCTTGAACTTGGAAAAATGACCCTTTTTCAAATAAATCATGAAAAACGGGACGATTGAGGGAAAATGGTGAGGAATTTGGATATTTTTGTCTGTATATTATAGCTAGTTGAAAGGGATATGTTTTAAAAATTTAGCCATAGTACCGGGTGACCCAAAAAACTTTGGGCAAACTTAACTTGTATTTTTTTAAATGGAACACCCTGTATGTAAGAATTCCAATCATTTCTCCGATCTCGTATGATCATTTTGATATTGAGTTTGTTGGGTCTAAGACTTAATAAAGGAATGGGAGGCGATCATAGTTGAAAAATGACTCAAAGTTGGGCCATTTTTCAAGCGAAATGGAAAAAAGTATTGGAAAATCAACTCACCCATAAAACATTACATGGGGCGTTTTTCCACCGCCACCGTCACGGCAACAAGAACGAGATGATGGCACCGAAGTAGCGGTACATGCATTACCAACGACTTAAAGGGTTTTAAGTCGTTGTGCATTACTTTAGACCGCGTGCCCACTGCAGGCCTGTCACCCGGGCGCCGTCATCCCGGCCGCCCGGCCGCCGGTTTTTCTAAGTAATTCGGCGTGACTGCTAAAAATCGTACAGAGATTTTGACGGGCCGATTTTATGTTGGCAATAGAAAATAAAATAGTAAAATACATTCGATCTTGAGCGTACTGCACTCTCTTCTCTGAATTTTGCACACAAGATTTAGAATTTTGCACACCCTCCCTTACCGATCTATGCCCTTATGAAAATGTCAAGTTTCCCCCACGACATTGCACAAAATCAATTTTTTTATGTACAGGGTGTTCTAGTATACAGTGTGGTCACTTCAGTGTGAAACATATGGGATTTTTTTTTATCAACTGCAGAATAAAAATACATATATTGCCGAAAGTTGGTGCATGTTCGATAATCATATTACGTGCACTTAGAATGGTTGCAAGTCAAACAGCATACAGGGTACGCCAAAAAATATGAAAATTGTACAAGAGTAAAGTACCCTTAGTTCAAAAAAACCGGCAAAATGTTATAAAGAAAAGTTGTTAAGAATTAAAAGTTATGCCTAAATACCAAATCATGGCCTCCTTAGAAAAAAAAATATAATTTTGTTTGAACATCTAATTATTTTCCAAAAAAAAAATGTTTTTTTATATTCACCCTAAACAGTTTCATAAATTATTCAAAAACAAATCAATTTCGCATAACTTAGTTCAAATTTAAGCATATTTAGAAAATTTACCTAAATTTTAAATTTTTTAGGGAATCACAAAATTCACTAAAAAAAAATCACTTTATATGCGAGTTTTTTAATATGCATATTATCATTGATGATGTTTTACCTTGTGAAAAAGAATGTTTGCGATATTTTAAAGTTGTGTTTGATATCGTTGCAACAAACATGAAGCTTGTTATTCTCTAAAAAATTTAAAATTTAGGTAAATTAATTCTAAATATGCTTAAATTTGAACTAAGTTATGCGAAATTGATTTGTTTTTGAAAAATTCATGAAACTATTTAGGGTGAATATGAAAGAACATTTTTTTTTGAAGATGAATAGATGTCTACAAAAATTTTTTATTTCTAAGGAGGCCATGGTATTGGTATTTAGGCATAACTTTTAATTCTAAACAACTTTTCTTCATAACATTTTGCCGAATTTTGTGAAATAAGGGTACTTTACTCTTGTACAATTTTCATATTTTTTGGCCTACCCTGTATGCTGTTTGACTTGCACCTAATATGATTATCGAACATGCACCAACTTTTGGCAATATTTGTATTTTGGTTGTGCAGTTAATAAAAAAAAATCCCACATGTTGCACACTTAAGTGACTACACTGTATTTTGGCCAATAGCTATCTCCGTTAATATTAACCCTAGAGAATGGTTCAAATGGGCAAAGTTGTAGAACTTTTTCTGAATCATCAGAACTTGTTATCAGAAAAAACAATTGAGCATCAGAAGTCAAAAAAATTGAGGCTTCCTACCTTTTTTTGAATGGGACACCCTATATATTATCCTTTAGTTCGATAGAGAATTCTTCCCTGATTTCTAATATATAAGGGTTGAGGGTGTTATCTCTGACGGTTATAAAGATATTAAAATTTTTCTATACAAGGAATAATGATAATAAATTGGACAGAGGGTGTTGATTAGTAGAGACCAGCCAACTATCCCATTTATAGTAAAACGTTAATATCTTTATAACCGTTAAAGATAACACCCCCAACCCTTATATATTTGAAATCAGGGAAGAATTCTCTATCGAACTAAGGAATAATCTATGGGGTGTCCCATTTAAAAAAAGATAGGAAGCCTCAATATTTTTGACTTCTGATGCTTAATTGTTTTTTCTGATAACAAATTCTGATAATTCAGGAAAAGTACTACAACTTTGCCCATTTGAACCTTTCTCTAGGGTTAATATTAACGGAGATAGCTATTGGCCTAAATATACGTGTACAGGGTGTTTCCGTATATTTCGTTTGCAGACTAACTCGCTTATTATGCAAGATAGATAGGGACTTTAAATACAAAGTTGGTAGGTATTAACAGAAAAAAATATTTTTTTTGTATACCGGGTGCACGAGAAAAGTGTGACAGACACAACTTGCATTTTTTCAAATGGAACACCCTATATATTATTTTATAATCAAATAGACATTATTTTTCTGATCTCAAAAATATACATGTAGGCATTCCTTCCAGCCGTTTTCAAAATATTTGAGTTTTAAAGTTGGTTTTATGGTATTGCCAAATTTAGTATCTATGACTACAATAATTGTTTGAACATTATTTATTCATTTTTATCCTTCCAATAATCTAAAACAACGAATATAACAAGTGAATACATTTTATTATTATTAAATTGATATCATAAAAAGCAATTATTGAATATGCCCGCCATTATTCACAACACATTTTCTTAAATGTATTTTATGATATCAATTTATTGATAATATAATGTATTCACTTGTTTTATTCGTTGTTTTAGATTATTGGAAGGATAAAAACTAATAAATAATGTTCAAACAATTATTGTAGTCATAGATACTAAATTTGGCAATACCAAAAAACCAACTTTAAATATTTTGAAAACGGCTGGAAGGAATGCCTACATGTTGTATATTTTTGAGATCAGAAAAATAATGTCCATCTGATTATGAAATAATATAAAGGGTGTTCCATTTAAAAAAATGCAAGTTGTGTCGGTATACGAAAAAAATATTTTTTCTGGCGGTTCATGTTAATACCTACCAACTTTGTATTTAAAGTCCCTATCTATCTTGCATAATAAGCGAGTTAGTCTGCAGACGAAATATACGGAAACACCCTGTATATAAAGAAATGATTCTGTGCAATGTCGGGGAAGAAACTTGACATTTTCATAAGGGCATAGATCGGTAAGGGATCGTATGCAAAATTCGAAAACATGTGTGCAAAATTCAGAAAAGAGATGTACAGGGTGTCCCATTGTGGGTACTTTTGCGGGGTATCTCCGTTATTCTTATAGATAGAAAGTTGCGGTTTTCGCGACAGTGTGCTACTTTTTCGTGAAACTGAAGATGCCGTTAACAAAATTTTTATAGCCTTTTTAGTTTTTAAGATACAGGGCTAAACTGAAAATGTTGCATTTTAAGGTACCCCTCGTATCTAAACTATCAGATAAGTTATGGAAAATGTGAAAACTGTTTCTTATATAACTTTTCCCGTAGAACTCGATCCTGCCGATCGAACCGATCGATCCGAACTCGATCGGAATTAGTATACGGGGTCAGGTCAAAAAGTTATCGGACCCAACTTTATTTTTTTAAATGGAACACCCTGTATATTTATAGTCCATAAAATTTGTTTTTTCTTTACCTTTTCAAAAATATATAAGAGAATGCACTTAAAAAAAAAAAATGTTATTTGACCTGACCCCGTATACTAATTCCGAAGGCAGAATCGAGTTCCACGGGAAAAGTATATAACTTTCGATTTTGCCTCCGGAATTTGTATACAGGGTCAGGTCAAAAAGTAAAAGGCTAAATTTTTTTTTTTTAAAGTGCATACTCGTATGTATTTTTGAAAAGGTAAAGAAAAGACAAATCTTTTGGACTATAAATATATAGGGTGTTCCATTTAAAAAAATAAAGTTGGGTCCGATAACTTTTTGACCTGACCCCGTATACTAATTCCGAATCAAGTTCTACGGGAAAAGTTATATAAGAAACAGTTTTCACTTTTTCCATAACTTATCTGATAGTTTAGATACGAGGGGTACCTTAAAATGCAACATTTTCAGTTTAGCCCTGTATCTTGAACACTAGAAGGGCTATGAAAATTTTGTTAACGGCATCTTTAGTTTCACGAAAAAGTAGCACACTGTCGCGAAAACCGCAACTTTCTATCTATAAGAATAACGGAGATACCCCGCAAAAGTACCCAAAATGGGACACCCTGTACATAAAAAAAATGATTTTGTGCAATGTATGTAACTTTGTATTCTCGGGTGATTTCTGAAAAAACTATTTATCAGAAAGGTATGATGTATTATCGGTATTTAACGGCGACAGTAACGTTTTTACTTCTCCGTGTTTCACAGTCGATTTAACAAGTTAAAACTGCGAATTAATTTTTGAAAGTGGTATGGGTGATAGTAGTGATGGAGCTAAAGACAATAGACCAAAAAGAAATGTGAAAGCTGATAATATAACGATGGAAAAGAGAAGTTTGTCAATTGGTTCTGGTGATCAGCTATATTCAAAAGAGATAAAAAGAATTATTGGAATCTCTTATGTAAACAATCCAGTCCCTGATAAAATCCCAGTAAAGAATGTTAGCCAAATACCGGGGATATCTGAAAAGAATGATGCTTTTATTGGATTTGCTGACGTTGAGATACCTTCTAATTCATTTGATATATTCAAACCTAGAAACTCAATAACAATGCGATCTCCACCATTTCAAAAATTTGATTTTAATTATGTAATTAATGATGATGAAGAAGCGACTAATGGGAAAAGACTTCGATCTGAAGAAAGTCCACCAGATCCAGGGAATACAATGAAGAAGCAATGTGACAGAAATATATCTAGACAGCATATTATCCAGAATGACAGCAGCGACGTTTCCAGGGACAGTAAACAGGAAACAAGTAAGGAAAGCAATAAGCCACAAGGAAAAGACAAATTGGATATTGTATATGAAGTCTTCTCAGCTCTTGACATTATCCAAGAAGTGACCAACAAAATCGAAATTTCAGAAACCCTTAAAGAGGACCAGACATCTCTTAGGAATGCAAGTAGTCAAATCCATAAATGCCTTACACTGTTGATATATAGAATAGGAGAGCTGGAAAAGGTTAACAACATCAAGAAAATCGATTCAGGCAATACAGCAGAAGAAATCACACATCACAAAGAAGAAAGAGTGAAGACATATGCACAAGTAAGCACTAGCAATAAAGAGAATCATAAAGAAATAGAGACCACTAACAGAAATCAAGCAGAAAATTGGACAACTCCTAAAATCGATAGAAAGCTGGAAACAATGGTCAGCATAGAAAATGTAACTGATTCCAGACAAACAATCCAGAAATTGAAAGAGAACATTTCTCTTAAAGACGTAGGGGGGCAGTTTAAAAACGTCAAATATCTAAAGAATGGATCAGTCATTATTGAAAGTCACGATGTTAAACAACAAGAAAGTTTGAGACAAGTTCTCAGAGATAAAGTCTCCATTAAGATAAAAGAACAGCAAAATCAGGATCCTATGTTCACAATCACTGGAATAACGAAAGGAATACCAACCAATGAATTCGTAGATGACATCATCACTCAAAATGAGGAGATAGAAAAAGATCTGGGCTTTAAAGTGAAAGACCACATCAAAGTGATCACTAAACGATCATGTAGGAACCCGAGTAAAGAAAACTGGATATTACAAGCACCAGCATCCATTACTAAGTGGTTTTTGAAAAGGCAGCGCATAAACTATGATTTCGTAAAAGTGTACGTACAAGAGCACATAAACCTGGTAATTTGCTTTAAATGTTGTGGATTCGGCCATGTATCAAAATATTGTGATAACAAACTATGTTGCCAGAAGTGTGGAGGTGAACACCATGGAACAGACTGTGGGAAAAAATACCTGAGGTGCCCAAATTGCATTAAAATGAAAAATACACAATCCAATAACCGCTTCAATAAGACACAAAATTCAAATGCAGAACATAAACATCCAGAGGTCATCTCAATCATCCATCAAAACGTGCAATCACTGGGAAATTCCCTAGACTTGGTCAATGAATTGGTGGGAGCTCATAATGATTGCAGAGTGATATGTATCACGGAACATTGGAGGTCAAAGGAGGAGCTGAACTATATGGGTATCACGAACTTCAAACTAGGAGCAGCTTTCTGTCGTCCCAGTGGGCAGCATGGAGGAAGTGCTATTTACATCCATCAGAGTGTTAAACGAGTCCGCGAAATAAATCAAGTGAATAATCTATCTGTGCAGGGTGAATATGAATACGCGGCAGTGGAATGTGACTTCGATAACATGCAAATAGCGATAGTGTGCGTCTATAGACCTCCAGCTGGTAATGTAAATAATTTTACTTGTAGCATACATAGGATTTTGTCAATTATTGCATCAGGTGGAAAGAATATTAATATTGTGATTTTGGGAGACTTAAATATTGAACTTTTGAAGGATAATGTGCATAAATTAGATTTAGTATGTGTCCTAGAATCATATGGTCTCAAACAAACGATTTTTGAGAATACTCGAGTCACATCTAATTCATCGTCGTGCATTGATAACATTTTCACAAATTCTATTTTTATGAAAAGTCAAGTTTTGGATACAGTCATATCTGCTCATACGGCACAAAAAGTGACTTTTCAAAGCAAACCACTGAATCAAAGGCCCTTTAGTTATAGAAGGATCTTCTCTGAAGAAAATAAAAGTCACTTTTTGGAGTCTTTAGGAAGCGAAAAGTGGGATCAAGTATATAAAATACATACAAGCAATGTAAATCAACAATGGAAATCCTTCATCGATATATTTAGTTCAGTCTTTGATCGTCGTTTTCCACTAAAGAAAATCATATGTAATACGAAAAAAAAGTCTAGATATAATTGTTCGCCGGAAATAGGAATTTGTAAGAACAGGTTGGATAATCTGATACTGTCCAGGTATAATAATGTGTATAGGGACGAATACAAATCTGTTAAAAAAGACTATGATGACATGCTTAAAGCTAGTAGGGCAAATAATTATGCAGAGCGAATACAAAACTCAGACAATAAGTCAAAATGCATGTGGGCAATTTGTAAAGAAATAACAGGTAAATGTCAAGTATCAGAAATTAGCAGTGACCGATATCCAGAACTTCTATCAAATGAATATAATAATTATCTAACATCCATTATACCAGAGTTGACAAAATCAATGAAGTCAACTCATTCTAATGTTCCCAGTAATATACCCATGAATGATCAGTCAATGTTTCTGTCACCGATTACAACTACTGAACTGTGTCAGTTGGCCAACAGACTCAAAAACAAATATTCTAGTGGTATAGATGAGATACCAACAAGTATTCTCAAAATGGTAGTACCTGCGATTAAAAATATCCTTTGCTACCTAATCAATAATATATTCAAAGAAGGAGTTTTCCCTGATCAACTCAAGATAGCCATTATCAAGCCCCTATACAAAAAAGGTGATCCAAATAATATGGATAACTATCGACCGATTAGCCTGTTATCATCGTTCTCTAAACTGGTTGAGATGGCAATGTGCGATAGACTCATGCAGTTCATTTCAAAGTGTGGAGTCTTGCAAGAAAATCAACATGCATACTTGAAAAACAAATCAACCATGACTGCAATATTTGAATTCACAAAACAGATAATTGATTTTTTGGAAAAGGGTGAAATCGCATTAGGCATGTTTTTGGACCTATCGAAAGCATATGACTGTGTTGATCCAAAATTATTATTGCTGAAATTGGAACGTTATGGGATAAGAGGCAATGTCTTGGAACTATTTCGATCATACATGTCTTGCAGGAAACAAATTGTGAAAATAACACAAGATGGAAAAGACTATTATTCGAAAACGTTGGTTAACCAGATTGGAATTGCACAAGGAAGCATCGCAGGTCCGATACTATTCGTTATCTTTCTGAATGACCTTCACTTCAGAACCAGTAACGAAAGCGACAAAATAACCTGTTATGCTGATGATACTAACTTGGTGACTGGTGACAAAACTCTGAATGGTGTCATGGATCGAGGGGATGTCTTTTTACAGAACACTTGCAGCTGGTTTCTGGAAAACCGACTTATACAAAATGAAAATAAAACGAACATTATTCTCTTCAAGACCAAACAATCAAAAATTCAAACTCCAGAAAACGCAACACTTAACGAGACAGCGATGGATTTCAGGAAAAATACACATTTCGTAGGAGTTGTTTTGGACGAGTTTCTGGATTGGTCGGATCATGTCAGAGTGCTGACACAAAAATTGAACTCGATATGCTATGGAATTAGAGTCACTGTTAATTATCTGGATCTGAAAAGTCTGATGGTTCTGTATTATGCTAATTTTGTGTCTGTTCTCATATATGGAATTATTTTTTGGGGAAGTTGCTCATTGGCTACTAAAATATTTGTTACTCAAAAACGAGTTCTCAGAATAATCAGGAAAATGAATTCCAGAGACACCTGTAGGGGTCTTTTCAAATCAAGTGGATTGTTGACTGTGTTTGGCATATATATAAATGAATGCCTGTTGTTTTTTTTCAAAAATAAAATCATGTTCAATTTAACGGAATTCCATACTTACAATACTAGAACCGCAAATGTTATATATCCCAGACACAGACTCTCCTTAACTGAGAGAAGCCCCTATTACATGTGTCTAAAGCTATTTAATAATCTGCCAAGCTATATTAAGACCATCGACTCCTTTGTAATGTTCAAAACACATATCAAGAAATTTCTTGTGCAGATTGAACCATACTCTGTTAATGAATATTTTGTAGCTTGTAGGTATTAGTGTAAGAGCGGAAATCAGTGTCGACACTATTTCTGTTACCCTTATATGTATCAGGTCTACTGTAATGTATTTGTGGAACAAGAAATAAAGATTATTATTATTATTATTATTATGTTTTTTGAAAGCTTATGATGTTATCTACAAGATGGAAATATAATATACAGGGTGTTCCATTTGATAAAATTGTGTACAGGTCGTGTTTGCGAAACTGGACCACCCTGTATAATAACAAATAAATTTATTCAAAGTGTATGTGATTATTGTGTTCTAGGATAAGTAATGTTTTATGAGTCAGTTGATTCTCCGATACTTTTTTCAATTTCGCTTAAAATATAGCCCAACCATGAGTCCTTTTTCAACTTAGATCGCCTCCCATTCCTATTATTATAAGTCTTAGACCCAACAAACCCTATATCAAGATGATCGTACGAGATAGGAGAAATGATTAGAATTCTTACATACAGGGTGTTCCATTTAAAAAAATACAAGTTTAGTTTGCCACAAATTTTTGGGGACACCTTGCACTATGACTAAATTTTTAAAACATAGCCTTCTCAACTAGCTATAATATACAAACAAAAATATTCAAATTCCTGACCATTTTCCAGCAATCGTCCACCCCATCTTGGTTGCACCACCCTGTATTTGTATGGAATTTTGTTACCTTAATGTGGTAATTATTAGTAGTTATCATCACAATTCGCCTAATTTTCGAGTTACACCTAAAAAATTGGAAAAAGTGCCGAAATTTTGAGAACTTCTGCAATTTTCGTTGTGTAGCCGGGCGAGGTAGCAAACCTCAGATTCAAATTTAGCAGACCAAAAAACATATAGAACCAGTGAGAAAAAACTTCTACATTTTCGTCCTACAAACGCCCTTTCTGAACCTTGGAGTACTGGACTATTCCACGTCTGTGTGAAGAAACCATTGATTTGATAAATCAACGGAAGAAACTCAATATGAATTATTATTATCACTTTCAATGATTTTTTGAAGAATGTAGTAATATCGTTTACCAGCTTCTATCACCCACTATGATAAGTGTTTTTGATAATATACAATGAACATTTTTTTATTTCATACTATACCGTAAAGTATCATTTACCGGACCCACAACCAGTCCGGTAAATGATACTTTACATCATCAGAGACTGTAAAAAAAATTACTTGACTACTCCAAAAATGACATTTTGCATCATCAAAGACTGTGAAATTGCATTGGTAACATGGTAACACGGTTTGGTTGGCGCCAAACACGATATTTTCGTTCACTGTCTTATCTACATGGAAGATTTTGCGCCATTCGCAGAAAGCCTAAACTCCTTTTGATACCTTTTCGCCGATTTGCGCTTCGCAGCTTTTATGCAAAATTTGGTCCATTTTGCAACTTGTTCACTTAACATAAACGGTTTGTCCTATCTGATATACCTTTCAGATAGTACAAACATAAGTTGTTACATGGTCTGGCTAGCGCCATCTCATGGTACGAATGTGAGGTGGACTGCCACCCTAAGTGTGTGGTTTGAGAAGAAATCACTTTAAACCGATTAAAAAAAATAGTTATTACAGTATAAAACAAAACAATGTACGATACACAGCCGTTAAATGTCATTAAACTACTCGTCTAGATATTACAGACTCGGCTCCTTCGTCGCCTCGTCCATAAACATCTTGACTCGTAATTTAAAAAGTCATTTACCGCCTTAGTAACGTAAATAACTATTGTTGTGAACTTCAAAATAAAGAAGAAAAAGAAAAGGCAAATACACCAGCGGTCACATTTATTAACTCTTATCGGAAATAATTGCAATCAATCAAAAATAAGATAGAAACTTAATAAATCTATGTACATATTGGAAAAAAGTTTGGCCTCGATTCGGGTTGCAGGCATATTATTAACTATTTACAATTGTTTATACATTCTTCGAATAAGGAAGATTGATGAGAATATACACTAATAAGAAAATAAAATTTACAAATAACAAGATTCATTGTTTTTCATCCAGAATTCCTAAGACCTATAGTAGAATGTGTATGATACATGTTTAGGAAATCCAAAGGTATTCACAGCAAATAATTATTAAAACATTATACAGAAAATAAAATGTACAGTATAATTTAAAAGTAGATGAAACTTATCAATAAATCAATAGAATAGCTGAAGCTTGAATTTATTTTGATTTTATAAATGACGTAAAATCGAAAAATGTACATATTTATCACGAACTTATTTTTTAGAAAATGATATCTATGTTAAACCACAACAATTTCTAATGAAAACGCAACAATAATTTTCTTTTTTTATATAAATTAACAGAACATAATCCTAGAATGGAATAATAATTTCTTTCAATATGTGCAATTTAACCTTCTCAAACTAATGCAAAGTATACCAATTTGTGGTTAGACAACACAAACTTCTTAATACCTAGATAACAACAATCTATTAATACAGAGAAAATGTTACAATTTAAAATCTCGGGTCCATGAGAATATTTCAGTACTATTCTAATTGAGACCGCGTTGTTGCTTCTTCTTTCGACAATCGGGACAGTACCATTGTCCTTTGGGTGGAACCATGATGCCGACACATTCGAAATGGAACCATTCGATTTGGCAGTCGCTTGCGTCACAACTGATAAAAAAAAAATATTTCTCAAAATGGATTTTGTAACCGTATGTAAACAATATCTAGTGCATTGGAAAAAACGGATTTACTAGAATCAAAATGAATACTCAAGTTACAAGTAATACGGATCATGATTGGTAGTACAATTTCATTTTTTCAACAGTAGGTGGGGCCTTTGGGAACCTCGACCTTAGGGTATTTTGTGCCATCCCTGAGGTTACTTATTACAGCTAATTGTTGCTTATAACAAAATGACTTCGCAAAAACAAAAAAAAAGCAAAACAAATAGTTTTTCCGTATGTAATTGTGACAAGCTTAGGTTTTCCTGACGATTCTGACGGGGTTGGAAAATTACATTTTCCGTACCTCGGGCGCCACCGTCTGGATGTGCGTGGTAGAAGGTCCACATTGCCTGTCGGACAGCCTTTAGTTCCGGTTGAAAAGGACGACTGAATTCTAAATTCGAATGCGGAGTTGGTGGAAACTTAGGTTGATAATAATAAAAAGCTGCACTCTTTTTGAAAATTAATAACTAATAACTAACTGCAAATAATACAGCTTCAGCTCTGTGATCAGAAGATCGTGGGATGGGATGGTGTCCTATAATGATTCTATCTAAGTGATTTGGGCCTTTCTCAATTAGCAGGAGAAGATAAAAGGTGACCAATAAAAAATTAATTGGCTTAATACGCCCTTATAGGTAGTACAAATTTGCTTTGATATGGGTTTGTTGTAACCAAAAAAAATGGAGTTACCTGAGAAAAGCTGATGCTCATGAGATTGCAGTAATTCATAATTTTAGCTCTAGCAAGAAGCAAAAAAACCTAGGCCTCACACTCCACCAAGTCTGAGAACTTATAGTTATGTACAGGGTGATTGTTTATATGTTACTCAATAGATATCTCAGTTAATTTTGGTTTTAAATGAGTATATTTGAAGTATTTTTCATGGACATTCAGAATCTGAAACTAAGAAATGCGAAAAAGCATTGAAATACCAACAATTTTACACAAAATGGTATTTTTTTAATTGAATACCCCGTATATTTTTGGCTAGAATGATCTTTTCTTCTGATTCCAAATATACAATATACAGGGTGAGTCTGAAAAACGTGCGCATTTTGACAGAGTGGATAGAGTAGGTATGGTATGATAATCACTTTTTGTGAATGAACAGATACAGAGCGTTGAAAATTCCGATTTTGTCTGTAGATTCGAAACGCCTGAAGCGATTTTGTTTAAACCTTCAGGACCCGTATTCTTGAATATCTGGGAGGAGAACTTTTGCGGGAAGTGGGCGTGACCTCACAAGCTGATTATTAAATTTTGTTGTTGAAGTCGATTTTGTGTGCTGTTTGTGAGATGGTTGTGGATGATTTCAATCCTATTATGATCTAGAAGATGTAGAAGACACTGAAAAGTGGATGGAAATAAAAAGGATGATTTCTGGGAGCATTCCCGGGAGTGCTCCCGTCACAGACATTCAAGAATAAGGGGCCTGGGAGTATATTATACGGGATTCTTAAGCATCTTTTTAAGAAATTCATTTGGGTTTAACTTTTCCAGGACAGGACCTAAAGCGACTCATATTTCATTCATCGAAGAAAAAAGTGATACGCCAATGAGTTTCCACAAAGTAAAAACCATGTTTTGATTTCTGTTCAATTTTGAGCAAAAAAGGCAGTTTTTCTTCTCCGTTGTATCGTTTTCGAGAAAGAAGATAAAAATCAATGTGATGCAGAAAAACTCACTTATTTCAAGCTCTAAGAAAAATGGAAAATTGGATAATTTGATAACAACTGCTCCAACTGTTGCTCTTTGTTGCTTGGAAAACAACAAAACTAAAATTTTTATGAAAATCGCTTGAGACGTTTCTGATTTACAAAAAATCGGAATTATCATTCTTGTTATTATTATTTTCTTTTCATTTTCTAATTTTGCGGACACATGTTCATTTAAATTAAGTGATTATTTTACCATATTCTATTCACCATGTCAAAATGCGGACGTTTTTCAGACTCACCCTGTATGTTGGTGTTTGGTTCAGCGGTTTTTGCGCTTTTCAAATCCAAGTCTCATGAAAATTACATTATGTTGATTTGGATTCAACTGTCTCTTGGCAACCCAGATCAAGACAATGTCCCAGTAATGAGATTTTTAGGCCCGGTTTCTCAAGTCCAGTTCAACGAAGGTTCAACGTTCAACCGCGTTCAAAGATACACAGTCCTATGTACTTGAACCAGGTTCAACTTTGAACCATCACTGAAAAACCGGCCCTTAGAGACTTTGAACTTGAATAGCGCAAAAATGAGCCAAACACCAACATACAGGGTGTGAATTGAGTACTTGTAAAAATTTCAAGGGGTGAATCTAATTTTCAGACGGAGTTCATATAAACATGGGTTCCCAACGGCTTGGTTTCTGAGATAAAGGGCATCAAAAAAAACTATTTTATCTACAACTGTCAAAAAATAGTTGTTTTATGCAACCATCTATAGATATAAAATGTTCCAAATATTACACGGCCTGAGAGAAACCCGTGAATCATAGTTCTTTATCCACGGGCAGGTTCTTTATTCACGGGCAGTGGGCCAATCATAAGCGAGTATTACCAGTAACGCAGCGATCATAGTTCCTTATCCACTGGCAGGTTCTTTATTCACGGACAGTGGGCCTAAACACAACTATTTTTGGCTTTACTTTTTTTCCAAATTTTTTGACAGTTGTAGATAAAGCACTGTATTTGACTCGCATATAATGAACATATTACACTCGAATAAAATTAATAACACTCGCCTTCGGCTCGTGATATAAATTTTAATCTCGTGTAATATTTGGCCCATTATATGCTCGTTAATAAAATACTATCAATTAAGATTTTTGCTTCTAGTTTTGTTAAGTAATATGGTAATTAAACGAAATTTGGGATAATGGGGATATTGATGATGAGAAACTCAAATATGGACTTGGTTTTTTGTTCAATGTTAGAGGGCGCCACATACAGCACACATACTGGATGTAATGAACAATAACTTGTTTGTGTCGCATTTTATTTCATTTTCGTCTATGCGGACCTACTCTCCATACAATTTCACATATAAAAGGTACTCCATGTATGTATCTCCAAGAACTGCCGTATTGGATAAAATCGGCTGTGAACTTGGACCTGTCTGATTTTTTTCACTTAGATCATTTCCGGGTTTTTGAAAAATAAGCGAAAAAACATTGTACTTGCGGAGCGAGAAACTCGTACATGATTTCAGAAAAGTGCATTTTTCAGCAAAACGGTTGCTCCTAGCGTGATAAAACAAGAATATCTTTTTGAATGAAAATATTCGGGAAAACAGTTCTCGCTATTCTAACATGATCTACAGTACCCGGCAAAAACAATAGGACTGATTAAAGAGGAACTTCAAGCAATTTGTGGCGCCCTCTGCACCATACTACAAAACTGCCACAATATTCAAATTGTTCACCCAAAAAAACTCCTAGGTTCCAATTTTCGTTAGTTTTTTATGTTTCTCTCAAGAAATAAACCGAAAAATTCGGGATAGTTTAAGTTTCAAAATTTTATATTTTTTTATTATTATTATTATTATTATTATTATTTCAACAATATGATGTCTTCAAATTGCGTGTACGGCGTTTTGTATTCGAGTCATCATCATCGACTTTATTTTTTTAAATACAGACCTGTATTGCTTGGAATCATTTTTAAAACCTTTCCAATGATGTTTGCATCTAAAATAACTCCCAACTGTTCATACTTTTATCACAATCTGGCAAAATTGGCGGATAAAATGTAATCACGGGTTCAATGACGTGCGAAGGATTTCATTTTGTGTCAGGTTTGTAAAATTTCGAACTTACCCTATCATTTCTGATACCTCATCATACGGACATCTACAATAGCAGTACAATTGTGGTTTTGGCAGCTCACTCAGAATCTGAGATTGCATCTGTGGTGTATCATCACAGTCAGAATCGTTAGATTCTGTAGCACTGTCTTCGTTGCGAGCTGGTATAATAGGCCTTGGTGCGGATAAACGAATCGGCGGAATAGTGGGCTAGAGAATGAGAAGAATGATTATCTTTATCATACACTGTTATTGGTAAGTATGGTTCAGTGTGACACTTACTCTGCTGCGATCTCTTTTATAATCCCTATTGTGAATCTGAGGTTTTGGCAATTTCAAAGTTATTGGTTCAACTGTGGGTGTACGAGGTCGAACTGTTAAAGGTAAAGGTGGTGGTGGTCTTATTGTAAGAGGAGGCACCAACTTCGGTGGACTTGCAGGAGCTGGAATAGTCTAGAAGCAGAAGTAATGATGAGAAGACAATTATAGCAACAGGCTACGGTTGTTTTCGTCTATTTAGCGAATTAGAATGAGAAAAGTACATACACTACCGGCCAAAAGTCGAGAAACATTAACATCTTCAACACAAAACAAATATATTAAATTTGTCTCGCAATATATTCGCCTTCCTAATACAGTATGAAAAAGGATATTTGTTGTTTATCTTTGCCTTATCATAGGAACAGAAAAATGTTTTTGCTATTTGATGCGGACAAAAGTGAAGAAACATTCCAAACAAATCTGTTTTTTTGGTATTAAAAGGTACTGTATTTATTGTTAGTTCAAATTTCACGTGCCTTAGTACATTCTCATATGTTGTGCAAAATGCCTCGCGGAATCGATCTCAGTATTGATCTGAGAAAATTGATAATTTCAAAATGTGAAGCTGGTGTTAAGCAAAGTGAAATATCAAGGGAAATTAATCGGCATAGATCGGTAGTTTCCAAGACTAAAGCTGCCTTTAAGAAACATAATTCCTTAGCTACTCGTCCAAAATGTGGAAGACCAAGAAAAACTGATAGTACGACTGAAAAGAGAATAAAAAGGTTGGTAACAGAAAATCCCTTCATGCCAGCCACGGAAATTATTAATGAAATACCTGGAGTTTCGGTATCTGTGCGCACTATACGTCGTCGGTTGATAGATTTTGGTCTTTATGGTGGACGTCCAGCGAAGAAACCCTTCATTTCTAAAGAGATAGGTTAGCCAGAATCGAGTTCGCTCATCAGCATCTAGATTGGACAATACAGAAATGGAAAACTGTACTATTTTCAGACGAGAGCAAGTTCTGTTTTTCTGGATTAGATGGAATCAAGTGGGTTCGTCGTCCAGCAAACACAAGACTCAATCCGAAGTATACCAAGGCAACCGTCAAACATGGAGGTGGCAACATCATGGTCTGGGGCTGATTTTCCGGGTTTGGAGTAGGACCATTGATAAAAGTGGAAGGAAAAATGGACCGCTTCCAATTTTTAAGAATTCTTCAAGATCATATGCTTCCATATGCAGAAGAAAACATGCCACTTCGATGGTCATTTCAGCAAGATAATGACCCAAAGCATACCGCAAAGGTGGTCAAGAATTGGATTACGGACAACAACATCCCTCAAATGAAGTGGCCTGCGCAGAGTCCTGATCTAAACCCTATTGAAAACCTATGGGAACACCTGGACAGAAGAATCAGACAAAAAAATAAGGACAAATTTAAAAACCAGGGCGATTTGTTTCAAGCACTTCAAGAAGAGTGGCATTCCATATCAGCAGATTACATAGAAAGTCTCATTTATTCCATGCGGAGTCGGTGTGCTGAAGTAATAAGAAATAAGGGGTTTTCTACCCAATATTAGTATCTGTATCTGTTAATACCCAACAAATTTGTCATAAATAAAGACTTTATAAATTGTTTCTCCACATTTGTCCCCCGTAAAAATAAAGAATAAATATTTTTAATTTATAAACTACACGGTTTTAATTTAAAATCATATAATCGGTAAGTACAAACCAAACTATATATTAAAGCAGTAATGTTACAACAATTGAATAAGCTACTGAAAGAAATTGAAAACAAACGATTTGTTTCCCCACTTTTGTCCGGTAGTGTACATCAAAAGGGAAATTGTAATATTAAGGTGTAACTCACCCGATTATTTTCAACTTTCACTCTTTTATGTGGTTTATCGGACTCTTCATCACTAGAATATCCATAAAACCTATTTGGTACCCTTCGTCGTTTCGACGACCTCACGTTTGAGTCGGATAACGATGAATCATGATGGTATGACATCGGTTTCTCCTGAAAATGTAGTTGAAGAAACCGTCAAATATTTTAATATTACATGATTATGCTTTTATCAAAACATCAATATTACAATGCTGATATGATGTAATAAACATCAATCCGAATAATTATTACTTGTACAGGATTTCCTGATGAGGGTACGAAGATGATGAATCTCAGTGAGATGACGTAGACTTTTGGAAAAAAAAGTGGCCAAGAGTAATGACTGGAAACTATTTTGAAGTTCGCAATTCAACCGGTAGAGGGCGTAACTGCTATGAAGAAACATAAAATTCACGCTGTTTCGAAAAGATACACGATACTTTGAAAACGTCATTTTTAAAATTTCAGGGTCGTGTGAACTGTCGAAAAACCTGCTCTATACAAGCGGCCCTTAATAATAATAGCCATATATTTCCGACACACCAAAGCCCACCTACAGAAAATTCAAAATAATTTTATTAAAACATACAAATGAGAAACAAGACATCACAACGGTGAAGCAATTACTATACTTAAAAATACTCAAAAAATAAAATAGTTACAGTGGGTAACCGGATAGATTCCGTAAGATTTCTAGTGTAGATGGAAGACTATCATGAAATATGTCGGAGAACGCCCATACACGATTGTAATTATGACGCATATTGTGAAAAGGACTTTGGATCAAGATATTTGACCTTGCAAATGGAAGGGAGAATGTAGGTTGATGTCTGGCATTTTGTAAAGGTGCATGAAAAGACAGTTGTTTCAGAAGAAATGGACAGTCAACTTTGGAGTTTAGGAGTCTGTGTATGAACGATAGTGATTGTGAAGTAGGATTTATAAAGTCGTCGTCGGCTCGCGCTGACGTTGGCGCTGGCGTCGGCGTTCGTAGATTCCCATATCGCCAACTATAAACTTTCTTGGCGCTGGCGTTCGGGTCATTTTTTGTTTATTATGAAATGTCAGAGGAAATGTTTTCATTGTTGGATAGTGGTTTTGTGTATTGAGAGTGAAATTGTTCTTTTTTTCAACATGGATTTGAGTGGAGAAGTAATGGAGATCCTGGGATGCCCGGAAATTTTGTTGTATGTTTATATGGCTACTAAAAGACATCTTCAAAGCTATAGCTTCATTTTCAAAACACCAAAACAACAACCGACTCATCTATCGAACCAAAACCCAAGCGAAAGACAAGCTGAAAATGCTCAAAAGAAATGAAATGACGCGACGATAGAAAATATAATACAACTCCCCACATGTTTCATTAAACAGTAAACAGCTGATGACTGACTCGAAGTGTTCCTATTGCTTGAGACGTTCGTGCTACGGTTTGGCTACGAATGCATCAATATTTTTGGTTTCATTTGAAAGAGCTTTTTGAGAAAATTTCTTGCGCCGTTTATAAGCTAGAGAAAGTCTGCAGTGATTATACATTTTTAAGATCTTTGGAAAAGAGTTTAATAAGTTACAATTAGCTAGACCACCATAAAATTGAAAAAAAAAAGTGAAAACCGCAGCGTGATAATATTCTCAATATAGATATCGCGATTCGGTTTTCACTATGTGGGCAGTTTTATGGTTGTCAAGGGCCTGGCAAGAAAACGGTACCGTTCTATCAAACAATGATAACCGCTGCAGATGACGTTCTCACTTTTTTTTCGACGATTCGTTTTCTAAGACCATAATAGTAGTAACCAAAGCGGAAAAGTCACTATACGCGCGTGGCAGGTACAATATTTTTTCTAGAAGCGTGCGGAAAATACCACTTTTCCGCACGCATTTTAGTTTTGTGTCACAGTTCAGTGCGGAAAAAAAATCCGCGGGAAAGTGACTATCAAAACTAAAATGCGTGCGGAAAAGTGGTATTTTCCGCACGCCTGTAGAAAATAGTATATTATTCAATGAGCGGGAGATGATGGATATTACTCACGAGGATGAAGTTTGCGTAATCATCTGAGTGAGTAATATCCATTTCCCGCGAGTATAATACTATAATTTTTCTATGATTATTCAATAATTGAAGCGAACTTTGAAATATTCAATTTCATTTGAACAGAACTTTTTGAGAACTAGTTTACTTTAAGTGAGGTTAGGTTGTTAACAATGTAAAAATGACTATAAAACAAGTATGGACGGTCAAATGGGCTGTTTGTCGAATGTTCTGATTGGCTCTAAAACAATGGAGTAATGAGATTAGATCATTTCATTGGTTAAAAACAATTGAGTAATAAAAAAAAGTCACTGGTATGAGTAACGAGTTACATTAACCTATAGAAAGTGGATATGTAATACATCTCTTATTGAATAGTCATAGAAAAAATATGTTTGCAAATAAGGCCAAAAGTAATCAAGGTTGAATGGTTCAGGAGATATTAAAAGGTAAATAAATATCAAGCCTCTACCTTCCACATGAAGACACATCCAAAAAAAATCATGAAGCAATAAGCATAAAGATCCGGTATTACTCAAGCTATAAAACGACGTTCTCAAAGTTATAGCCCATCGTGTATATTTCCAGAACCGCGTGGATCTCATGTTTCTTCATTAGCAGTTACGCTCTCAGCGGTCAAATCACGAACTCCAAAATATTAAATAACACTTCTAAGGACCTGTCAGAATAGTGGCCTTGACACAGATTTACCTCATTTAGTTTACCAGGGGCGGACTAGGTTCTACATTTTATTGCTTACATTTTTAAAACCCTGAATGATAAGGACATGAAAAAAATAAATTTGGATAGCCTGAACCTTAAACTACAAAAAAAGGTACTCTTGTTCATTATCGATTAAATTGATCGTTCTGGAGAGAAAACATTTTTTTATTGAAAAAAACCATCCAAAATCAGTGGTTTCCTTGACGAAATTTGTTGAAAAAATGTTTTTCTTGCAATGTTAGTGAAAATTGATCTGAAAAAAAATTTATGATTCGAGGAAAACATAGATTTACATTTTTCTAAAATAATTTCACACCACTTCATCATGGCTTTTTTCCAGGTATTTTTCAATAAAAATATTTTTTTTCTTCAGAACGGTTCATTTTATCGATAATGGAGAAGAGTACCTTTTTTTGTAAATTGAGGTTCAAGCTCGGGTTCAAGCGAGGGTTCAAGCTATTCAAATTTATTTTTTTCAAGTCTTCATACAGGGTATTGAAAATTTAAGCAATACAATGTAGAACCTATTTCGCACCTGGTAAACTAAATTTGGAAGATCTGTTTTATGAAAACCATTTTAACCGGTCCTTAATAGTGTTCATCATATTAAATTTTCATCAAATTATATTGAGTAATTGAGAAGTTATTTGCGAAATAAATGTTTTCACCGGCGCCCATCAGGTGGCCATAATATATCCTTGGGAAGGGGCTCTAGGGACAGAGATTTCCCACATTTTCCACATGTACACCCTGTACATGGAAAATAAAACGATTATGGGCCCACATTAATACGAACTTTTTTCTTGAAATTACCAAAGGACGCCTTTCAGGATTTGCATTTTATTATGAAACAACCTTTTTAAAATATTTCTAAAATTGATTTCACGGTCGTAATGACTAGACTTTACTGTATTATGATTTACTTACCATTTTTGGCGTGAATGGAGGTGGAGTATGAGTCATTCTAGCAGGAGAATTCTTTGAAAGAGTCAAAGTGATCGGTGCGACTGTGGGCGAATGATTACCAGTTTGATGAAATTGTTGATAGTAAGGGATGGATGGTGGCGGAACTACTGGTTCGATATCCATGATTAAAGTAGCTGAGTAGGTCTTCTTGTCATTCGCCTTTTTCTCGCTTCTCCGTTTTTTGCGCTTCTTCGTCTTTTTCTTTCTTTTTGGTTGTTCTGTAATATAATATGAATGAATAACTCCATTTTATGCTATGAATATTATTCAACGCAATTTGAAATACAGGTTGTCGAAAAGTCTGGAATATTGTTAATATCCTGAAACGCCTGAATATTTTTAACTAAAATTGACATACTTCTATAACGAATAACTCCGGATCATTAAGGAATAAAATCGCTTATGTAGGTATACAGTGGAGTCAATAAGGGTGGCTTTTAATTTGAATGCAACACCCTGCATATTTTTACTGATATCGATAGATCTTTGCAAGCCGAATTCACCAATATGAGGTTTGGGGGGTCTATCTGTCAAGATGATGGAACAATTGAACTAATAAGTTACAACTGTTTATTGTTATCAACATTGAAAATAATTCTTTCAATAGTAGATTATACCTCCAAAGTTTACTAAATAAATGGAATCTGCCTCACTCCTCGTCGGCACTTTGAAAAACCCAGATCCCAAGCGTGCCGAAGTCGGCATGAGTTTATTATAGTCCTTGTAACAGCTTACACAAAAAATGTTGATTACCATCAGGCTGTAAGTTCGTGTATAGATTTTCCGTGACGAGTAAAACAGCCTTTCTAAGTAGAAAAACTTTGTCCGTGAAACGTTTTTCTTCGGCCCATCGGTAAATATTTCAATGTCATGATTTTATGTTATGTGATGACCAGCAAAGCTGATACTTCCAGGAATGCTTAACTAGGTGTAGTCATGCGTCAGTATAACATTATCCGACAAAAATATCAGGTACTTCCACTTTGTCCGACAACGTAAACTTCTCAATTTTCAGAGTGTCGGACCGGAAGAGTAGTTTGTTTATTTTCCAGGATATTTTATTCAGATAATGTTTTTAATTGTTCTGCAAGTGACGTGATGTCTGCATCATGAACCTTACCTTCGAAACAGTCGTCATAGAATAATATAATATGATGAGTATAATACTTATATTATACAGGGTATCCACGAACACCCCTTACAAAGAAGGGTGATTCTACACAAGAAAACATGATCTTTTTTCAAATAAAGATACGTCCGAAAATGCTTCGTTCCGGAAATACAGGCTCTTGAAATCTTGAAATTAATTTTCGATTTTTTAAAATAAAATTTGAAAAATGTTTGCACAAAAATATGATAAGTGGAAGTCTTTTGGATTGGGAAATCATGATTTGGCGCTAATTTTGACGTTACAGTTAAAGGGCGCTACATAGGCTGTTATCTTATCACTTAATTTGCTTTAACTTTTTTGAGAGCAAACCTGTGAGATTTGTTATAAATAAATCTTATTCTTACACCTTTTCTTACCAAAAAAAGGTGCACTACTATCTCAACAACACCTTCTGTAAACAAAAAAAATACATACTAACCTGCTGCATCGATGGAGCATAGTAGAAATAAACCAGTAGGTACAGGGTTTCCATTTATATTTTGACACTAACCTACAGCGTTTATTAAAAGAGAATAAAGAGATAGGCAAAAACTCTTTATATGTCGTATAGTTTTTTTCTCTTTTATCTTTTGAACATGATATATCAATAAAAACAAATGAGCATCCCATAGTTGAGAAAAATGAACAACCTCACTTTTTTCAAATAGAACACATTGTATATTTTTACTCAGAATAAAAGTCCTATTTATCCCGATTTTAAAAATATATGGTTTGTTGGTATTTGCTTTAGGCGTTTCTGCGCTATCCAAGTTCAAAGTCTCATGAAAATCACAATATGTTGATCTGGATTCTACAGTATCTCAGCAACCAGGTAATGTAATTTTTATGAGACTTTGAACCAAATACCGACATATGTAACGAGTCTTCAATAAAAAATACGATCAAGTCACCTCTGGATTTCTTTTTCTGTCATGAACGTAGGTCGTGGCTAGTTTATATGGTTTGGCATCATGGCATCTGTGACGGTGAGAAAGTGGATGTCATGTCATTATTGCGATGTTAGCCAAGACATACGTTTTTTGAAACAATTGCTATCCATAGGTGACTTGATCGTATTTTTTATTGAACACTCTTTATATTATACAGGGTGTCTGTTGAAGGTCTTCACAAACTCTTACCACATATTCCTGAGGTCAAAATAGGTCTCCGTTTTCCAGACACAGGGTGGTAAAATTACAAAATAAAAATCGAATTTTTCGATTTGTGTGAACATTGTTCAACGTATTGCTTTAAAAGTTGGTACTCGAAGGTTTTTTGGGATGCGAGACCTGAATGGACACCTTTTCATCGTGTTCGTGAGAGGGCGCTGCATACTGCACTTCTGAAGGTTCAAAATCGCGATAACTTTTTTACCAGTGTGACTTTCAATTTTCTTTGTCAAAGAGATTTCTTGGCGTATTTTTAGGCAAAAAATGTGCTCTTATAATGACCCGCTAAAGTGGGCCGTTTTCGAGATATTTTGATTTTTAGTGTTCGATGTCGCATCGGAATATTCAAATCACTTTGAATTAAAAAAAATGTTACTTTTAGGGCTGAAATTTGGTCAGTGAATCAGTAGTATATGAATAATTTTACAGGTCGACATAGCTTTATGGGAGAAACATCATATAAATATTAAGATCAATATCGGTCCACGGCGTAGTAGGCCAGTGAAAATGTTGGAAATGGTTACATTATTTGGGGTAGTTTCAAGTTTTTGATATGTTGTATGGGTTGATTCTCTAGTGCTAAATTCGAGTTTTTGAATTTCCCCCACGAGCCCCCCATCTTGAAAAAAAATGCTCAATTTTTTTCATCCAGGGATGGATTGATATAAAGCATAATTTTGATATGATTTTCTTTTATTTACAAGATTTTTTTGGGTATTTCGCCAAAATGTATTATTATTTATTATTTTTGTAATTATTAAAAAAAAAAAAAAAAAATACAAGCTGCAGGCAGGGCGGAAACAAGATGACTTCAGATTTATGAATTGAATTTCGAGTTCACCGATTTCGCTCACCCCACCTGATGTTTATTTTTTGAATGGGAAGCGAAAAAAACGTGAGAAATCGTTGGTTCCTTGTTCGATATTTAACACCGCAGTATTATTGTTCTACACATAATTGTTGATTTGGCTGTGTTATTGTTTTACTGACTTGTCATCATAACATAACTGGAAGTGTGCCAATGTGTATTGTTGTCCATGAGCAATTTCCAATTAAATTTAAATTTGACAAAATATTGGGAAAATATATTTGTACTAGTTTTGTCCTATTGTTCACGTAATGTATACTATTATCATGTTTTGTATTGTTTTTACTCTAGCATTTTGTATTTGCTTTGTCCATAAAATTTATTTAAATTTTTCTGTGACAAGAAAGCATATTTGATTTGATTTAATATTATTATTTATCATTTTTATTATTTATTGTTATTATTTATTATTTATTATCATTATTCATTATTTTTACCAAATTTTATCCTAGAGGTAAGTGATTTGAATATGCTGGTGCGGCATCGAATACTGAAAACCAAAATATCTCGAAAACTACTTACTCTTGCGAATTATAACAAAAGTATTTTTTTTGCTCAAAAATGTCTGGATCACTTTCTTTCACCAAAAAAAAATAAAAAAGAAAACTCGAAATTTTGACACATCATAATATGTGAGGACGTTCTGCATTTTTTGACAAAGTAGTGAAAGCTGAAAATGTCAAAATGACAGCTGGGCCCCATTTTAAATAAAAAGATCTAATGGGGGTCGAGTGATACGTTATTTTGAAGCCCTCATGACCCTGATCAGAACTGCCGAGTTTCAAGCCTCTGCTATCATTCCTGTTGATATGAGAGCGTGTATTTTTTTTTCATTTTTGTCACTTAATAATTATTAATACTCACCCGCAAGAGTTCACTTCTCCAAACTAAGAGGATATGATGAGATACAGAAGATCTTCAAAATGAGCTATTACTGAATCTTTTTGACGAGGATTTTTCCCACTCCTTTTTTTTTGGTGAAATTCATCCTTGTCAAAAAGATTAACAGCTAATTTTGAAGATCTTTTGTACCTCATCATATCCTCTTAGTTTGGAGAAGTCAACTCTTACAGGTGAGTATCAATTAAGTGACAAAAATGAAAAAAAAAAATGACATACTGCCATATCAACAGAAATGATACTAGAGGCTTGAGGCTCGGCAGTTGTAATCAGAGTCAAAGGGCCTTCAAAATAATGTATCACTCGACCCCCTTTTCCATTTGTTTTTTCATTCAAAATGACGCCCAGTTGTCATTTTGACATTTTCAGCTGTCACTGCTATGTTGAAAAATGCAGAGCGGTGTGTCCAAATTTTGTTCGCATATATCAAACGGTTCAAAAGTTAGAAGGGGCGGAACTTTTTGAGCCGCACTGTAGATGAAAAATTAAACTAACCCAAACTAATCTCCTAGTTTGAGTTACACGTGTTAATTTTGTTATTCTAAATTGAATTTGAATTTATTTTGGTTGCAGTAAAATGGACATGACCAAAATGTCATCTTTACTATACCTCTCCAACTTCAAATTGGGACTAATCAACTTCAAGTTGGGAATAATCATATTCAATTTGGAACTATTTAATTTTAAATTGGGACTAGTCAATTTTGATTTAAATTGATGACTGATGTTATCAACTTCTAGGCGATTGTTAACTCTATAAAAAATTCTAAACTAGATTGAATGAAAAACCTGGACTGTTTCAAATCTCAACGATCGATGAAAATAAATAGCCTACAAGTATAAGTAGCTCTATCAAAGTAAATTATTTTAATTTCAAAACCAACAACAAAACAAGGCTTCTTACCTTCTTCTTCTACCGTCCCAGCCGGTGGAGTGGGAGGTCTACTGGTACTCTCTATAAAAGTACCATTGGTTACCATATTGGGACCCATTTCAGCTAAAAGCTGGGCACGTTTCTCCTCCAAAATCTTCTTTGCGAATTTTTGAGGCTCCCTGAAAAGACTCGTTTGCTTAAACTCTTAAAACCTAGAACAGTCAATTCGTTCTATCACCTCAGAAGAGATGAGTCTGATTTTTATCATCAACAGAATGCACGATTCTCGTAACAATGTTTCGGTTCAAAAACTCACCTATCGTAAAACTCCTCATCAGTCTCACTCTCAGATGTCTCGAGATCAGACTCTCTTATTGGCATTTCTACGATCACAGGTGGTTGATCACTAGTCAAAACATCAACTTTCTGGTCAGATTCCGATGTTGTCACCGGACGAGTTTGCTGGGCTTGTGCTGTCGGCAACTCAGCATTATCTTGGGCAGTCGCAGTTGATTTTTTAGACGCTCTAGTTCTCTCTGGAATGCAAATGATTTTGGTACTGAATGGCCTTTTCCAAATAGTCACCTTTCCGCTTCAGCCTCCGTTGAAGTTGTTTTTTTCGACCTTCCTCCGTTGAACTATCCGAATTTGAACTGTCCGAACTCGAACTGGAACTACCCGAACTACTATCAGAACACGAGCAACTTGATCCACAAGCACAACTAGAATCACTGTCACTACTTGATGAGCTTGACGAAGTGTTCCGCTTTTTTTGTGTTTTTTCTTTTTCTGGCGAGCCTTTTGGTGTCGTAATGGCACTGATGGGCACTGTTCCAGAGGCTAGTTTTTCTTTTTCTTTTTCGAGGAAACAATAGTCATGGTCTATGCTTTCCGTTGATTCCAATGAAGGCTAAACCGGAAACAAATAAGCAGGTAAATAACTTCGCGGCATTGAAGTAGTGAATTACCTTCACTTCGATTATTGCATCCTGTGTTTCTTCAGGCAACTTGCAATAATCATGGTCCAATAAAGCTACTGATGCTGAAACTCCCTCCTGCACTTCTGGTATTGGAATATCAGGAATGTAAGGTAGATCTATTCGAGGATCAATCTAAAATATGTTTTTTCTCATTCAAGAAGAACTGCCAACTACATTAAATGATGAATTATAAAAGATGTAAGACGGAAGGTTGATACAGAGCTGTAACAAATGTTGAGAGTTACAATAATGTGAGCAGCGCCCTCCTAATGCCAGTTTCATCCCGAATAACACATACCCAGACCCGAGCATTATTTTTTATACTCGGCATGAAACTGGTTTCAGGAGGGCGCTGCAATTTGACATTCACCCTCTGTCAAGGGATCAAGCATAACAGATCCGGAAGCTACTTCAAGAAAGTAAGATTTCTGGAGTCGTTCCGGGGACGCACTAGGGGCATAGAACTAAATACCAATGAGAAGCGACAAAACTGTTCTCACCAAGATAGGGGTCTGTGGGTTATCTGTTATACAAACCCTTAACTTCAAGATATTATTATTATCATTATTATTAGTCACATTCTTCAATCAGTTTCGAGATTCGACTGTCGATCTTTTTATGTTTCGAGAACGTCTGCAGTTGATCGAATCTTTATTTTGAATATTATGTCCGTGAGAAGTTCTGCTTTTCGCGGATGTCGTACAAGAGGAGATCAGGGAATTCCCTTATCTAGACTTGCCAAACATCCAGAATAAGGTCATTGTACATATTTATCATTATTTTGATTTTTTATTTGTGTTAATGTTGAGCATTTATGTATAATATGTCACAGTAAAACCTGGTAATCAGTGAAAGCTAACTGTTACTAGGAAAAGTGAGCTTTTCCTGCTTTGGAAACATTAAGCTAGTGAAAGTTGAATCCGATCGACTTCATCATACTTTTACTAGTAATTGTTAGCATTCACGTAACTATTCTAGTTAAAGCTGCTACACTGAAAATTATTATCGAATTCACTGGACGTAATTATAAATCTTCTTTTTGGTCCGAGTTGGAATTCGCCGACAAATAAGACGCTCGGGAGAATACGAGAGTTATGAATCGCAGGTGTACAATGTGAACATTGTTCAGATACCGTATTATAGAAAATACTTGAGTATTCTCCAGTAGGGGTTAGTCTGGGTTAGTTTGGGTTTGGCAAACATTTTGATGTCGCGTAAGCGACAAAATTTAGCCCCGTGCACCTTGGGTTAGTTAAAAGGCGGAAATAAGTTGTAAAAAGTACTTTTCCTAACTGCTTTCAGTAAAAGTTGATTTGATAAAGTTTCTCCAACATTCACTAGTAAAAGTGTACAATATTCTTCAAAATTTAATATTTCCTAACGGCATATTTCATCTAGCATCAACTAGTAAAAGCTAGCTTTCACTGAATTTCTAACATTTACTGTAACATACAAAAACAGTTATGAATAATTGTATTTGTGCCGACTTTCTGGGTATATGAGAAATCTTCTTCAGATCCAGATGTTATGTAAAAACGTGTATTCAGGCAGTCTAAATACCTACTAGGATATAATTATTCAGATCGGGGTTTTATAGTTAATGCAGAATTTATACATACGGTATTGGCCATAAGTGGCTTAACTGCCTTGAATTCGATAAAACTTTGACCCTACATCAGTTCATTGATACTGATGGTGCATTTAAAAACTTTCGTCCATTTGTCAGATTGCGTTTCCAGCCGATATTTGCCAAAAAATTGTGCAGTGCCCTTTTTTCACGTTAAAAAAAGACCCATTTTTAAAAGAAAAACATGAAAAATGGGTGATATTTACCAAAAGTTCAAGATTTTATAGCCTTTGTTCAATCATTGTGAACATTTCAGGAAGTACAGGTTGATTCATTTTCAGAGACAGGGTAAACTATTCATCATGGAGACCCAGGAAAAAAAATCTGTATTGTAATGTGCCCAAGAGAAAATGCTGGAAATATATTTCAAGCTTCTAGGATCGCCGCAAGGGGGCGTAACGGTACTGTGAAACCAGAAAATCGAAACATTTTCAGTTTTTTCCGATGAACTACCAAATGCGAATTTGGAACAGATTTTGGACGATATTCTCTACAAAACTGCCCCCCGACACTTCTCTCTAAGTTGTCAAATAGGACAGCTACAAGCTGTCAAACTTGATGTCACTAATTTGCCCATAACTTCGAAATTCCTTATCCGATTTGAGTGTTCTTAAGCTCATTTTGAAGAGGAAAATCTGCTTTTTCAGTTGCATTCCCTCGGAGTCGATTTAATCCGCTTTAGTCGACCACACAACATGAATTGTGAAAGTCAAACATGAATTTGAGGTTTTTTCGAAATTTCCAAATGCACACCCACTAAATAGATACCTCCATCGTATTATTTGAATAATTTCCTACCACTTTCATGATGGTAGTTTTTCTATATCTTTTGAAATAGAAGAGTTACGGCGACTGCATCAGGAATACGTCGAGGAATACTTTTGAAACAGCCCCTGTACATTTGAATGTGTCAAAAAGATAGGAGTGCCTTGCCAACGGTCGGGATTTTGAGCATTGGCACTAGTTTTTTTGTTTTGTTTTTAGTTAATTTCAATTTTATAAAAATATTTTTGGAATAAGTTATTTTTGGAATAAGGTGTTTACTGGTCCACCGTATTATTTTTGGCAAGTGGTGCACTGTATTCTACTTCTCAGCGACTCGTAGAAAAAAAAACGAAAAATAGTTGACATTCTCACTTATAGGCTTTTGTTTTCAACATCAACTGAAGAAAATGTTAAACGCGAATCAAAACAAATCTGATGTGTATCTTTCTGACTCATTCAAATTTATAGAGGCTGTTTCAAAAGTATTGCTCGCGTGATTCCTGATGAAGTTTCCGTAACTCTTCTATTTTAAAAGATATAGAATGGTGTGGTCGGCTAAAGCAGATAAAATCGACCCCGAGTATATGCACCAGAAACAGCAGGATATTCTTCTTTAAAACGAGCTAAAGAAAAGTCAAATCGGTCAAGGAATTTCGAAGTTATAGGCAATTTAGTGACATCAAGTTTGACGGCATGTAGCTGTCTTATTTGACAACTTAGAGAGAAGTTTCGGGGGGCAATTTTGTAGAGAATATCGTCTTAAATCTATTACCATTTTTTTTTGGTAGTTCAAGGGAGAAAATTTTGAAAATGTGTTGATTCTCTGTTTTCACAGTATCGTTACGCCCCCTTGCGGCGATCCCAGAAGCTTGAAATATATTTCCAGCATTTTCTCTTGGGCACATTAGTATACAGATTTTGTTTCCCTGAGTCCCTATGATGAATAGTTTACGAGAACTGGCACCCTGACGCTAAAAATGAATCACCCTGTAGATAATTTTTGACCCTCTTTCGAATGGTGCTAGCCATTTTTATCAAAAACTACACAAACAAAAAGTTTTGCATAGTCTTTTTTTTAAGGTGAGTAAAAAAGGACTAAATAATTTAAAAAAAAAATCGCCAGGACTCGCGTTTGAAGTTTTTAAATGCACCATCAGTTCTTTTATAACTGATGTAGGGTCAAAGTATAACCAAATTTTAGGCGGTTGAACCAGTTATGGCCAATACTGTTTTTTTTTCAAATGAACGTTTGATTTTTTCAATCATGCTTCAAGTTCTTTTTTTTTGTTAATTATTTTTGAGTACAAACCTATCGGGTACTTTTTATACGATTGGATACGTCATAACCAGTATCAAAATCCCCCTTTACATTTGCCTCCATTTAACCGACGTTGTATCTCTTATGGTTAACGAATTACCAATGCTATTTACTCGAATTTTTTACACCCTGTATAAAATTTGAGGATATCCATATTTTTATATATAGGGTGTCTCACACTATGGTACCTTAGACGTTTACGGAAAACCAGACATAGGATCGATCTGAAAATCTGGCTCAGCACATAATCGAGTATGATCTATATTTTAAAAATATTTTCAGTTCTGCAGTGTTGCCGCTTCTACCCAAAAGTCGTGGCAATATTCTTATTTTAAATGGACCACCCTGTACATTATTATTTTTTTGAAGTCCTTGACTGATTCTAATCACTTTTACTTGATATACTCCTATACCTATCGGCAGCGGTTTTCGAGATATAAATTAATTTATAATATTTTTGTCGTAAAACACATCAGTGGATTGAGTTCAATAATTTCGTACTTGAAAACGATGAAGAGTTGAAATTGCTATGCCGACTAGAGGAAGGTAGGTTTATATGTTCCAATGGAGAAACCGATCTGTAAATATACAGGGTGCTTCAAATTTATTAATCTTTTTCCTATACACAAAAATGATAAAAAAGTTATTTTTTCAAATGGAACCCCCTGTATATTACTTGAAAAATGAAAAGACCAATAAATTTCCTTTCAAATGGTATCCCATGTTCCTATACCTAAACCTTCAGGTTCTACAAGAAAAATGCATTTGTCTAAAAAATAAATTATATTGGTATTATTGATATGAAACATAATGTAGTTGCAGTTTGCTACTAAAAATGAATTGTTATTGCTGTGTGACCTCAAGGTTACTATATAGTAACCTTGGTGTGACCTGGCAGCGTGATTTCTAAACATCATGGACATGTGAATGAGAGGCCGCCAATTGGCTGCGACATGGCATAACTCCGCCTTAGGAAAATAACCGCGTTATTTGAAACTGGAAACATTTCAATAAAGCCATTCTAAATTTTGTACTACGGAAATGATGAAACATATCATAAGCAGAGTGTCTTACAATAAGATGCTGATCCTTAAAGGTGTAGATTCTTGATGTAGAATGTACAGGGTTATTCATTATATTTTGACACCCATCTACAGCTCTTATTGCGAGTGATAGAAAAAAACTTTAAATACAAAAGTTTTGGTTTTTTTCACGTAGTATCTTCTGGTGATAGCGGAATCAACAAATCGAAATCATAACATAGAAAAAATTCATTAAGTCATATTTTTTTAAATGGAACACCCTGTATATTATTGACTAAAATGAAAGATCTCTTTAATCTGATTTCAAATATATATGGTTTGTAGGCATTTGGTTCAGTCACTTTGAAACTATTTGAATTCAAAAAATATATTTTTTTAAACTACAACAAATATTCACAACACTAACTTAATCATATAAACTATCAACATTCCATTAAAAACGAAGCTACATGTTTTCTACATAACCCCCATAACCAAAACTTTTGTATTTAAAGTTTTTTTCTATCACTCGCAATAAGAGCTGTAGATGGGTGTCAAAATATAATGAATAACCCTGTACATAGGTCCGCTTATTTTTGACATAGGTACAGTGTTGAAAATTTAAAGATATTATGTCGGTCTTTGTTCAGTTTCATGGAGACCGCTTTCTATAATTTGATTTATACAAAATTTGAATTCCACTCTCAATAAAAAACTAGAATAGCTTCATGAAATGACGTGGGGAGAATATTATGTAGATTACTTCAGAAGCTTTTGAGAAAAATTAGGTTCATTTTTTCTAAAAACAAAATTCATAAGTTCAACCGAGGTTCAACCACCAACTTCTAACTGCTCTGCAAGGGGGTCGTTGTTTTTATAGTATCAGCACCTAACTGATGAAAAAAAAATGAACAAAAAATGCTTGTTTATTGAATGAAACAGATATTGAAGAAATCACATATTTGTTCCGAAATTTCTTCAGAAAGTTTTTCAAAATACCTATTTCCTTACCTTACCTTCTAAATTGATAATATTCTGTGCTTATATAGTTGCGCAAAAAATAAACAGGGCCTTAATTTGAACATAGGCAATTTATTTCAATGAGAGTTGCTCTCCCCTTTTTTTCGGCGCACCCTTTGCCTTACAATAAAAAAGGTATGTCCAGCGATGGTCTACCCCAAGAGGGCAAATATAGCAAAAATATCATCCTTTATACAAATACCTATTTGCTTCAATAAAAAATACAACTATTCTTGATGAAAAAAATATTCATTGTTGTCATGATAACAGAAACCAGTCCAATGTCCAATATGATCCAAATACTAAACTAAAAACCACAGAAAACTTATATATGTAGGTATTTAAAAGATAACACAGTACAAATTAATAATCTCCCGCGAAACTTGCAAAATAAAATGACACAAATTAATAAATTAGGATTTGATATTTTTTTGAACTCAACTCAAAACGCAAATAGGTAGGTAAAGTTGGTAAGTCCGTATCATAGATAAAAAAATTATACACGGAGTCCGTATACAAAGTCAAAATACCACAGATGAATATTGAATTTATGTCGGAGCCTTACAGCTGATCGAATAAACACGTTGCACACGTGACTCTCCTTGAGCCAATAGCGTTGGCCTCATTCACAAGTCCATGATGTTTAGAAATCACGCCGGCAACTATAGGTTGCCCTAGAAACTACATTATGTTTCATATCATGTATACCAATATAATTTATTTTTTAGTAAAATGCATTTTTCTTGAAGATCCTGAAGGTTTAGATATAGGAACATGGAATACCATTTGAAAGGAAATTTATTGGCCTTTTCATTTTTCAAGTAATATAGGGGGTTCCATTTGAAAAAATTGATTTTTTATCATTTTTGTGTGAAGGAAAAAGATTAATAAATTTGAAGCACCTCTGTACATTTTCAGATCGGTTTCTCCATTGGAACCATATAAACCTACCTTCCTCTAGTCGGCATAGCAATTTCAACTCTCCACCGTTTTCAAGTACGAAATTATTGAACTCAATCCACTGATGTGTTTTACGACAAAAATATTATAAATTAATTTATATCTCGAAAACCGCTGCCGATAGGTATAGGAGTATATCAAGCAAAAGTGATTAGAATCAGTCAAGGAATCCAAAAAAAAAATAATATACAGGGTGGTCCATTTAAAATAAGAAAGTTGTTACGACTTTTGCAAAGAAGCGGCAACACTGCAAAACTGAAAATATTTTTAAAATATAGATCATACTCGATTATGGGCTCAGCAAAATTTTCAGGTCGATCCTATATGTCTAGTTTTCCGTAAACGTCTAACGTACCATAGACCGTGAGGCACCCTGTATATATTTTTATTTTGGGCCCGGACTAAAACTAAATGTGACGTCCGAGAGGTCGCGCGCTGTCAAATTTTAATTTGAAGATCAGATAAATGCGTTTCTATTGAACAAAAGGAAAAAAAGGTTTTTATCTACAACTGTCAAAAAATTGTTGTTTTATGCAACCATCTATAGATATAAAATGTTCCACATATTACACGGCCTGAGAGAAACCCGTGGATCATAGTTCTTTATCCACGGGCAGGTTCTTTATTCACGGGCAGTGGGCCAATCATAAGCGAGTATTACCAGTAGCCTAGTTTACACCGATAACTCGTTTAGTTCGGTCCGATAGGACCAAGTGGGTGGGGATAGTACGGTAGGACCAATGCTTGCTTCTCGCCCGTTTACACAGTCTGGCAACGCGTGAACTAAATGTGTACGACCGCAATTCGTCAAATGTCAAAAACAAGTCGAAATTATTCATCAACACAATTCGTAACCAAAAAAAACATGAGTAAGTACGCTCAGATTGCCTTAGAAACTCAGAACCAACACATTTCACAATAATAACAATCAACATAACCTCATAATTTTGATCCAGATCGAACCAAATTTAGTTCGGTACACTCGCTGGCGAGTACCGAACCAAGAGCGGACCAGCTTAGTCCGCAAGTGTTTACACAATTCGGATATAGTCCGAATTTGGTACTTGGTCCGCGGACCAAGTTGTCGGTATAAACTAGGCTAGTAACGCAGCGATCATAGTTCTTTATCCACGGGCAGGTTCTTTATTCACGGGCAGTGGGCCTAAACACAACTATTTTTGGCTTTATTTAGTGACTTTTTTTTCCAATTTTTTTGACAGTTGTAGATAAAGCATAAAGCATTGTATTTGACTCGCATATAATGAACATATTACACTCGAATAAAATGATTAACACTCGCCTTCGGCTCGTGATATAAATTTTAATCTCGTGTAATATTTGGCCCATTATATGCTCGTTGAATAAAATACTATTGTCGCTTCTCATTGGTATTTTATTCTAGGCTAGGGGAGGCGCCGTTATTGGAAAGCGTTTGTTCAACCATGAAAAGCTACGTTACGCTTACTATTATCGTAACCATAGCAATAATACACAAAATTTTCGAAAATACCCAAAAAAAGCCAAGATAGTTGAGGATAAAATATCCACCTCACACCCTGCCTCAGACCATATACGAATAATCTTCATCTTTCCCAAACGGTACCCGAATCACACATATAACACCAGTAAAACTTAAAATTATCACAGTTTTTATTCAGGCGACTGTCTAGATATCTATGAATCAATGAAATAAGCATATTCTGTTATCCTTGTATCCGCGTAGTTGTTTTTCTGAGAATTATTATCTTGCAATCAAGTAAGAGGCTTAAAATAGTTGGTGTTTATATCGAAGTGTGTCGAAATTCATACAATAAAGCCATGTGTTTAATCCGCATAGCATGAGAGAGAAAAAACACAATGCTTCAAAACATTTTGAGGTTATATTGATTGCATTCTTATAATTTGAATCGAGTTTTGTCCAGACTGTTCTAAGGAAAATGGTTTTGAAGTATGTTTTTGAGCTTTCTAGTATCAATGCTTTCTTTTTTCGTCAATAAAATGCTTCAAAATATTTTGAGGTTATGATACAGATGTTTTGGTTTTTGTTATCAAAAATTCGAGTTTGGACTCAATATAAGCTCCATCCAGCTTGTGACGTCCGACTCAGCCTGTCTATTGGCTATTTAATACACAAAACTAGGAATCAAGCTAGCTTTTGGCGGTCTAAAAGCAGATTATTGTCCGATAAGTGACACAATATTGACAAGTCGCATGAATCTATTGAGCGATTTACTTTGTGGAACGCCAGTGCGCTCGTTTTTCAGTACGCTCATGAGTGCTTCATAGTTTGTGGAAATTAAAATGAAATCAGAAACATATTGTTGTATATCACCGTCATGAACAAAATCCCTATTGGTATAGTATCTTACCTCTCCAATGAACAAGTTGTCTATCTTTTCTTTACTAGCTTGATAGTTTTTGAAGTTATCCCATATGTCCTGTATCACAGATGTTGAGGTATCGTCCAGATCGGGTTGTGCAGATAGTGATCCAAATTGTTCAGGTTGCATCAAATTGATGTCATGCGGTAGTACAGGTAAATCAGAAACGGCACAGGACAAATCATTGTCTACAAACATTGGAAGTCAATAGCTACGTAAGTAAGGTATGGAATAAAAAGAAAAGAACATCTTTATTGTAAACTGCTGACTTACAATTACAATTAATCGGTTGAAATGAATAATGTACAAATAAAGATATCAATAGTTACCTTCTATCTTTGCAGATTGCCCCTCATCCGACTTTATCACAGATTCTTCTATATGTTTAGGTTTTTCTTGTTCCTCATCAGAGTCACTCGAATCACTCTCAGACAGATTCAGAACCGGTAGATCTTTCAAAACATCTACCTTTGGCTTTATTACCTTTGGCTCTTCTACTTCTAATGTCTGTATAAAGGTAAAAAATTAAATGAAGAAACTGTGATACTTGACTAAACGACTGAGAGAAAAAACATTAGTACAAATCACCATATATGTGTAAAGAATAATTTAGAATTGTCCGACTTGACTCAACTTACTTCCTCAGGGTTTTTGCCTTCCTCATTCTCCATTTTAACGTCCAACTCCTCTTTGACATCCTCTTCCACCTTCACTTCTTCCGGAGGTTCTGTATGTCGCCTTAGATGTTTCAACATGAGTTTTTTAGAAATAAAAGCTTCAGTACAATCATCCCAAGTACATGCGTGCTTTTTTTCATCACAATGAAGTCTTTTATGTACCTATAATATCGGTTGATGTTGACAATACAGTAGGTACAAAATACTGTAGAATTACTCACTTTCAATGAGACGGCCCTTGTGAAAGATAAATTACACTCTTCGCAAGTGAAACTTGCTGGAGGAACACAAAAGTGATACACATGGGGCCATTTTTTTTGTAGACACCTTTTGCACATGACACTCTCTGTTCCATGCTTCCAAAAGAGATGTCTGGTAATATCCGGTTTGTTCCTGGAAGGTTCAGTTGAATAATAATCATTATTGTATTCGCAAAGATTCAAAATAACGCGACGGGCGTGTCAGACTCATAAACTGTAAATTGTGTAGAAATGCAGTATTCGTATCTACCAGCAATATAATACCTTTCTCGAAGTAGGATTTCATAATGTTTGGACTATATTTCTATTCCTCCAAGTGATTCATTGTCATGAAAATTAAACAGCGTTATTCTTTCGTTTTCTCTATTTCGGAGGATTCGAAATATTTCCTGTTTATACTTTAATTACACGGTCAAGAGTGTTCGGTGTAGCGAAACATTGTCTACAGCTTTAGAGAGTTTATTTTTTAATTTTAGAGAATACTAGCTGAAAAAACCGCGACTCCGCTCATCTGTCTGTAAGTTATTATAGATTTATCTAATACAATATCACTATTCTACTCGCCGTTTCTCATTTACATTCACCACACAACGCTAATATTTTGTACAGGGTGATTCATTTTCAGCGACAGGGTGCTAGTTCCCGTAAACTATTCATCATAGAGACTCAGGAAAAAAATCTGTATAGTAATGTGCCCAAGAGAAAATGCTGGAAATATATTTCAAGCTTCTAGGATCGCCGCAAGGGGCGTAACGGTACTGTGAAACAAGAAAATCGATACATTTTTGAAATTTTTCCCGGTAAACTACCAAATAAAAATATGGAAACAGATTACAGAATCTCTAAGTTGTCAAATAAGACAGCTACAACCTGTCAAACTTGATGTCACTAATTTGCCTATAGCTTCGAAATCCCTTGACCGATTCGACTGTTCTTTAGCTCGTTTTAAAGAAGAAAATCTGCTTTTTCTGGTGCACGAACTCGAGGTCGATTTTATCTGCTTCCGCCCAAGGTTAATTGATAGTAATAAGGTTGCGTCGTTATACGTTCGGGTTTCGGACGAATCAGAATTCAGACAAAAATGACGTCAGTCGGCTCCGATTCGGTTCTGAAATTCAAATACACATCTAAAAAAAAAGATAGAATATGTTTGCTGCTCTTGATATTTCGCTGTATACCAAAAGCTGTGTAATAACTTACCCTCAAACACGTTTAAAACCGGCCGACACTCGGTAGAAAAAGTTTCAAGACCCTGAAATACGGACATGTTATGACATTAAGATGACACACCGATGACAAGAATGTCAATAATGGAGCTCGATGACGGGATCGATTCGGTTTATCGTTCGTGGATTTCCGATTCCCTAGTTACGGCGCAACCTCTACATATCAATTAACCTTGGCTTCCGCCGACCACACAACATGAATTGTAAAAGTCAAACCGGTATTTGCGGTTTTTTCAAAAATTTCAAATGCAGACCCACTGATGCCTCCATCGTGTTATTTGGATAATTTCCTATCACTTTCATACATATAATTTTTCTATATCTTTTGAAATAGAAGAGTTACGGAAACTTCATCAGGAATCCCAGCCCCCATAAATTTGAATGAGTCAAAAATATACACATCAGATTTGTTTTGATTCGCGTTTGAAATTTTCTTCAGTTGATGTTGAAAACAAAAGCCTATAGGTGAGAATGCCAACTATTTTTCGATGTTTTTTTTCTACGAGCAGCTGAGAAGTAGAATACAGTGCACCACTTGCCAAAAATAATACGGATGACCAGTAAACACCTTATTCCAAAAATATTGAAAAAAAAAATAAATTAAAAAAAACAAAAAAACTGGTGCCAATGCTCAAAATCCCGACCGTTGGCAAGGCACTCCTATCTTTTTGACACATTCAAATTTACAGGGGCTGTTTCAAAAATATTCCTTGACGGATTCCTGATGCAGTCTCCGTAACTCTTCTATTTCAAAAGATATAAAAAAATTACCTTCATGAAAGTGGTCGGAAATTATCCAAATAACACGATGGAGGCATCTATTTAGTGGGTTGGGCTCGAATTCATGTTTGACTTTCACAATTCATGCTGTGTGGTCGGCTCACTGATCTAAAACTAATGGATAAGCATAATGAATCCGTCATCTGAAGCAAATGTGGCGAGGCATGGGCGAAAATATGTGTTTCTGCGTCTGTTTCACGGACATTTTCCAGTAGAGCCCGCGAATGTTCCTCATGCGTAGTAGAATTCAATGTATCGATCCGCCCAGATGTTTATCTAGCAGTCAAGTGAACCAGTCCCGTACTACATCGGTTTTCGTTTATTTATTAAAATTATATTTTGACTTAGGTATATCAAGTAATCTGTAAAAATAATTATATCCTTAGAATTAATTGTCCGCATAATAGGTGAGTTATATCAACTGGTATACTCAACTTGTAGTTAAAAAAATTATTAGGTTCTGAAAAATATAATATTATATTATAAGTTCGGTCCTGTCCACAGCTCGTCATGATGACATTATTTGGTTGCAGTGCGCAAAATACAACTTGCCGGAAAATGTTCGAGTTTGTTTACATTTTTCGGTCGTAATTTAGCCATTTCGAGTGCAGCGTTTTGCTCATCCAGTTGTTTAGATCGGTGGGTCGACTTAAGCGGATAAAATCAACCCCGTGAAAATGCACCAGAAAAAGCAGATTTTCCTCTTCAAAATGAGCTTAAGAACAGTCAAATCGGATGAGGATTTTCGAAGTTATAGGCAAATTAGTGACATCAACTGTGACAGCTTGTAGCTGTCTTGTTTGACAACTTAGAGAAAAGTGTCGGGGGGCATGTTTGTAGAGAATATTGCCCAAAATCTGTTTCCATAATTTTATTTGGTAGTTTACCAGGAAAAATTTCGAAAATGTATCGATTTTCTGTTTTCACAGTACGGCGATCCTAGAAGCTTGGAATATATTTCCAGCATTTTCTCTTGGGCACATTACTATATAGATTTTTTTTCCTGGGTCTATATGATGAATAGTTTACGAGAACTGGCACCCTGTCGCTGAAAATGAATCACCCTGTACGTACCAATAGAGCATACCTCAACTTACTGTCATTGTCATTAATTGAAAGGAAATGGCAAATGCTGACAAATGATAACATTTAACCAAAAACATTGAATATAAATCTTAATTTCTCAAAATCAGCTAAAGTTCATTTTTTATTCAAAGTTACAGTGACGGATCAAAATTGTAGGTTAAAGGTTGGCAAATAAAAATTAAATGCCATATAGTGCTCGCTAATTGAAATGAAGAGATATAATATCTGATTATAAACTTCATTTTCTCGATTGAAGAAGGGTTTCGTTCACCAAATTCAAAATTATCATCACTGTCTATTCTCAAAAGTTGTTTTTCTATCAAATCAAAAATATTTGGAACAAATCAAAATAAAACGAGTCACAGTTCAATCTATGACTATCGTAATAGAACATGTTTGCCAACCTTTAACCTACAATTTTGATCTGTCACTGTAACTTTAGATAAAAAATGAACTGTAATCCGTAATAGGTATACCTAATGATAAAATCTCTCAAGATCCAAAAACTCAATTAGGTATTGGTATTATGGTCATATTACTTTCATTGAAATGATCTTAAAAGAATATCCCTGCTTTTCAACGAAATATTTCCCACATGCTCCAAGCTCTTAGCCAATTTAGTCGCCGATTTTTGTCATCAGGCACGCGAATAATGTGTGGAAAGTTGTATAAGTACAGACGGCAGCCGAACGGTACGACGTAATACTTATAAAAACTGATATCCTCCATTTTTTGACAAACTACGGAATAAACTAACCCAATGTCAAACCAGACTTCAAACAATCAAATGGTTACTAAAGATACGCGTTATGACGTCAAAACTGTCCCGCGCTTTTTGCTTTGTTTAAATTTTCTCCGCCACGATTTCAACTTTGATTATTTATTGTGAAATAACTAGTGCGATTCAAGGGCTGATATTTGGTATACGGTGTCTTAGACATGAACGTACACGAACGCACACTCTGAAGAAATAAAAAAAAATGGGCAAGTTTCCTATTACTCAAAAAACTTCGGATCGAATACCAGGCAGCGAGTGTATTCAAAGGAGGCCTCAAGGTAGGCCCACATAGCTGGTGTTCGCGCTCTTCTCCTTATCGTGCTCACGTTCGCGCTCGTAATCGCAAGCCGTGTTGCAGTTTTGTGTACACGATTCGGACATTGAGGACGAATCATGTTCCTTGCTTATTCTATTACTACTGCAGCCATTTATGATGGGCCGGAAAGTGTGGATTGTGGTCTTCTATTAGATTTTTGTTGTTTAATAGTACAATAATAAAAGGGCGCGTGTGTTTTCTCCATAACCATTAGACTAACGATAAAATATCATAGAACCAAAGTTGTTCAAAATTACATTACCAAAAACTTTTATCTCAAACTTTTTTCTCTAAAATCAATAATAAAATATCTACAGGTTGATTTCTTACTATGGCATGTGAGAAAAAATCGTACAGAATGAAGGTAATGCAGAATTACATTCCCAGCAACCTTTTTCCATTTACTTTGATGGTAGCTGCAAATTTAATTCTGCACAACCTTCATAATGTACGATTTCTTTCCATCATGAAATCACCCTGTAGACTTTATAAAACCGATTTTAGAGAAAAAAGTTCTAAAAAATTTTTGAATGGGAATGAAAGTTCGAACAATTTTGGATCTATGATATTTTATCGTAAGTCTAAAATAGAAACGGGGAAAAAAAGTACCGCCCTTATTTCCAGGATGGCGGGGTAAGCTCACCGTCGATTTTCCCGAAAACTCAGAGTTAGGCTACTGAGAGCCCCCCAAACATGTCAAAAACAAATTTTTGCGTATTTGTTTGATGCGGGACTTACGAGAGTGACGAGCAAAATTTGAAAAATACCCTCGACGTTTAGATCGGTTACGTAGGTCGTTGAACATTTTCGTTTTCCGCTGTATGCAGGCCATGTGTTAGGAACGTCGGCGGTTCTCTATCTATATTATTATATGTCGGTGATTTTGTATCAGATGTTTGAAATTGTATCATCGAAGCCAAACTTAGTCATAGGTATAAAACTTTAAAAAATCAAATGCAACTCACAAACTAGAAAGTTCTGATGATATTTAGAAGGAAGCTCAGGTAAAATTTACTCACCTATATGCGATTCCACATCTGTAGCAGAAGTGATGAAGCTTATGCTTCCACACATGGTTTGACAGTTTGTACTGACTATGACACATCTCTAAACAAACATCACAGATATTATGTCTTTTCCTTAAGTGCACCATGAGCCGGAACGACGATGGCAAGTCATCACGCATACACATACAGCACCGGAATTGTATGTCATAGTCCAACACATACACGCCCGGACACAAATGACAAATCAGTTCACTATAGCTATAAAAGTTTGATTTACACATTATACACAACAGTAGATTTTTCGAATGGAACTTTCTATTATGAAGATAGAGCTCCTTATGTACTGAGGTACTATATCGACACTGGAAGCATTCGAAAACATGAGAAAATGTTATTGCTTCTTCATTCACACCCGAATCTAAATTGAAAAATACAGTCTCTAGCTGTCCTAAACACTCTTTAAGTCTAAGATTGAAACTTTCCGGAATCAATTCTTCTTCAGTTATACTTTTGTTAATCGCCGAATATCTGTGCTCTGACATTGCATGTAGAGCTAATTGTTTTCCATTCACTGCTATCCTTCTAGAATGGTTGCAGTAGATACAGCTTGATACAGTTGCCCTAAGACATATTTGCAACAGGATAGTTATGTCCATTTTATCTAAAGGTTGGTCCAACTCGATTTCCACTATACTGATGTCTGATCCAGCTATGTGGTATTCGGTACTTAATGATAGTTCGCCATTTTCATCTTGGACTTCATGATAAGAGTCCTCGAGGTTCTCTTCCATTTTTTCTGTAATTAACCAAATGCCCAACATCAGCTTGGCAAATTCATATCTATATACCATACAAAACATATTTAAAACGAAAAAGAAATAGAATTATTGTTGCGTTCATATCAAAATCTCTGCAAGAAAGCATCTAATTATTTCAATAAAAGTATTCCAGACTTGAAAAAACAAGACTCAACACCTTAATGAAAAAGTGTGACTGAAACATGACATTTTTTTAAAAACTAGAGCAAATAACTGGTTTAATGAACTGGAAAACAAAAGGGAGTTAAGTGAAAAATTAATCATGTGAGGAATTAAGAGGTGGTGTAAGTAAATGCTTTTCATACGATACTACCTTTGTCAGTTGCTAATGAAGCGCATAATTTCAATTCAAGGAATCAAGTAAAGCATTTACTTGTTCTTTATTCACACCACCCAAGAATTATTAACACATTGCGTGCCGCGTGTATATTGGGTAAGATTCCCACGGGGCCACAATGTAATACAATGTTTCATTTAAAATCCTCAATAAAAATATTGAAATCCGAATTTGCCCAAACCAAGTATACCGAAATGTTCCCCACAGGCCGCAGTTTAAAATCCCATAAGAAAATACATGTATCGTCAGTCGCCGATAACTGACGCGGCCTGGTATGAACAGTGTGTGTCAGTTATACAGTGAGGACGTAAATAGTCCCCCCCCTCTTGTTCAGGGTAGGCTTTACTGAGTTTTGACCTCCAAAAAAAAATTTCAACTGTCAAACTGACAGCTGGGCACCATTTTGAAACAAATTATTAAATGGAAAAGGGGGTCATGTGATACCTTATTTGAAAGGTCCTTCCATTCTCTTTTCACCCCCAAAGTTTGAAGTCCTTAGCATTTTTCTTAAGGAAATGGCGCCATATCGAAAATAAATTATTTGGGTCAAAATACTGTCTCTAATTCTTAAAAGAACTTTATTAACAATGAAAAAACTAACCTATAACATAAGTGATTGTTTCTACAACAGTATTTAATAAAAAATGTCAAAAAAAACTAATACTAAAGATAATAATAGACTAGATTAGACACAAATAATTTATTTTCGACATGGCGCCATTTCCTTATGAAAAATAATAAAGACTTCAAACTTTGGGGGTGAAAAGAGAATGGAAGGACCTTTCAAATAAAGTATCACATGACCCCCTTTTCCATTTAATTTTTTGTTTCAAAATGGTGCCCAGCTGTCAGTTTGACAGATGAAAATTTTTTTTGGAGGTCAAAACTTAGTAAAGCCTACCCTGAAACACACTTCCAAATTTGAGCCAAAAATATTAATGCGTTCAAAAGTAAGAGGGGGGGGGACTATTTACGTCCTCACTGTATATGCCTGACGCGGCCTGAACAAAAACATTAGTGTCAGGCATATAAAACTGACGTGGCACGCAATGTGTTAAGGCTGATCCTACACCGGAGATACACGACCGAGACGATTCCGCGACTCGTCGTCTCATTACATTGTTTCAAATAAAAGTGTAGTGATCGCGTCGTATATCCTTGGTGAAGGCCCTTATATTTGAAAAAATGTGCCGGGACCTCTAAGCGGCGACGAAGCGCGGTCCCGTATATCCGCGAGAGCCTGGTAAAGTAAAAAGTTAGTTCTAAAAATGTTTGTGCTCGAGAACCTTGAAATCTAAAATAGACAAAATATTTATGAATGAACTAAATTTTTCCCATACAAATTTCTATAAAAAAAATATATCAGATCTGTTTCTGTTCTTGGACGAAAAAGCCAAAATGTATAAGCTGAAAAGGATTTTTATTCTGCAGTATTTCTTTCTAGATAATAATATACATTAATCTTTCAGTTACGTTAATTCATAGACTTGTATTGACTAGATTTGGCCCCCTTTCGCTTAAGAAGAAACCGTTTGTAAAGCAGTTAGGGAATTAAAAATGGAAGTTATCAAAATACTCATAGCAGAACCTATGCATTTTCATCAACTGGATTAGTCAATTATCAAAGTTTATACAGTGTGTCCCAAATTCGTTTCTCTATTAAGGGATCTTGGCTCCTATTATTATACCTACGTCAAAGGTTAAATGGAGAAAATTTTAGAGGAAAGTTACTGCATTCGATATCCGGTTTCAGATTTGCGATCGGTCAATTGGTTTTGGAAATATCGGCGAAAAACCGGAAATGGCGGATTTTGTTTCTTGCCAGTAAATCCGAAACGGCTAATTTGACAGCTATGAAAATGTGACATTATCTGGACACCTTTTCAAGACGAATTAAATGGCGTTCATGATATGTCTCAATCTTCTTTTGTTTTACCGCAACCTGCCTCAACTTTTATTTTTCTTATGGCCGCCATATTGGATTTTTCGATTTTTTGAAAGAGCGTAAAATTTCCAGTCTAGTGATGTCTCACAAGTGCATAAAAGATTTGAGTATCATCGAAATATCACAATACGTAGTTGGGACTCAGTCTTATCCAAGGAGGCCATGAATTATTTGTCGCAAAATATGAATGAGTACTGTATCAGCTCAAGGTCAACGCATTTAGTGTGCAGCAAATGTGTTTAACGCATTGAATTTTCAATAGAACATGGACATGCATCGTGACATTTTTGACAATTAGCGACTGTTTTTCGTACTACTCTTACAAGTTCATTTCTGTTTATAATTGACCAAATTAATCATTATTATTCGATTTTCCTAAATTGTGTTTTATGAGGCTGCCGTCGTTCGGGATACGATGGATACATCTCCAAAATACATTGACCTTGCCGAAGGAAACCCGACATTTCTATTTGACCGCAAGTACAGCGCTAACATGGCTAGCTTTTCTTCATTTGAATAGAGAGATAGAGAATACCGGGCATTTTTTGACAGGTTTCGACAATTTGTTAATTAGATTTTTTATTTTAATTTGAAAAGCGTAAGTACTCATTATCAAAACACAACCATCATACTGAATTAATGAACGACAGATCAGAGCCTCCTTAGATAAAAAAAAAAATTTTGCTTATAAACCAATTTTCAGACAAATGAATCATGGCCTTCTTAGAAAAAAAGGCCATGACATAACTACGAAATGTGATTTTTTGATGACACTTAAATCTTTTACGCACTTGTGCGACATCACTAGACTGGAAATTTTACACTCTTTCCAAAAATCGAAAAATCCAATATGGCTGCCATAAGAAAAATGAAAGTTGAGGCGGGTTGCGGGAAAACAAAAGACGATTGAGACATGTCATACAAGCCATTTTATTCGTCTTCAAAAATTGTCCAGATAATGTCACAATTTGACAGCTGTCAAATTGGCCGTTTCGGATTTACTGGCAAAAAATGAAATCCGCCATTTTCACCTTGTCTCATTTCTGACAATCACGAAAATTGATAGGTACAAACTTATTTCTCTTTCCAGTTTTTCTAATTTATTTTCAATACCTTTATTTACGATTTTTATGGTACTTACAAAATAATATTATTAATATTATAAATGTTTTGAAATGTCGTGCCGATATCGATATTTTTTCGGTACATATCGGCAACTCGAATATCGGTATCGGTAAAAAAAGCATATCGGGATCGGGCTGACAAAGTTACCCTCGAGAGCCAAAGTAATCCGCTATGACCTTTTCGCATATAACTTTGAGATTATAAGATGAATAATATAAAGTATCCGGATAGCATTTTTCTTATATCAGGAATACGTAGAATAAACTGGCAAAAATTACCCATTTTTCAAGAAATCACGAGAAATGGGTCATCTCTGACAAGTTTAAAATTTTATAGATTATTCTTTGTTCAATCGTACTATTCATTTATTTACCAAAAACTACAAAGAATAAAGTTTTGTTTTTATCCATTTTTTTAAACGTGAAAAAAGGGCACTAAACAATTTTTTGAAAAAAATCGCCAGGACACGTACCTAAATTAATGAATAGATTGAAGTTCCTGAATGCATCATGACTTCTTTAATAACGGATGCAGGCGTAAAGTTTTAACAAATTTCAGGCTGTCTATACAGGGTGTCCGTTACAAGTTATATCACTATTGGTATCTTCGAAACAGTAGGTGCTACGAGGTCAGTTGAATAAGAGAAAAGTTGCAGTTTTGGATGCTCATTAAAGATCCACTAACTGTGTCGCAAGATTATTTTAAGTTTACGAGATACAGGGTAAATTGTGAGAATGGTCAAAATTAATTTCATTAAATATTTCAGAGACTATTCATTTCCGAGACACAGTTTAAATTTGAAAGTCATAATTTTTTCCTACAATAACATGATGTCTTCAGAAAGAATATTCGACGTTCCGTATTCGAGTAACCATCATTTTTTCAAATACGGACCTGGTTTTTTTATCATCATTCTTAAAACCCTACTTCATAACCTTTTCAATGATGTACCACACAAATACCATTGACGACGTTTCGACTCTGTAAATTAACATCATCAGGAATTATCACTAGAACGGCTCTGAATTCATCATTTTTCAAGGTGTAAAATTAATTTATGCTCAAAACATGAATGAGAATGAATCGAAGCACCAAATTCGTCTCGTATCAGAGCAAACATTGACTTGAATCTTTCGAATACAGAGCTGGAATTTTTGTCACTATGTGTGATTTTTTTGAACAATGTTTTATCCCATAAGATGAATCGGCAAAAACGGCCCTGGATTTTTTCATATGAGATTTTATCAAAGAAATAAGAAAGGGTATATTATTTATCGAAGTATACCGCAGAATCTAGACGATAAATCAGAAGACTTCGACGAATAACTAACAAAATCACTCCTGGAATGTTGGAAAAAGTCCATAAAGAGATTGTTGTCATTTTGCAAAAAGTACAAAGGAATTTTCTCTAAATTTCTTGATGATGGATATTTTGGATAGAAACGTAGGAAACTATACTCAAAAACATAAAAGAAGATGCAGTAAAACGTTCTTAACCCTTTTTAAATTTTTTTCGTCATGGTGTTTGTTCAGTACATCGTTGGAAAGGGTATGATGAAAAGTTTTAAAATTAATGATAAAAAATCCAGGTCCGTATTTAAAAAAATGAAAGTTGATGATGATTACTTGTTATTGTAGAATGGAAAAAGTTATAAAATAATAAAAATTTAAATTGTGTCTCTAAAATTAATAGTTTCTGAAATATTCAACGAAATTAATTTAGGCCATTTTTACAATTTACCCTGTATTACACAAACTAAAAGTAATTTTGCGATACAGTAAACGGCAACTTTTCTCCGATTCAAACGAACTCGTAGCACTTACGGTTCCGGAGATAGCAATAGCAGTATCACTTAAAACGACCACCCTGTGCAACAGACCGTGAAAACTGGAGTCTGCACTATTGCACACTTCTTTTTCATTGGAGACACAATGTCGTTTGAACGAGATAACTAGTAATATACTGTTTTTTCCGCTGATTAACGTGGTATCAACATAAAAACAATTTAACATCGCGTTCTCGATTTATTTTAAAAAATGATTTTTTTAATGGGACACCGTGTATATTTTTATGATAATCGATTGACTACTCTTTTCTGAACATAAAATGTTATGATGATTTTTTTCCTAAAACCAAAAAAAACGGAGTTATGCGTATTTTCGTCGACTCAAGAGATATACAGGGTGTTGGTAAAAAAGTGCAACAAACTTCAGGAGGTAATTCTGCATGAAAAAATAATTGAAAAAATAATGACAGTTTGCTATATAAAAATATGTCCGCAAATGCTTCGTTTTCTGAGATAGGGGGTGTTAAAGTTTTTCTTAAAAACCGAAGATCTATTGAATGCTCTGAAACCGGTGGAGATATGCAAATGAAATTTAGTGGGTTTTAAGGCATTTGAGCATTTTTTGACATGCAATTAAGAATTTTATGTTTATCAGTGGCGCGCATATGGTTAAAGATCTCATTTTTTTTAAAGAAAAGACGAAGCATTTGCGGAAATATCATGTTTAGATAGCAAACTGTCATTGATTTTTCATGCAGAATTACCTCCTGAAGTTTGTCGCACTTTTTTACTAACACCCTGTATAGGGTGTTTATTGATACTTAAGGGTGATAATCCTTGGAAGATCTCAAGACAAGAAGTTCATATAGACATTTCTCCGCAAGAGCCCAATTTTTAAGATAAAATTTAAAAAAAAATATTTTTTTTTTCATATAATTACTTTGATACTATTCCAAATATCTCTATCTTTTGAAAGACCCAGCAGGGTGTCAATGAAATCACTTAATAGTACAGTGAATCCGTGCTCAAAAAAGGGACATCTTCGGGAAATACGCAAAATTTTGTTTTAACGTGTAGAGGGGGTCCTCAATAGCTTAACTCTGTGTTTTCGGGAAAATCGAAGGTGAGCTTAACATGCTATCTTGAAAATAAGGGAGCTACTTCTTTTCCCCGTTCCTATTTCTGACTTTGAACGATGAAATATCATATGACCAAAATTGTTCGAATTTATATTCTCAATAACTTTTCCAATAAACTTTTTTTTCTAAAAACAGTGATAAAAAAATCTACAGGGTGATTTCATGGTGGAAAGAAATCGTACAGGACGGAACTTGTGCAGAAATAAATTCTCAGTAACCATTGAAATAAATGGAAAAAAGCTGGAAATGTAATTTTGCACTACTTTCGTCCTGTACGATTTTTTCTCACATTCCATATCAATAAATCACCCTGTAGATTTTGTATCATTGATTTTAGAGAAAAAAGTTTGAAGTAAAAGTTTTTCAGAATAAAATTCTGAACAACTCTGGTTGTTTGATATTTTATCGTAAGTCTATAGGAACGAAGAAAACGCACGTGCCCTTATTTTCAAGATGGCGTGGTAAGCTCACCTTCGATTTTCCCGAAAACTCAGAGTTAAGCATATGGGGACCCCCTCCACAAATTAAAAAAAAAATTGCGTATTTCCCAAAATGCTCAGGAAAAGCACGGATTTACTGTAGTAGAAGTAGTAGATTCATTTTTGTATGCAAAAACCATGCGCCGGGCGAAAGAAAATCAAGTTAACAGATTGGCTCAGAAATAAAAAGAGATTTCAAAAATAATTTCCATTTTAAAATGAAGCAGTGGCGTACAAGTTTTTTCTCCAAAAATATTGAATGCAATACCCGAGGCAAAACCCGTACAAAATTGTTTTACATCACAAAATGCAGGTTCCTGTAAACATTAGGCATCCACGTATTTTGTACTTTTTGAAGGCGACTTTGGTAAATTATTCTTCGTTTAACTATTCTTAAGAGAAAAAATGCTGGATGAATCACTTTTTTGTAGAAAAAAACACTATTTTAGGCACATTGTTTCATACGAACATTTTCCAAAAATCTCGATTTGTTCCAGTTGTGGGTCATTGAAATGGACAATTTCTGTTGTTCTCATGTACTACAGTTCCTCACGTAATCACTAAAGAAGCCAAAACAAATAGTTAAGCAGGATAAATAAATTTTGAAAATTTGATTTACAAAACTGATGGCCGCGAAGTCGATATTTTCAATACTGTCAATATGTCAAGATTTTCAACTCACTACTCACTAATTGAAGACCAAGGATGAGTTAGAGGAGCACGCTATTTGCGCTATTTGGCGCTACGGGCCATTCCCCGTGTATGGACCGTAGCACCAAATAGCGCTTACCGAACTCAGCCCAAGAATGATAAACACGCGCTGTGTTGCCAAGTGGATGCTGTGAGAAATGTTTTCCATATTTTTGTCTGAAACGGATGAAGAGTTAGTTTTGATTAGATTGGGTGAGTTTTTGTTAGATTGGGTCAGTCTTGGTTAGATTGGTCTAGTTTTGGTTAGTTCGGGTGGGTTCTGGTTATGAATATTGGGATAGTTTTGGTCAGATTGAGTCAGTTTGAGTTTGATTTGATTAGATTGGGTAAGTCTTGGTTGGATTGGGTTAGTTTTGGTTAGATTGGGTTGATTTTGGTCAAACTAGGTTAGTTTTGGTTAGTTCTGTTTAGTTTATGTGAGTTTTGGTTAGATTGGGCCAGTCCTGGTCAGAATGGTTTAGTTTTGGTTAATTTGAGTTAGCTTCGGTGAGTTTTGGTTAGATTGTGTTAGTTTTGGTCAGATTGGGTGAGTTTTGGTTAGTTTTCGTGAGTTCTGGTTAAATTTGGTTAGTTTGGGTTATATTGGGTTAGTTTTGGTCAGATTGTGTTTGTTTGATTTGGGTTGGTTTTGGTGAGGATTGGGTTAGTTCTGGTTAGTTTGGGTCACCGTCTCAGAGATTCAGAAACATGATTGATCAGATAAGCCAAGGATATAATTTTTGAACCTTTTACATTTTTATAGTTCTCGTTCTCAGTATCTTATGTTATATTGTTTTTTTTTTGTCATAGTCTATCAAAATATACAGGGTGTTACTTAATGGTATGTCATAATTCTAAAGGGGAGTTCCTGGATAAATTTCAAGTCGAAAAGGTCATATAAACTTGGGTCTTAAAATGCTTGGTTTTTAAGATACAGGGTGTTAAAGATTTATTTTAATTTCAGTTTTTAATACATTTTCCAAAAAGGGTTTGGGATATTGAACTGAATTTTGCCACAGGATATTATGGTATAGGAACACACTTTTTTTATTTCTATTTTTTCATTTTTATTTTATTTTATTTTATTTTATTTTATTTTATTTTATTTTTTTTCTTTTAGTTCATATGACCTTTTCGACTTAAATTTTATCCAGGAACTTGCCCTTAAAATTATGACATACCATTAATTAACACACTGTACAGGCAAAACTATTGCAGTCATGGTTTTTAAGAAGTTTGGATACGTTTGGCAACATTGCATGTTGGTTCTAATATGTAGCTTGTAACAATGTGACGAAGCTGTCATTTTAGGGAGTTGTTGCATTGAAATCTGAAAAAAAATTAGTTTATTCTGGATTTTTTTTTCTTGTTAAAAGCATTTGCATTCTTGTTAAAAGCTTGCATTTTTTTAGTTGAATTTGTTCTACAGGGTGTCTCTAAAAGCTCTTTACAAAATCCTACCACATGTTGCCGATTCGACGCAACTCACCTCAGACCAAAATGTCACCATTTCCGAGATACGGGGTGATCAAGTTTAAAATTAACAATTGAACTTATTACGGACACTTTTTCACATATTGCTTTGAAAATTGGCATACGGGGGTTTTGTGGTATGAGAAATTCGATTATGAAGTCCGTTTTAGTGTGGCCGCTAGAGGGCGCCCTTCTCCTTACATTTTGTGGTTTAAAATGTCCATAACTATTTTCTCAGCTATTTTTTAAAATCTTTCATTAAATAAAAATATTCTTCAGACGATTTCAAGTAAATAAGGTGCTCTTGTCAAAGTTCGCTGAAGTTAGCCGTTTTCGAGATAATTCCATTTGAAGAGTTCCATGCCACACCGGAAAATTCCTTCTTTACATGAACTTTAAAAAAATATATATTTACAAAATTAACTCATATTCCTGAGGTCAAAATAAGCCGATTTAAAGCAACTTGTCCTTTGTCCAAAATTGCTCCGTTTTCGAGATACAGGGTGGTGAAGTTGTAAGACGAAAACGGAGCAATTTTAAAGAAAGGTAAGTCGCTTGACGTTGTGACCGAACTCCGCTTCGCGTCGGTCGGTCACTGCCGTCGCGTGCGGTGAAGTATCACTTTCCACACTTGTTAGGTAAATAACTATTTTGAGACGCTCGTGTAAAGAAGGAAAATATTAGGAATTTTCCGGTGAGGCCTCTTTAAATGGAAATATCTCGAAAACGGCTTACTTGAGCGAACTTTGACAAGAGTACCTTATTTACTTGAAATCGTCTGAAAAATCATTTTATTCAATGAAAGATTGAAAAAAATTACTAAGAAAATAGTTATGGACATTTTAAACCAGAAAATGTAAAGTATAGGGTGCCCTCTAGCGGCCACAGTAAAACGAACTACAAAATCGATCTTCACACATAACAAAACCCTTGCATACCAATTTTCAAAGCGATATGTCAATATTTGTCCAAAATAATGACAAAATTCAATTGTTAATTTTAAACTTGATCACCCTGTGTCTGAGAAATGGTGCCATTTCAGTCTGAGGTGAGTTGCAATAAATCGGCTTATTTTGACCTCAGCAACATGTGGTAGGATTTTGTAAAGACCTTTCAGAGACACCCTGTATAAACCCAAAACTATGCCTAAAAATTGGAAAAATGCATTATAGTATGGATCCCTAATCTTTACACGTCCCCAAAATGCATTTTGATGCATATAAGACGTGTATCAAATTTCATAAAGATACCTGGAATAGTATCAAAGTAGTTATAAAAAAAAGATTTATTTTGTTTTGTATTTCAAAAATTAAGCTCTTGCGGACCTATGACCATATGAACTTTTTGTCTTGAAATCATCCAAGGATTATCACCCTTAAGCATCGGCACTCAATAAATAAACACCCTGTATTTAATGAACGTCGGTAACATGACAATTCTAGGTCGATCTATTTGAGCCCCGTATAAAAGAATAATTTCAAACAAAATCTCTTATAATAGCCGAAACAATTACCAAATGTTATACCAACTGATCCTATTGAGTTTTGAGTTATTGACACTCCCTTAATCCAACAAGGAATTCATATCTACATATCCAGAAAAAAGTTTTTTGATTTGGTTCAATAACAACATACCTTGTTCTTGTTCCTCGCCCTGCTCACTATTGGCATGATCCACTGAATGTTCATTATCATTCTCACTCTCAATGTTATTCACCTCCATATCTCCTTTATCACTATAATCACTATCTTCCGGTTCTTGATAAGAACCTAATTTCGGTAGTTTTAGTTTTAGAGATAATTTTGGCACTTTTCTCGTCTCTACAGGCTCTGGCGTATTTCCGAAACCATTATCATTTGAGTCCGAACATTGACCATCACTGTCACCCATATTATTCTCTACAGACAATTCCTGATTATTTTGAAAACTCTGGAAAGAGGCTACTGATCCCTGATCCTGATCATCATTCGGCTCTTCCACGTTATCTGACGTTCGCGTGTGATTATTATCTAAATTATTTTCTTCAGTCAAATTATCACTGTCACTATTGTCACTTTCAGATGGTTTTGAGAGATGGCTGTCATTGCATTTTATTTTGTTGTTATTGCCTTGGAAATCCAAATCAACTACCTCGTTCATCGGAGAATCCATGTTGACAACAGGCCCATGATCGGGAGATTTTTCGATATTGTTAACCATTTCTAGGCTTGAATCAGCTTTGGAGTCTGAACAACTTTTATCTGTATCTGGAACCTCGTGACTTTTACCAGCACGGAAATCACCAGTGATATGATTTTCCAGAGCGATCACTGCTTTTGCTGGCTTCGCCTTCCCTTTTGCAGTTTTTCCTGATATACAGTTGTGGTAAAAAAAATTATCACCTTCGTTGAATTGTTGGTTACATTCGCAACAAACTACATAACAGGGTTCATTGTATGTATTATAAAAATCCTCGAGACTGTTTTTGATTCCCGGTTCGATATTATGTCTTTTTTGAAGATGATGGCACAAGTCGTCCAATACAGAAAACATTCCTAAACAATACAGGCAAAGATACCTCTTATGGTACTCCAGCATGTGCAGATATAGCTTGGATGTTTCATAATACGTTCCACAAGCTGAACACAAGAATACCCTTCGAGTGAGTTTAAACCCAGAGACGTTTTCATTCTCCGATAATTTGTCGGTAGGTTGAATGCCGTTACACTGTGAAAAATGGACGTGCAAAGTGGGCAAAGAATCAAAGCCAGACTTGTGACATTTGGGGCATTTGAACTGAACTGCAGGTTGTAGTCCTAGGAATTGTGCGTGCTCGTGAAATTTTGGTTTTGATTTAGCTACAGGCCTGATGTGTTTGAAACTTCTGTTTACTAAATCCGAAATATTCTGAAAGTCACTGTAAGGATAGTCTGAATTTGAATGGTGTTGTTGGGACAATTCAAATAGAGATTCGTTGAAAAAAGGATTTGAATGAGGAATTATTTCTGATTGACTACTAATCTCGCTATCCTTGTTAGGCTCTACAGGTGTTCCACAGTTGCTTATTCTGCGTTCATTACTTGCTTCACTAGTCTGTGTATTTTCATTAGAGATGAAGTCCAAAATCTCAGTACTCTTTAGCACTTGAGGCTTCTGTTCGCAAACTGTATCAATTTTCCTGATTTCAGTCAAGCCATTTTCATCACTTACATGTGCAACGCTATCTTTTGTTTTTCTGGTTCGATTCGACCTGTTTCTCTTCTTGGGAATACTCTCATCAATGATCAAAGCATCACTTTCTGAGCTGTACGAATCTTCAAATTTGGTATCTGGACCAATTTTACCGCCGTCACCGTTTGTTTTGATTGCTTCGTTGGGTTCCTGATTCTTTTTTGATTGTGTTAATGGCCCATCTGGAAAATTGGCCATTATAGGGCTCGTTACTCCATTTTTCATAAAGTCTGACACGTGTACGTTTGCAACTGAACTCAGACCATGTTCCATACCGAATCCTACAATGGTATTTAAATCTGAAACAAAAAACGCAATTAAAATATGCACATGACGAAATTTAGAAAATCGTTATTGCGAATGACAAAATTGGTGAAAAACATTTTTCTGCCGACATGACATTAAAACTGGATCTAACTGCCTTCAAAGAGGCGACAAAGTAGGCGTTTCTAAGGCTAAGGCGACCAAATAGTCAAACATGGCTAGGCGGTAAAATTATTTTCAAATTTGTCTAATAGAGGGCGTTACAAGATTATTTCCTGAATGCATGTGATTTTATTAAGATATTTCTTAAAGATTCTGAGTTAATTGAATCCTATACATTCAGGGTACGAACTAAAGTTCATACTTCAACGTCGCCGTTTGATTTGACTTCTGCCATCTTGGTTTTGGCCTTGGCTTTTAAAGCTGACTGCTCTGGAGCAGTGTCGCCAAGTTGAAATATTGGATGGATCGCTTTGATTGTCGCCTTGACTACCAGGAAAATTGTCAAATTACGGTTTAAAGCTATATCGATGATGGAGATTAATTATGGATAAACTCCAATGAGATTACATTACTTCTTTCAGCCTGGAAAAATGCCACTTAACCGTCTAGGTATGCAATATACTATAATCTTCAAAAATGTTTCAGGTATTCAAGAGAAAAAATGATAATTGTTATTCAAATAGTATATCTGGTATTACTCTGGTTTCTACCCTAGCGTTTCATGGAAACCTAGTATGTGAGTAGGTACTTCAAAATGTTATCAGAATGACATTTTTTACTAGTACATAAAACAATTAATTATTACAGTCCCTTATGTCATTGAGTCAAGTAGGTTTTGAGATACCGGCGTTGAGAGTGGCGAGATAAAAATGTTCGAAAATACATGCAAGCCGAATTGAAAACCACGTTGTAAATACTACGAACATCAAATACGAAAAGAAACATTTTAAATATCATATTATAATGAAATAGTTATTTACGTTACTAAGACGGTAAATGATTTTTTAAACTACGAGTCAAGATGTTTATGGACGAGGCGACGAAAGAGTCCGGAATTTCTAGACGAGTAGTTCAATGACATTCAACGGCTGTTTATCGTACATTTTTTTGTTTCATATTGAGACAATTTGTTTTAATTAGTTCAAAAGAAAAAGTGCTTTCTTATTGTCACAGCACACATTGAGTGGTGGCAGTCCGTCTCACCTTCTTATCATGAGATGTCGCCCGCCAAACCAACCCAAACCATCCCCACTTAGATAGGTAATATACATTGACTTCAATACTATAGAGATTAGAACCATGAGATGGCGCCAGTTAAACCATGCTACCACTTAGGTTAAAGTTATTAATTAAAATCATGAGATGGCGCCAGCCAAACCATGCTACCGACGCAATTTCACAGTCTTTGATGGTGCAAAATGTAATTTTTGGAGTAGTCAAGTAATTTCTTTACAGTCTCTGATGATGTAAAGTGTCATTTACCGGACTGGTTTTGGGTCCAGTAAATGATACTTTACGGTACACTATGATATAGATCATATTTATTTCATACAGCCGTTACATGTCATTAAACTACTCGTCTAGAGATTCCAGACTTGGCTTCTTCGTCGCCTCGTCCATAATCATCTCGACTCGTAATTTAAAAAGTCATTTACCGCCTTAGTAACGTAAATAACTATTACAGTCCAAGAACGAATAAGTATGTAAATTTCGAAATTATTGTTTTATAATAATAACTACTCTTTCTGTCGTCAATCTTGGGGTAAATGGAGTACATTTTTAAAATATAAGATACTAGTCTCATTTTAACCCCTTCGTCTTCGATAAATAGAGAGAACTCCAGTTTTTCTCGTTTCAAAACAATTAAAATTTGAAACCCTGACATAATATAGAAAAAAAACTGGAAAAATTACTTTTCTTTGATTAGATTGGAAGAAAAGTGAATTTTTCAATAAAATCTACCATTAACCCAAATCTATTTTCTTATCAAAATGTTTCGTTTTCTATTAAGCTTATGACCTTACTACTACATATTTAATCAGTCATAAAAAAAATTAAAAGTTGTTTTTGTCATGTGTTCCTGGATCCATTTAAAAAAAGATTAAAATCGAAACAATACTTTCATATTTCAGAATATTTGAACTAACTTTTCGTCATTCGAGGTGCGTCTTAATTTTTTTTTCAATTTCAAAACGGACCTGGATTTAAAACATTCAATAAGAATTCCAATCAGAAATTTATCTCAGTGCCACCCAGATCATTTGCGAAAGAAAATCATATCAGTAATAATAGTCGGAGAGATGAAGGACCAAACGTACAACTGTTTTGTGATACCCCCTATCAAACTTGTAAAAAATATATCTTTGTTGCAACGGTTTTAATAAATTCAAAAGAAGGTGCCAAACTACACCAGCGTATTCTAAGTTTAAAAATATCTCGTTCAAAAATTTATGAAAAAATCTCCATACAAAATTGGTCAAAAAATGCTTTTTATAGAAAATACAGGGTAGCAGTTCTGAAGAAAAAAAATATATATTTAGGAAACCGCTCAAAATAATCAAGTGAAATTCAGCGCGGGGTGAGGATTGTTAGAGCCTTATTATCCGAAGTTCAGAAAACAATATTGACATTACCAGTGGCGTGCGTACGGTCAATGGCTTCCAAGTAACAAACTGGTACGCCAATGTCTTTTTTTATTGTTCTTCATTTATCCTTCAAATTTGAACAAAAAATATCTTATTTTGTCAACATGTATTTTCTGTGCGGAACATTTTTCGACAAATACACACTGTATGAAGATCGAGAACAATTTTTTTTTTTAAATCTTTGAACCTAGTAGTAGAACCTGGAGTAGTTTTATACCTTTGAAATCCCAGTTGTTAGGGCAACTGGGTGACTGACTCTGGGGTTTTCATAATAGGTGTGTTTGTTATGCTCCACAAGTGCACACTTTTTTACACTTTTCTACACTGCAACACTCAGTGTGACTTTGTTTGTGAAATGTTTGTCTGTTTTTTAGGATAGAATATCTTTACTAAACGAACGCGTTTGGTGAATTTCCTTCACACTGGTAGTCATCAGTTACAAAAATCAATCTGCATTACACTATCCTACACCGAAATAACAAACACACCTAATATGTATATGACCGTAGATAAGAGAATAAAGAGTATATCGTGGGTAATCTGCCAAAAGTGACCAAGTCAAACAACATGCTTTCTAAATAATTGATGTTGAAAATCATAATTTTTTTCAATTTTTCCCTATAATTTCAACAAAAATACAACTTTTCTAAGTAAAGATTATATGAAATATGCAGTCGGGTCATTTAGAGTAACTATTGAATTAAAGTTTTATCAACATGATTTTTTTTACATAAACATCATAATCTTATGCTTTTTGCGGTCTCTTTGTTTTATATTTTGCAGTAGCGGCTCGTGATGTGTAAGTATGGGTCATATACGTATAATTAAAATATACCTCGGGTTCCCTATTTCATCAATAGCCTAGTTGACACCGATAACCCGTTTAGTTCGGTCCGATAGGACCAAGTGGGTGGGGATAGTACGGTGGGACCAATGCTTGCTTCTCGCCCGTTTACACCGTCTTGCAGCGCGTGAACTAAATGAGTACGCGTGCAATTCGTCAAATGTCGAAAACAAATCGAAACTATTTATCAACACAATTCGTAACCAGAAAAAACATAAGTAAGTACGGTCAGATTGCCTTAGAAACTCAGAACCAACAAAATCAAAACACATCAACAGACAACATAACCTCAGAATTTTGATTGAGATCGCACCAAATCTGGACCAAATTTAGTTCGGTACACCTGCTGGCGAATACCGAACCAAGAGCGGACCAGCTTAGTTCGCAACTGTTAACACCATTCGAACCAAATATTTGGTTCTGATATAGTTCGAATTTAGTACTTGGTCCGCGGACCAAGTTGTCGGTGTAAACTAGGCTAATGTGCGGCAAGTGAATCCGATTATCAGCCGATGAGCAAGACAGAAATAATCAAGCCTATACCAATGCCTCATAAGTGTATTTCATGTGTATCAGGAAAAGACTGCGATTGTGCTGAAGGCAGTGGCGGGCCGTGACCTGTAACTCCGAGGGGGCGAATGATTTTGGGGGCGGGTGTATGGAAAGATTTCTTCTAATTAGAAATAATGAAATACAAAGCTTTCAAAACATGTAATGGTTAGAGTTATACAATACAAATAAAAAACCTACGTCAGTACTTGGAACCTATAACCTATAGTAGCATTCTACGGCTTTTGATGGTTTTGAACCTCTCTATTGTGTTTCTGTTATATGTTTTTATTTGCTTTAGCCTACTAAACTAAAGGACCTTTCTGCAGTGGCGCATACTGACACCTGAGCCGCTTTCCAGCTGCCCGTTTTGTGCACGCAATCGAGCTTTTGAGCGCGCAAAAACACTAAACGCGTGTTCCAGCTGTATTGCGTTTGGTGCTCCGCGTTACCTTCCCCTTTCCCCTGAAGCACCACCCGGAAAATGTGGGCTTGAAGCGCAAAACTAGCTAAACGTCAAATCAGTCAAATTCTGTCATATTTAAAATCAAAACATTGGCAAGTTTGATCTGTTTTGACTGGATCCATGCTTGAACATACCAAATTCAGCTGAGAGTCGCTTATAAACAATATTTTAACTAATTTTCACAATAATCACAATGTCGAGATGCCTTGGCTCAAACGTAAACAAATACTCCATCGATAGTTTTGACGTTTGTGTATGTGAGTACCTCAAAACGTGTTCCAGGATCACTTTTGCGTTCCAAACACGGTGTTAATCGGCGCTTGAGCTTGAAGCACTTGCTGGAAAGCGGCTCTGTTAAATAAATTCGGAATAATTTTGACAGATTGGGATAAGTTGATTCCAAATTATTTTCAACTATAAACGGAAGAATCTCCGCCGTCTCAATATCGTTTTCTTTCTTAACTTCATGAAGGAACCTTGCAAATGATACATATTCTTCCACCAAATTGGTAGTTAAATCATTCGAGTAAAATTCAGCTAGACTTTTTATGGAGGCAATCATCTCACGAATCATCTCTTTTTCTCTTTCTACTGTTTGCTTGTAGAACGAGAATGAGATAGCATTGTTCGCCTTGCAACTGGTGGCGAAAGATGTCATTGTATATCAGTGCTTATCAAACAATCATTTCAGCGATTCTTAAACAACGATCCTCATGTTATTTATTTTGTGAATTTATGAATTAATTATGAAATCAATGTATCGATACGTAAAGGGCGCAAATGGAAATTTATTGATAGGGGCGGGGGGGGCGAGCGCCCCCCCTTGCCCCCGTGACGGCCCGCCACTGGCTGAAGGCTGTTTCCTATAGGTTACTCGTGATTTTGGGCCGATCTCATGCTGCCGCTTTGGTGCCGGTACTCCCGTTTTTACGGTAGATCCATACCATTAACACATATTTTTGTGGTAGTTGAGCGTTTTCCTTGTGAAATATTGAACCTCCAATTCATAATATACAGGGTGCCACAGATTCGAGTGCATGCATGGGGATCTCAGTTATTATAAGAGATACAGAGTCGGTTGAGTGGTTGCAAAGTTGTGCATTTTTATGCTCAAGAAAATGCAATTTTGAAATTTGAAAAATTCCGACTACTTTCCAAGATATGTATTCGAAAAAAATCGAAATTTCGCAAAAACGTTTCCATCATTTCTATTTCTTGCGTTTGTTTGAAAAGACATTTCAAAATAAATTACACTTTGTCGTTGCCACTTTTTCTCTTCTACAAGATGGTGGTTTAAATTTAAAAATCTGACGTTTCGTCTTCGAGCTGCCATCATCAACTTAATTTTTTTAAATACGGACCTGGATTTTTTATTTTTAGTTATCTTTTGACGTCCTTAATGCATTGAGGTGTCGCAACCATCGAAAAAAATACTCATCTAAAATATTGTACCAGATAAAATCAGTTAGGCCACCCTTGTCTCCCTAACACATATAGTTTGGTTCATAAATCCTTCTTTATTCGAGACGTTATTCTTTTGAAAAAACCTGCACAATTGAACAAAACTTATTGACTGAACCAAAATAAAAATAACATCCAATAATGATACATTTAATGAAATGAAATTAAATCCACAAATGACATGTAAAATAAAAAAAATACATATAAAAACTGAATCAATTCCTGCAAGTGTTCAAAAATATTGCCATTTTAACAGACTATTGAAAATAAAAATAATATGTGAATAATAATTGAAAATATTGAGGTTGCCTAACCCAAACTAACCCATCACTCTACGCCTTCATCTAATCACCTCAATGCCTCAAGAACGTCAAAAGATAACTAAAAATGAAATAAAAAAATCCAGGTTCGTATTTAAAAAAATTAAAGTTGATGATGGCAGCTCGAAGACGAAACGTCAGATATTCAATTTTATACCACCATAAGGAGAAAAAGTGGCAATGACAATTTGTAATTTATTTTAAAATGTTTATTCAAACAAACGCAGGAAATGATAAAAACGTTTTTGCGAAATTTCGGTTTTTTTCGAATATCTTCGGAAGTAGTCGGAATTTTTCAAATTTCAAAATGGCATTATCTTGAGCACAAAAATGCGCAAAACCATTTAACCGACCCTGTATATCTTATAATAACTGAGATCCCCATGCATGCACTCGAATCTGTGACACCCTGTATAGTGACGTAGAATGTTGCTGTACGCACCAACGTGCTTTTGAAATCGTAATTATGATGGCTTCCGGTTTTTGAATTCCAAATTTAACGTTACGGCGATTCAAAGTCTTGGCGATTTTAAATTCGCGGTTTTTAAGCTAAAATTAAAGGACGAACAGTTTTAAATCATATTTAGCACCGAATTTCCCGAATTTTCACTTCCGAAGCACGAAAAGCGTCAGCCCAAGACATAATTTGTAGTACTCGTTTTCGTAAACAATAATTATTGATAAATATTGGGACTAACAAAAACACAAAAATAGTCAACAAAAATCATTATACATAAATATAATATTATGTTGGGTTAAAATCACTTGCGTTTCTGTTTAAAGAACCACCATATAAATAGAGCGGTATGCCAAACTGCTTTGTGCTAATAGATAGGGTATTCTTGCACTTCTGAGCAATATAAAAACGTCATACTCTGTAATATGAAAAATATTCTGTCATTAGGAGTTTTTAAAATATTATTTTCATTTCGTCTTTTCACCGGCAGTGCACGCGCACGAGCGCTCTTATTGACGAATCGCCCCTGATATTTTGACTTGGTCACTTTCTCCAGATATTCGGATGATACTTTGAGTAAACTCGGAAATATTAACTCGAAATCATGAAAATTTGACTTGGTCACTTTTGGCAGTACGCCCAAGATATGTGAAAGATTTTGTGCTTCTTTGGCTCTAAAAAATGGCGTCAGTGTCAAAGTAGAAAACAATTTATATAGGACGGGCGGAATAGATGATCTTTTTTTGTCAAATATTTGAAATTCTACTTTTGTTTATTGAGTAGGTAGATAATATAATATTGCAGATTTGAATAAACAAAATCAGTTAAACCGAGATGATACAAATTCTAGGACGCAATTTTTTGGAACTAAGCAAGCCAAAAACGATACGAATCCCCTTTTTCCTTTCGTCAATGTATAATATGACCTGAACATAGAACATTACCTTTTGTCGAAATTTGAGTTTTAATAAAACTGTTGCACATTTATCTGGTCCCTCATCTCTTGGACATCGGGTAAAAAAAATTGTTTCTGCGGAATAAGATGTTCTAATAAATGCAACGGTTAGCAAATAAAATACAATTATTTTGTCAATTTTGAGAAAAGCTTTTACTCAGTTATGGAATGGAAGCGATAGTTGAGTCAGGGTGCGTTTTTTAAAGTGTTTCAATGCGATATGTCGAAAACAGCTTTTTTTTGGGTGAAATGGAAAGATGTATTTTTTATTTCAAAATACGAATCTACACAAAATATGTAGTCTGCCAACAAAAACTCCAAAAAAAATGTTTAATCAAATTATTCCTGTATTACTGTTATATCAAACGGTGATTTTATGCTACAACAACCCTAAAGGGATCTGACTAGGTACAACAGTTGCGGCTGCTCTTAAAAGGTTGAAAAATTCAAATCGATAAACATTTCAATAAATAGTAGGAGAATGACTTTTACATAATTATTGTTCTTGGACATTAAATTTGCGGGAAACATTTTGATTCAGTTAAATACTGTTGTGATTGTTGTGAAAAATCGACCGGAAAGCACTGTGACCGATCGTAGAGTATTTTTTCAAAGGAGCCTCATTTAACCTTTTTTTTTAGGTGAAAACAAAAAGTGAGCAAGGAAAGGAAGAATTTTTTGTTACATCCACAAGTACATTCAATCTTAATAAATGTGTCCATTAAATTAGCCTTTTACCTCTATTGTTTTTCTTGAGAATATTCAAAAACTTGGTTGAAATTATCAATTAAATCAGCATTATTGTTTTAAAAATGAACTTGCCGCACAAAACACCACCAGTACACTTCGTAAAAAAAAGTCGCGTGAAAATTCGATACAGAACCACTTGTCAAACACTTAAATCATGGGTCACGGATTGGTTCTAGATCGTTTTAACCGGACACGGTGGAAGTGGTGTACTGCGGGGATGTTCCAAGAAGCTCACATTGACAAAGCTCCCAGATGAATAATAACTCAGCGATAGCGTATGTTCGTAGGTTATTCCACTGGTCGACATTGATTGCGTGGTCGCAGTTCTCTTGCAGTTTCTTTGTGCTGGGTCCAGACCAAGACCAGACAAAACAATAAAAAACAGAAACATTCATGTTTCACGCCAAATCCAATACATTTCTGTGACATTTTTGTCTTATTGTTTTGTTTCCGGATCCTGAGACTGCAATTATTAATCTGAATTGATCTGTAGTCTTTGTTACAGACATAGATTGGGTTATATTTTCGGAAATATAATATGCTGTGTTCTAACAAATTTTGAAGTTAAAAGCTAATGTTGGTGTTACGCTCAGAGCATTTTTTTAGTTGATGTCTTTTGACTACTGGTCGACCAATAGGGCATCTCAGAATTTTGAAATCTTCGTTGGACATTCTTAAAAAATTCTTGAAGCTTGAGCGAATCTCACCACCTAGTCCAATAACGTCCTCATGTAAGTCACCTAATAATTATTATAATTTATCAGCAAAAACTTTTGCGAACGATTTCACAAGAACTGAACTCCGTAGCATTTTTGTCCATTATGGACAGTTCGTATCAATTTTGTCTTGTCTGAATGGGTATACATCTTCTGATTCCAAATATATAATATTATGTTGGTATTTGGTTCAGCCGATTTTGCGATATTCAAGTTAAAAGTCACACTAATCCACCCAGAAATTTTAGCCAGACTAAGAAATTCTTGTTTTTTTTAACTAAAAGAACCGAGGAAAGAACAGATTCATTCGAATACAGCGACTGGGAAAATAAGTCGAAAACAATTTCACGGCCTCCTGGACTAATACGGTAGAATCCAGATCAATGTAATGTAATTTTCAAGACTTTGAACTTATAGGAAAAAAGACTGAACCAAATACCAACATATATTTTATATTTGGAATCAGAAAAAAAAATATCTATCATTTTGGCCATTATCATACAGGGAGTCCTATTTAAAAAAAATATAACCATAATTTTTTTCAATGTTTTTAAGCCGATTTTTTACTTCCGCTATCACCAAAAGATTCTACATACGTGAAAAAACCTAAAACGTTTGTATTTAAGGTTTTTTCCTACTACTCATAATAAGTGCTGAAGCTGGGGATCAAAATATAATGAATTGTTCCATACTGTGACAATTTTTTTCAAGTCGTTTAAAGAGAAAGTGCTTTCTTTTCAAACCATACATTTAGGTTGGCAATCCGCCTTACATTCCTACCATGAGATGGCGCCAACCAAACCATGTCACCCCTCAGGTAATAAAGACAGGTTTTATATAAGCAACATTTTTTGTCAAGTTATTAATTATAATCATGAGATGGTGCCAGCCAAACCATGCTACTACTTCCAAAGTAGGTAAGTTAGATTATGTATTCTTCTAATCCAATTTTATAGTCCCTGTTCATGCAAAGTGTCATTTAGCGCACTGCTGGGATGTCGGAAAGAACAAATATGTAGATAACAAATCCTTCAAAATAAATGTATGAAAATAGTTTTAGGCTGTAACAGGTATGTTTCTATAAATAGTATGATTGAACAGCTGGGGTGGCTGACGGTTGAGCAGGGCATTAGGAGAGCGAACATGACACTTGTGTATAAAATAGAGCACAGAAGAGTTCCAGAGTATCCAGGGAGTAAGGTTTCTACAAGATTTGAACTTCACTCGCGAATGTTACGTTCAAAAACCGAGTTAGATGTCCAGTTTGTAAATAAGGCCTTTCTTCAGGGATCATTATTTTCTGAAGGGGTTCGCCTTACAGGGTGCCTCCAATTAAGTCGGCACTATTGCTAACTTCTTTATTATTGAAGATACCAGGTCGTTTAAATGAGAGAACTAGTAGTATTTTTTCTGCGGATTAACAGAAAATTCTGTCAAAAAAACAATTGAACAATGCGTTCTAGATTTATTCCAAAAAATGTATTTTTTTTAAATGGGACACCGTGTATATTTTTTATCATTATTGATCAGCCACCTCTTTTCTGAACACGAAACGTTATTATGTTTTTTTTTTCTTGAAACCAAAAATAACGGAGTTATGCGTATTTTCCTCGACTAATTTATAAACGTCAAAGTAACAAAATTCAATGATTTAATTGTTTCAAGATGAGCTTAACAAACAAAATACGTTTAGCACGATATAATTACTTTGATAGCAAATATGGAAACCGATATGTATTATTTTGTCAATATTTTAAATTTCATGGCCAAGTTTACAAAAAAAATCCCATCAATATGTCCCATTCAAAAAAAGTACATTTTTTAAAATAAATCGAGAACGCGGTGATCGATTGTTATTCTGTTAAACCGCGTTAATCAGCGGAAAAAATACTACTAGTTCTCTCATTTGGACGACCTCGTATCTTCAACAATAAAGAAGTTAACAATAGTACCGACTTAATCGGAGGCACCCTGTATATTTTTTTTATCATTATGTATCGTATGTACCGGGTTGCCAACTAAGAATGCGAGGTACCGTTTCTCGGAAACTATTTATCGTAGAGGCTTGCGGCAAAAAATTTGATGACTAAAACGGCCAAGAGAAAAACCTGGAAAATATTCTCAAGTTTCTGAAATGGTCGCTAGGGGGCGTAACAACCAACACCAAGTAGAAAAATATGATTTTTATGGAATTTTGTCCAATGAAAATATATCGATGAGCTCATTTTCGGATTAACTGACTATTTACCTACACTTTTTGTCGCAAACGTTTTTTTCTATCTATCATAATAAAGTGGTGGGGGAAGTTCAATTGTTTTTTTAAACAAACGGAGATTTCTCCCGTTTCGCTTGACCGATTTGAACGAGCTTGGGCTCATATGAAAGAGCATGATCTGCACTTCAAAAAACTTTTTTGGTTTTGAAATTTTGACCTTCGCCGTCGCGGCTAGATGGCGTTAACTGAAATGGTAGCATGTTTTTGAAAAAAATCAAATGTAATGGTATATTCATTTTTATATATTTTAAAAGGAGATACATTTTCCTTTGAAAAAAAACAAAAAAATTAATGTTTTTTTTTGTATTTTTTTTTGTTTTTTTAATAATTTTTTTTATAGGAAAATGTGTCCCCTTTTAAAATATATGAAAATGGATAGACCATTACGTTTGATTTTTTCGGAAAAAACTCAAAAGTATGCTACCATTTCAGTTAACGCCATCTAGCGGCGACGGCGAATGTTACAAATTAAAAAGCAAATGAGCATTTTATAGTGCAGACTTTTCTCTTTCATATGAGCCAAAGTTCGTTAAAATCGGTCAAGCGAAACGGGAGAAATCTCCGTTTGTTTATTAAAACAATTGAACTTCCCCCACCACTTTATTATGATAGATAGAAAAAAACGTTTCAGAGAAAAAGTGTAGGTAAATAGTCAGTAAATCCGAAAATGAGCTCATCGATATATTTTCATTAGACAAAATTCCATAAAAATCATATTTTTCTACTTGGTGTTGGTTGTTACGCCCCCTAGCGACCATTTCAGAAACTTGAAAATATTTTCCAGGTTTTTCTCTTGGCCGTTTTAGTAATAAAATTTTTTGCCGCAAGCCTCTACGATGTATAGTTTCCGAGATACAGTACCTCGCACTCTTAGTTGACCACCCTGTAAACAGGGTGTCTATTTAAGAATGGCAAGGTGCCAGATCTCAGAAACTAGGCATCCGAGAGACTGCGGGAAAAAAATTACTGGGTAATATGGAATAGAGAAAATGCTGGAAATATATCAGAAGCTCCCAAGATCGCCACAAGATGGCGTAACGGTGCTATCAAAACACAAAATCGCTTTTTTTTCCTGATTTTAAATACAAACAAATACAAATGAGTACCGCTATGGATTCCTTGAGAGATTTCCTTCAAATTTGTTTTTTTGATTTTTTTTCCTAACATGTCAAATAAGACAGGTATATCAGCTGTCAAACCTTACAACGCAAGAATGCTCATAACTTTGAAACAACCCAACCGATTGACGCGATCTTGGTCTCATATGAAAGAGCATGGTCTGCACTTCAAAAAAATTTTTTGGTTTTGAATTTTTGACCTTTGCCGTCGCCGCTAGATGGCTTTAACTGAAATGGTAGCATGTTTTTGAGTTTTTTCCAAAAAATCAAATGTTATATTTATTTTTATATACAGTGTGACCCATTTGTTTTGGGAACACCCTGATAAAAAGTTTATTTCTTAACCGATTTGGTTCGTGTTTTTTTTTGGATTGTAGAGCTCGAAAAATTGTATATTCTTGGCAAAAAGTGACCTTCGCCATTTTGACTTCAAGGCCTACTATGTTAGTTTTTAAGAGCAAAATTTCAGAAAACCATATTAGCGATTTTTTTAGAAAAAATCTGTGTGCGCCACTGGATTCAGCATCCTTTAAAACGGGTCTATACAAATTTTCAACCGAAATCCTGGAATCCAAAGCGGTACTCATTTGTATTTGTTTGTATTTAAAAATCACGAAAAAAAAACGATTTTGTGTTTTGATAGCACCGTTACGCCATTTTGTGGCGATCTTGGGAACTTTTGATATATTTCCAGCATTTTCTCTATTCCATATTACCCAGTAATTTTTTTACTGCAAGTCTCTCGGATGCCTAGTTTCTGAGATCTGGCACCTTGCCATTCTTAAATAGACACCCTGTATGTAAGCATAGTAGACTAGCTATTTTGCTAAATAAATAAAGATTTGATTTGAGTAATAGTATATTATTCAACGAGTGGGAAATGGTGGATATTACTCACGAGGATGAAGTTTGTGAGGTTAGGTTGTTAACACAATGACCATAAAACAAGTATGGACGGTCAAATGGGCTGTTTCAAAATGATGGATTTGAAGGTTGACATGTTGTCGAACTTACTGAAACAGTGGAGTAGTGACATTAGCTCATTTCATTGGTTAAAAACAATTGAGTAATGAGAAAAAGGTCACTGGTATGAGTAACGAGTTACAATAACCAATACAGCATGGATGTATAATACATGTATTAATGTATAGTCATAGAAAAAGTAAATTTGTATAACAGTCTCTTATGATGTAGAGTGTCATTTACCGGACTGGTTCTGAGTCCGGTAAATGATACTTTACAGTACAGTATGAAATATAATATCATACAATTATACATAAAGTGGCGGACATATGTATGGAAAGGGCCTTGAATTTGATAAAACTCTGAGTCTGCATCAGTTATGAAAGAAGTGATGGTGCATTTGTAAACTTCCATTAGTCAGTTTAGGGGTCCTGGCGATTTTTTTCAAAAAATGGATTAGTTCCCCTTTTTCTCGTTCAAAATAAGGCTACTTTTGTAACTTTTTTCTGTGTAACTTTTGATAAAAATGGCAAACACTTCAAAAGAGAGGAGGAGAGAGCTGTAAAATTTTGAAATTGGTAAAAATTACCCATTTTTGAAGAAATCATGCAAAATGAGTAATTTTTGCAAAGTTTAACATTTCATAGGTAAACTATCCTCGGTCTTAGACTATCTAAGTCCTCGGTTCAATTATTATGCAATTTTCAGAAAGTACATAACTTTTGTACCTGTTTTGAATGGTGCTAGCAATTTTTATCAAAAATTACACAGAAAAACATTGGAAAAGTAGCCTTTTTTTGAAGGTGAAAAAAGGGCACTAAACAATTGATTGAAAAAAATCGCCAGAACAACTGACACACGGATTGAAGTTTTCAAATGCACCATCACTTCTTCGATAACTGATACAGGATCAGCGTTTTAATTTGCTGGTGACCAAATTTGACGACCAGCAATCTTCATAAAAACTAGCGTTGCAAGTTGTGGATGATTGCAAACTCTACAACTGTTTTTAGTTTTTAATTTTCCAGAAAATGTTTTTAAAACCGCAAAATTCGAATTTTCAGTTATACGTGATTTACACCATATTTCTCAATTGAAGTGATACACTTTTATTCTTTAATATGAAAGTTGAAGTCACAAAAAACGTTTCCGCCCGAAGTTTCGAAAGAGAAAAAAAAAGCTTTGCCAGGAGGTTAAAAGAACATTTCTCGCGAAAATCGTTTTTTGGCTTAATAATATGTGCCATCCCACCAAGTTTCGTCATTCCAGAGACATTTTTTGAAAAATGAAGACTTTTTAGTAAAAGAATTTCTCCCATTTTGCTTGTCAATTTTGAGGATATGCGAAAGTTTTGTATCTACAACTTTCTCATTCAACTTTTTTTTTGATAAAATCAGTTTTCTACTACTCTCGCAATCTGGAAAATATTGCAATACAATCAATGGATCTTGAAAAAGCATCAAAAACGGAAACTGTTTTTCATCTCTAACCGACCTCGTATAACTGACCGTTTTGGAGATAGCCCTGAAGGGAATCAAAGACAACCAAGGAGACAAGAGACAAAAAAATATTCAGTGAACATTAATTTTTGAGATTTTCAAAAAATACTTGATAAGTATTATTGATTAACCTTGTTGATAAAATACAAAAATTCAAGACTTTCTTCCAAAGAATGTGAAAATCCTCGTGAAAATCATAACACTCGCCTTTGAGATATTTTTTTTTTTTTTATTTTGTTATGAACTGAGGTCATTGTATTTTATTTTTTTGAATGAATTTTTGTGAAAATACAGGGTGTTTCAAAAACATGTTTATGCTTTTGAGAAAAATATCACGATAGAACCCAACTTTCCTTTTTCGAAAGTTGATATCAACAGAGATACAGGGTGTCCGAGAGGGTGTCAAAGTTGAATTTTAATTTTTGATTTTTTCAAATAACCAAGTTATTTTGATGAAATGAAGATGGTTTGACATGCGAAATTCAAATCTGACCTTGATTCTCTTACTTGTAGGGGGCGCCACTCACATCAAATAGTCATAACTTTTTTGTATGCACTCGTACTTTCTTTTGGAAAATTTTGAAAATAAACGAAGGTTGCTTTGGAAATGTCGTCATCATGGTAATTTTGACAGTTGTTTCAATATCCAATGTTTCTTATGGAAAAAAAATAATAAATGAATAAAATTGAAAAACAATAAAAAATAAATAAAAAATAGAAAAATAATTGACATTACAATATACAAATTACATTGAAACAACTGTCAAAATTAAATTACCAAGATAAAGCAGTTTCCAGCACCACCTATGTACAGGGTTATTCATTATATTTTGACACTCATCTACAGCTCTTATTGCGAGTGATAGAAAAAAACTTTAAATACAAAAGTTTTGGTTTTTTTCACGTAGTATCTTCTGGTGATAGCGGAATCAACAAATCGAAATCATAACATAGAAAAAATTCATTAAGTCATATTTTTTTAAATGGAACACCCTGTATATTATTGACTAAAATGAAAGATCTCTTTAATCTGATTTCAAATATATATGGTTTGTAGGCATTTGGTTCAGTCACTTTGAAACTATTTGAATTTAAAAAATATATTTTTTTAAACTACAACAAATATTCACAACACTAACTTAATCATATAAACTATCAACATTCCATTAAAAACGAAGCTACATGTTTTCTACATAACCCCCATAACCAAAACTTCTGTATTTAAAGTTTTTTTCTATCACTCGCAATAAGAGCTGTAGATGGGTGTCAAAATATAATGAATAACCCTGTATGTCTATTGCAAATTTAAATTCAACATTTAACTATGACACCCTGTATCTTTTTTCTATATCAATTTTCGGACTGGAAAATTTGGGGTCTATATTGATATTTTTGAGTAAGGTATAACCCCTTAAGGTTTGGCAACATTTTTCTGAAACACCCTGTATAATCAGCTTGTAGGTACAGGGAACAGTAAAATACTGGTTTGTAGGATTTTTCGTTTATATTTTGTTTTGCAAAGGATCAGTCAAGGGATTGGTTCTTTTTCTCTTCAGTTATGCACTTTTTGGATATGTTTAGGACATTAATAATAGCTATTAAAAGAAATCCATAAAAAGTTCTGCTAAAACAAAATATTGTTTTATTATTGTCTAATTGCGAGTCTGATTGTGAGTGGGGTTTGAAAATGATCTTTTGAAATACATTCCATAACATTATTCATTACATGCCGCTGTATAGGTACAAAATTATGTATCAAATTGACGATACAAAGTTTCATCTAAGGTCTTTGTTTTTCAAATTAATATTATAACTAAGTCGAAAATGTTTTATTATAGACGAAGTCTAATTTTAACGAGAAGTTTAATTCTAAATTCTAAAACTAAAAACAATCTTTGTCAATTGAAAACTAATCCATTTATGTTCCATAACATCACATCTTTATAATCTTGTTATATTATTATTTTGATAAATAAATCAGTTTTCTTAATTCAAATAGGTTGTTTTCGGTTCTGAATCTCACTTTTCTCCTCAACAAAAATACACTTTCCATCAACAACTACCATACAACCATTGGGGCTGTTTTGTGGAATTTAGACTTAAGTTTAGTGTTCGAATATTGAGAAAAATTAACTTGAAAGAGTGGAAATAGCGAGGGAAATAGTATTGGTTAAGTTAAGTGTTTTTTTTTTCAAAACGGTTAATTAATCAAAGGATTTATTCTCGGATTAATCCTAGCGAATCTAACCCAAACTAGGCCTTAATATGTAGAAGAATCGATGTCGCAAAATAGTTGTGTTCTTCGAAACAAGCTAAATGTATGGGTGGCGGGTGGCGTCCTCTATGAGTGACGTCAAATTTTTCAATGTATGAATTTGACTAAGGGCCGATTTTACAATCCAAGTATATCCTTGGAATAAGCAATACTCCGTATAAGCAATGATAATTATAATTGTATGGGGTTATATACGGAATATTGCTTATTCCAGGGATATACTTGGATTGAAGAGGGGTAGGATAGGGGTTGATCCCGGAGTTAATATAAACTTTGAGAATAAGGGTAATGCTTTAGCCCTGATATTTTTACTTAATTCTGAATAAATCTAAATCTATGTTTAGAGTGGTTAGGGACAAGGACAACCATACAAAAATTTAATTTTTCCAAGGAAATTGGTGATACAAATCGCTGTACGGTTTCAGCGGGGGTTTTAGCCAACATCACTATGAAAATAATAATATGTACATTGTACATGTCTGTATGACTTTGACTACTTACAATTTACAATTGATGCAAAATATTATGGGAACCTAAACAAAAGTTTCAATAAGCACAAAGTGAATAAAAGAAATGCTTTGTTTGTTACTGTGAAAATATTACCAGAATTTCGAACTGCCAGCTTCACTGGAACAACAACTATCAAATTTTCACAGGTAAAAATTATGCTTTTTTAACGAATTTCCGCTTGCACTCAAACATTTGGTCTACGAATATTCAGAAGTTGAAACATGAACGACATGTGTGTGAAAGACAGCTTAGCAAAATGAACATTCTTTATGCAATATTTTGCAAACCCACTATAACTAAAACACTTGCGGAAAAATCACAACAAACCACTTACTTGCATTTTCACACTGTGCTTATCGTTCCACTATCAAAAATGAGTAGATCCACGAATTTTCACTATTCATTTTACAAAAACCTTAGTAACTGCTTCTTCTTTAAAGGTTATTTATAAAATGGCGCTTCATGGAAGCCATGAGCATTTTTATGGTTGTGCGTTGCTCTGTTGAAGCAACGGCCCAACTATTTTCGACTTTTTCGGCATTTTGGGCACTACTATTGATGTTTTATCGGCAAACCAGTGTGAAAAATTGAAAAATATCATTGATCATTGAGTAATCTATTTCTTTTTGGAGAAAATCCAAAAATATGCGACCCTATCTTGGCTGTCAAAAGTTGGGCGGAATCTGAGGTTAGGTTTAGCATTTTGCATTTCATTTTCCTCATTTGATCCAAACATATCTCGAAAATAATGATTATTTATCGATGAACATGGTTTTCCTTATTTTTTGTTGAAAATATATTGTTATTTCATGAAAAAAATCCAAAATGTATTTTTGCTTTTTTGCATGCCTATTGACAGCAATGACAGCAAAAATTTGATCGATAACGATAAGCGTATTTTTGTGGTACGAGTCCGAGACATCCAGATCAGTTTTAATCCGATTCTAGATTTTATCTTCAGTAATAATTTATGGGTTTAATTCCTTGAAGAAAAATCATATCAATGCAGCGCGATCGCTTTATTTTTAGTATAAAATACGGGTCTCCCTCAATTTGATTGAAATGTCTCTAGATATTTTGTATAAATTTAGAAGGTGCGCACAATGCATAAAAAGGCTTTTCTTGCTCATTTTTTCAACTTATTGAATTTTATCGGTCATGAACATTGTTTTTTTTTAATCAGCATTGTTTTTTGAATCTCGATCTATTTTTTTACTAGAATCATCTCTTGAATTTTGAGATATTTTGTTGCAATGCAACAATCTCGTTTTTGAAATTGTAAGTACTAAAATGAAAACCTTATTGGAGTCGTTGGGGCCAGATCCCGGTAAGTGATGTGAATCATTCACTTATTATTCTAATGTGATTACAAAGAATTCACATCGCGGTTTTTCTAAGGATGAAGTTGATTGTTCCTTTTTTGGTACAGAGTGACAAGCGAAATTTAAGACTGCATAGAAGGCATGCGGGCCATGCGTTTTTTCCTGATTCATTTTGGGTATGATTAGTTTCGTATACCCCCTTACCCATACATTTTAATTTCAGGGTTCTGATTTTTTGGAAAATGCTCCGGTCACGTCGTTTTTTAATTTTGGATGCGGCTTTTTTATGGCGAATTCAGGTACACTTACAGTCAAAATTGGCGTGTCCAAGTATTATATCAATGACGTTGAATGTCCAGAACCAATGTCGTTTCATTTTTGAGGGGCCACTCTGTATGTTGGTTTCTGTTATTTCTAATAATGGTAACCCCTATCGCGGAGCCGTTTGGTCCATAACTTATTGGATTCGCAATTCGAATGATTAATTAAAGGATCTTCACCAATACATACTGTCTTCTGAGTTCTATCAATTACTTTTTCATCGGCAAAGGAAAATCTGGAATAACTTCATAAACGTTTTTATTACTTCCCGAGTCCATTTGAAGAAATATTTCAAAATAAATCACATTTTGTCATTGTCACTTTCTCAGTTCAAAATGGCGATATCAAATTACAAATCTGACGTTTCATATTCGAGCGGCCATCATAAATTTTTATTTGTTTAAATACAGTTCTGGATTTTCTATTCAATTTTTAGTAACATTTTGCCTTTCTTGAAGGATTGAGGGATCGCAATAACCATAAAAAAAACATCTAAAAAATGAAACCCCACAATACTTATTTAATTTACGTTATACTTATTTTTGTTTTCATTTGATTTTGATATTCTAAATATCTTTTATCTTTAGTATGCTATTTTCAAGCTAAGACAAGTTTTGTTTCGGATACGTTTTTTTAATACAAGTATAAGCAGAGACGGCTGGCAGTTAGCTACGTTAACATGAAAATATGTCTTTTCCAGTTCAAATAATCCTATTTGGCGATAATACAGGGTGGTGCAACCAAGATGGGGTGGACGATTGTGGGAAAATGGTGAGAAATTTGGATATTTTTTTTTTTGTATATTATAGTTAGTCAAAAAGGCTATGTTTAAAAATATAGTCATAGTACAGGGTGTCCCAAAAAGTTTATGGCAAACCAAACTTGTATTTTTTTAAATGGAACCCCCTGTATATTAATTGATATTTCAATTCTTTCTTCAATTTGGAGCAAAAATTGTAATACAACTAATGTTCCTAAATTCAACCGTTATCGAGATATCGCGTTTTAAAAATGACATTTTTGCAAGCTTGACATGCTATAAAACTCAGAACTATTCAAGTCAGAGAAAAATGGATTGCACATTCCTATCTTAATTTTTCAAGACCTATTCAAGGAGATTAAATTCATTCTTGTGAAAAAATGTCAAAATGTGCTGAAAAAAGTTGACAGTTGACGTTACCTTCTATCCAAATGACAGAAGAGCTCTTGAAAAGTTAAGATAGGAAAGTGCAAATCATTTTCCTCTAACTTTAATAGTATGAGTTTTATAGCATGTCAAAGTTGCAAAAATGCCATTTTTAAAACGCGATATCTCGATAACGGTTGAATTTAATGAAATTAGTTGTATAACAATTTTTGTTCAAAATTGAAGGAAGAATTGGAATATCAAATAATATAACAGGGTCCATTTAAAAAAATACAAGTTTGGTTTGCCATAGACTTTTTGGGACACCCTATACTATGGCTATATTTTTAAAACATAGCCTTTTCGACTAACTATGATAAACAAAAAAAAAGGCGGTCTATTCTCTAATATTGACATTTTAAAAATTGTATTTTATAATTTTATGATACCACGGTTTCCTAGAACACTCTGTATACACAGTAATAGGTCTGTTCGTAGAACAATCACAAACCAGTCAGAGCCAATCAGCATTCATCATTTGCAGTTTGCAAACTATTTCTGATTATTTTGACCAATCGATAAAGCGCTGATCGATTTGGGATTGTTCTACGAAGAGACCTAATATTTTTAAATTGTGAGTCTGTAAAATCTTTTTTTTTTTAGTTTGCAGAAATAATTACTCAAATAAACGACAAAATAGAGAAATCAGTAGCAATTCTATTTATAGGAAACAGACTACAAAAGAGGAAAAAAAAATATCATTCATTTAAACTAGAGCTTTTAGCAATTGTCAAGACAAGTATAGATACAAATATCTTTTGACTGGAAGAGAATTTACAATCATCACTGACTGTAACTTGGTTAAAAATGCATAATCAAAACAATGTATAGTTCCACGGATTGCAAGGTGGATATTATATTTGCAAGTTTTTTTTTTTAAGTTTAGTTTTGCCTTGAAAATTTTTTACTATCTCTTTTGAGAATGTAGAAAATGGACTTCCACACACTGATTGGCCACCCTGTATGTTAGCTGGGATAACATTGGATGAAACATCATGAGGACTTCCAACATTCATTCAATTGGGAGTCCTGAGTCCTGACTGATACAACGAAAGAGATGTTCAATCCCATTCTGTGATCTGTTTGCCCCAAAAGAATACGCCTAGGCTATTCTTGGCAACGCCGCTTCATTTTTTCTTTGGATTTGTCATTTCATGTCATTTTTGAATTCAGGGGCAAGAGGAAGGGAGAATTGAGGTAAACATTCATCTATACTGGTTTTTCATGGTTTTTAATTTTCCTGGTAGTGTTGTAGTAGTATCGCATCATTTTTGATATTCAAACAATGAATCCGAATCCTGATAAAATATTTGATGAAGATGGTTGGATTCTTACAAAGAAGATTGATGGAAAAATTAAGGTAAATGCATTCAAAACTGTATTTTTTAAAGAAATTGAAACTCAACACGATAAATATTTAATGGGTTTCTACTTTATATAACCATACCTACCTAATTACCAACAGCAGAATATCCACTACTTACCACACCTCCAATTTTTTTCAGGTACCTACTATCGCTTTATTATTATTTCATCTTTGCTACTACTATCGCGATTTAAGTATCTACTACTGATAAAAACTAGTAGATTTATTTATTCCAAATAATAACAAAAGTTACAAATAACTAGAAAAGGTATGGAGCATTGTTGAGATTAAAATCTATCACCACACTGTTATTTGCTACATGTCTCAAAAGTTTGTCAAGTTAATAATAATTATCACAGTAATTCATAGCGATTTAATAGGCTACACTCTATTCACATAATTGACATTGACAACCAAATCACCAACGTAAACAAACTCACACGTGATCAAAGATCAAACATAGCGAAGCGATTGAATTGGTCACATGTGTTTGTTCATCTCAGGTGACCTTTCAATCATTTCCCTTTGTTTGATCACGTGTAGTACATTGGTTTCTTTTGGTTTTGAATAGGGTGTAGTGTCATGTGTAAACATAAATATGAAAGATAATCCGTTATCTTCAAAATTTAATCATCACATATCACAAAAATCGTATAACTGGAACTAACCTACATATATGCCGCACGGACGCTGTACAGAGTAAAGCTCATTGCTCATGAACCCAACAGGATGCTTCAGTACAGTATTCAACACGTCATTGTGGATTTCCAAAGAATTTGTCGCATAATGCAACACCAGATCTCGCAGAGACGGGTAGATGTTGTACGGCTCAGAAAAACCAAAACCTTTCTTAGTCTGGTTGATGATGCAGTGGTTGGGGGCACCCTTGCTCATAACCACAAGCACAAAGTTGTTGTTATTCGTGGATTTTCTTATCAGGAATGTACCGTCAGACTTATTAATCAACATCTTTTCCGCCTCCTCTCTGGACAAGTCTGGCAAAAGCCAAGTATTTTGATCGTTATGCGGCATACTGTCCGTGTCTGTTCCGGTATTTTTTTTATTGACAATCATGTTGATTTTTGACTGCGACAAGCCTCGTTTCTGCAACCATCGTATATATTTGTCCCGCTCCCGCCTCAGTCTCAGTATTTTAGGCTTGATCGAGGTTAAATGCCTTTCCAGCGTCCTATTATATGCTTCTTTGCTTTGCAAATTCTTTTCCAGCTGCTTGCAACTTTCCTTCATCATATTCAATCGTTCATTTAACAATTCCGAGTTACTTTGCAAATTTTTTATTTCGTGAGGCTGCGCCTGGTTTTGGAACTTCTCGTGAATACCGGATTGTTCTTTAAATACTTTCACCAATTCCCGGAAAGCATTCAAGGCATGACGCCTCGTTTGTACATCCGGCAAAGTTTCGTTGAACTCTTCCGTAACCCGCTCGCAATCTTTTTGCTCCTCTATCAACTGTACGTTGACTTCTTCCAACCTGGCGGTTAGTTTGTCGATTTTTTCCGTTTCAGCCTGCTCCTCCTCCTGGTTGCTTCGTCTTACTGCATAAGTCAATTTTATGTTTAATGAGGGGTTGTACTGGGATAGAGCCACGATGCGGAAGTGGTTGACCAATTCCACCACTGAGTTGAAAATAAACGGCTCTGAAAAGCCATATTTTCCATCTCTATGGCAAATTTTGATAAGCTTGTTGGCACCACCTTTACGTAGCGTCAATGTGTACTCTCCGCCTTTGCTGGACGCATCGCGCACTAAAAACGTACCATCCGCTGTATTATTCAGTAAATCGTTGACGCCATCTCGTTTGATATTACCCCAGTACCATTCGGCATTTTGAAGTGAAGTACTTATGTCCTTTTCTGAGAATGATGATGGCACACCCACGCCTTTCATGTGTCCGGAAACTTTACTAGGTGGAATTGTTGGAGCTGTCGCAAGATGATTCTGTTGTGGGCGTTAGTGTTGTACACTGTACTATAAAAAAAATATCAATTAGTACGGCAAAATGTCTCATACCCAAACACAACAAAACAAATAAAATTCCGAACTTGGTGAAAATTCCCATTTTTTGAAGAAATCATGGAGTATTTGGGAATATCATATCCATGGACAAGCATATACGGTGAGGACACGTAGGTTGGAATAAATTCATTTAAAATTCAGGGAGTTAGTTTTGTGGACAAACGATGATAATTTTATGTGTACAGGGTGGACCAAAAATAAGTTACGACCATCAACTTCATTTTTTCAAATGAAAACCCCCTTCATTTATTTCATTTTCGAATTCTACATTAAATTCTAAGTAATAATATGATGATGATAATTCTAGTATACAGGATGGACCAAAAATAAGTTAGGACCATCAACTTCAATTTTACAAATGGAAACTCCCTTTTATATCTCATTTTCGAATTCTACATCAAATTCTGAGTAGATTTCATGTACCACGTCCTTAGCCTAACCCCAACAGTTATCGGGAAATACGATTGTTCAGAAGCACTGTCGATTTGATCAATCGTGAATTTCTCGACAACTGTGAAACCTACTTAGAATTTGATGTAGAATTCGAAAATGAAATAAAAAAAGGGGGTTTCCATTTGAAACAATGAAGTTGATGGTCCTAACTTATTTTTGGTCCACCCTGTATATTAGAATTATTATCATAATATTACTAAGAATTTGATGTAGAATTCGAAAATAAAATAAAAAATGGGGGTTTCCATTTGAAAAAATGAAGTTGATGGTCGTAACTTATTTTTGGTCCACCCTGTATAAATAAAATTACCATAAAAAAACCGCAGTCAAAAATAAAAATCGACGTGTCCGAGCGTTTTTCCAGAAAACAAACCCCTGAATTTTAAATGAATTTATTCCAACCTACGTGTCCTCACTGCATATTATCACTTGTCCACGAATTTCGAACAGAACATGACGTGACCGGGATCTAAAAATTGGTGAAGGGAAGCATGGCTTCTAATGGTGACCCAGTTTTATCCGAAAATATCTAAAATCTATTTTCTACTTTTTACAATGAACAATTTTTAAAGTCCTCGTCAGTTTCGAGATATACTGTGTGTCCAAGATAGGAATGTCTATCATGAGGATCTTGGAAACCATAAGAGATACGAGGTCAAATTATAGAAAAGTTGCCCAACAAATAGAATGTTTCAAAATTCCAAGTTGCTTAAAAAACCGAAATTGTTCGATCTTTTTTTTTTCCTGACGTTATTCAAAGAGATCTGATTTTCGACGTTAGAAAGAGTTTTTTCATGCTGCTAGGTACTTATATGACGGAAATATTATAATCTGAGTATAAAATGCAGTTTTTATGCTATATTTGCTATCCTACTTTCATAGTTACCGATAGGTACCTACCTATATTTTTCTAAGAGCTTATGAAACAACAATTCGACATATACTTGGGATAAAAATTATTTCATTAAACGATTGTAATATTTGAACGGAAAAGTATTATTGTATGTTGTATTTTATTTAAAGCTAACCCAAAAACAATCAAAATGATTTCATAACCTCAAACACACAAATTGGATTGGCATACCTAATAATTATCCTCGTAATTATCAAAAGTCCCCTTATTTGATTAACTCCTCACATTATGTTAAGTTTACTATTTATTTAATCCTTTTTTTTTTCATTCTTTCATCTCGATTTTACTTGAAGCGGTGCTCTAAATAACACCTGTGTACTGTGTACATTAATTATTGCGATTATCTGTAGCCTAGTTTATACCGACAACTTGGTCCGCGGACCAAGTACCAAATTCGGACTATATCCGAACCAAATATTTGGTTCGAATGGTGTAAACAGTTGTGGACTAAGCTGGTCCGATCTTGGTTCGGTACTCGCCAGCAAGTGTACCGAACTAAATTTGGTTCGATCTGGATCAAAATTATGAGGTTATGTTGATTGTTATTATTGTGAATTGTGTTGGTTCTGGGTTTCTAAGGCAATCTGAGCGTACTTACTCATGTTTTTTTTGGTTACGAATTGTGTTGATGAATAATTTCGACTTGTTTTAGACATTTGACGAATTGCGGGCGTACAGTTTTAGTTCACGCGTTGTAAGACGGTGTAAACGGGCAGGAAGCAATCATTGGTCCTACCGTACTATCCCCACCCACTTGGTCCTATCGGACCGAACTAAACGAGTTATCGATGTAAACTAGGCTTGTATCTGATTATCTTTGGCGGTTGTGTTGAGAAGGAGAAGCGAAAGAATTGTTCGCTAGACAGAAGACATTGCTTATGTCCAACACAGCTCAGAGAAGGCTCAGCGGCTCAGCGGTCGCAGCTCGCAGTAGCTGGTAGCTGGGTAAATTTTGACAGTTTTGTCATTGTGTGCAAAACTGTAAAAATTTGTCCAGCTGCTGTCACTGCCGAGTTGATTTGGACATAAGGATTAGGTGTGTTTGTTATGCTCCACTAGTGAGTGCTCACGTTTCTACACTACAACAGTCAGTGTGGCTTTGTTTGTGAAATGTTTGTCTGTTTTTTGAGATAGAATATCTTCACCAAACTAGTAAAGATATTCTATCCTAAAAAACCAACAAACATTTCACAAACAAAGCCACACTGAGTGTTGTAGAGTAGAAAAGTGTGCACTAGTGGAGCATAACAAACACACCTATTGATACAATCCACGAGTTCACACAAGCCTAGTTTACACCGAAAGCTCGTTTAGTTCGGTCCGATAGGACCAAGTGGGTGGGGATAGTACGGTAGGACCAATGCTTGCTACTTGTCCGTTTACACTGCCTTGCAACTCGTGAACTAAATGAGTACGCGCGCAATTCGTCAAACGTCAAAAACAAGTCAAAATTATTTATCAACACAATTCGTAATCAAAAAAAACATAAGTGAGTGCGCTCAGATTGCCTTGAGAAACTTAGAACCAACACAATTCACGATAATAACAATCAACATAACCACATAATTTTGATCCAGATCGAACCAAATTTGGTTCGGTACACCTGCTGTCAAGTACCGAACCAAGAGCGGACTAGCTTAGTTCGCAACTGTTTACACCATCCGAACCAAATATTTGGTTCTGATATGGTTCGAATTTAGTACTTGGTCCGCGGACCAAGTTATCGGTGTAAACTAGGCTACAGGATTCGCTTAATGCAGAGTGCTCCGGACAAGTATGACAGATATAAGTTGCGTCATTTGAGTTAAACGTTGCCAGCTCAAAGATATTACTATTTTTCTCTGATTTTTCTGTTTGATCATTAAATTACAACTCCTTTAGGACTACTAACTCACATGCACATAAATAATATATTATGAATAGATAAAAAACATATATTATGTAAGATTCCAAGGAATGTAGGCACATTCCCGAATGGAGACGTTCGTAAGTGTTATTTCCGTAACACTGATTTATGTAGGGTGACCAGATGTGCTCCACAGAAATAGAGGACACTAAGAAGTTGTAAAAAGTAAAACGTGAAAAGCTCGCCGCAGGCGCGAAAACGTACTTGGCGCGTTCGCCATCTCGTTTCAAAAAATTATAATTTTTTGAAGTGATCATTAGCCTGATAAAAAATATTGCTGATATTAATTTTTAATTCGTCAGTAAATTTATACTTTCTTTTACCCATTGTAATCTGAAGTTATTATAACACAAAATGACAAAAAACTCACCTGTCAACATCATCAATTTTTATTCATGTGCTATTTATCTGACTATGCACAACGGCGGTTCTGGAGCAAAATGTTGGGGGGGGGGGTGATACCATGCGAGATATCCTGGAATGCGCCGCAGGCGAAACATTTTTGAAAGCGCATTCGCCATTTTATCATACATCGTAATTTTTGGCAACCAAAAATGAATAAATTAAGACTCTAAGGTTTAGCTTTAATAGTGTTTTGTTGATCTTGTTCCTAACATGGCTGTTCTGTTTTTTGTCCCAAAGAAATAGAGATAGTGTTCATTTTTTTTTGTGTATGTATACTGCTCTGGGGGGTAATTACCCCTATTATCCCCCCCCCCGTAGAACCGCCGGTGACTATGCATGAGTGTATATTCAACCGTTTTCAAGAAAATGGCATTCAATATCCATATTATGTTATTATTTAGAAACTGATCTTTGTATTGGTTGAAAAATTAGAATTAAATGTTCATTAAATTAGCATGATAAATAAGTGGTAACCACCTAAAAAAAATAATCGCTGTCGACAAGGGCCTACCCAGGGTCTGAACTGGGGGAGTGTGACAAAAATTCTGTCTAATAATGATTATTATTATATTCAAAATATGCGCATTCGCCATAACATATAGAATTTCTTTTTTGTCAATAAATTTTTCTACCAAATGAATGCGATGTTAGGACTCCTTCATAAAAGAAACAATCAATGTTCCTAAAATGTTTCCACTCAATTAAAAATCCAACTTCCATAATAAAAAAGGATATGCTTTTTACTTTTGTGAAGCCTCCATGATTTACCTGATCTTTCTGGGTATCCCGCCGTACCCTTTCAAAACATTCTCACAAAAGGAACTCAAGCTTGACGCAAATTTAAATAAAAAGTCATTTATCTAGAAATCTAAGATTCACTGTTTCTTTTGAAAAATTAATCAAGGCAGTGCTTTTTTTTATGATAATTTTATGTATCCAGGGTGGACCAAAAATAAGTTACCACTATCAATCTTCATTTTTTTGATATGGAGACCCCCATTTTTTATTTTATTCCCGAATTCTACAATAAATTCTAATTGATATGTTGATGATAATTTTATGTGTACAGGGTGGACGAAAAACAAGTGACTACCACCAACTGCATTTTTTCAAATTAAAATCCCCTTTTTTTATTTCATTTTGGAATTCCAAATCACATATTCCAAGTAAGATTCATGTACCAGTACCATTTCCTTAACCTAACCCCAAGAGAAATTTACGATTGATCAAATGGACTCTGTGTTTCTGAACAGTGAACAGTCGTACGTACATTTCTCGATAACTGTTGGAGTTAGGTTAAGGACATGGTGTATGAAGCCTACTTAGAATTTGATGTAGAATCCGGAAATGAAATAAAAAGGGGGGTTTCCATTTGAAGAAATGAAGTTCATGATGGTTACCTATTTTTGGTCCACCCTGTACAATTATCATCAAAATATTACTTGGAATTTGATCTAGAATTCGAAAATTAAATACAAAATGGGGAGTTTCTATTTGAGAAAACGAAGTTAATGGTCGTAACTTAATTTTGGTCCACCCTGTACACATAAAATTATCATCAAAAACGAAAAAGATTAATAAATTTGAAGCACCCTGTATATTCACAGATCGGTTTCTCCATTGGAACCATATAAACCTACCTTCCTCTAGTCGGCATAGCAATTTCAACTCTCCACCGTTTTCAAGTACGAAATTATTGAACTCAATCCACTGATGTGTTTTACGACAAAAATATTATAAATTAATTTATATCTCGAAAACCGCTGCCGATAGGTATAGGAGTATATCGAGCAAAAGTGATTAGGATCAGTCAAGGAATCCAAAAAAATTATAATATACAGGGTGGTCCATTTAAAATAAAAAAGTTGTTACGACTTTTGGAAAGAAGCGGCAACACTGCAAAACTGAAAATATTTTCAAAATATAGATCATACTCGATTATGGGCTCAGCCAAATTTTCAGGTCGATCCTATGTCTAGTTTTCCGTAATCGTCTAACGTACCATAGACCGTGAGACACCCTGTATATCCTGTATATCCTATTTTTTTTTGTGATCTAAAAAAGATCCTCTATATGAGTATGTAAATCATAAAACCTTTGAACATCAAACTTTTCGAAAGCTGCCTTCTTCAGTGGAACGTGGAACCTAAAAAAATAATTGTATAGGTATTGCAAAATCAAAGAAGTACATATTTCCTAATGTGACGTTTCTCATGAATGAGTGAGTATCAGCAAAATGCTCAATCATGTCATTTTATTACGCAAATTGGCCCTTTTTTTGCTAAAATTTGTCGATAAATGATTTTTTATTTTTTCAAATCGCATAAAGCTTATAATTGTTTTTGTGAGAATTTTTGGATTCAATCCACAAGGGAATCGATACAAAATATAATAATGAATGTTCACAAATTGCTCAACTAAGCTCAAACAATATCCAGTGACAGTGTGTCCCCGGATCGACGCATGAATAGGTGAAAAAGACAAAAAAAAAATGTGAATTGAAATTTCATCTTCTGGGGTTCAACCCTTCTTGGGTAGAAACTAATTTTTGTTTTAATTTTAGTTTCGAAAAGTCCAGCATGTCTTGGATATTATACCTAGAAGGTATTTTTCTCACTAGTGAAGTCGTGAAGTGCTTCTTCTATAGGAGATACGACAAAATGTTTTTGAACAAAGTGGTTCAGAATAAAAAACTGACTTAGAATGCAAAATTTCAAAACCCTCCGCCCACTTTGATTTTTTGAAGATACATATTAGAAAGGTTATTACCAAAAACTCTTTAATTGATGAATAACGGAATTTTGCTAATCAAAAACAAATTTTGAAATGAAAAATATACAAACAAACTTAAAATATTGAGATCAAATCTATTTCCATTCTATTTTGAAAACTTGGAATGAAAAAATACAAATTATCAAAGTAGGCGGAAGGTTTTGAAATTTTGCATTCTCATTAAGTTTCCAGAAGATGAAATATATCTCAGCTCAAGAAATTTTATCTTTTTCACCTATTCATGCGTCGATCCGGGAACACACTGTATATAAATGCAATAAATGAACAGTTATTTAATAATGGGATATAAAGGTATAACGGTATAGGTAAACATCACAAATTCATGTTGTGCCATGGAAATCTAAAATATATTTATCCATAGAAAAGAAGCATACGTCGAAAAAAAGAAATATTTGAACATCTAAAATAGTTACATTTTGTTATTGTTGTCTCTTGGATAACATAATACTTATGTATATCTATGGTTCACACTTGTTCACTTCGCAACACAGTTGACCATCATTAGCCTAGTTTACACCGACAACTTTGTCCGTACCGAACTAAATTTGGTTCGATCTCGATCAAAATTATGGGGTTATGTTGATTGTGAATTGTGTTGGTTCTGAGTTTTCAAGGCAATCTGAGCGTACCTACTTATGTTTTTTTTTTGGTTACGAATTGTGTTGTGAATAATTCCGACTTGTTTTCGACATTTGACGAATCGCGCGCGTACTCATTTAGTTCACGCGTTGCAAGACGGTGTAAACAGGCGAGAAGCAAGCATTGGTCCTACCGTACTATCCCCACCCACTTGGTCCTATCGGACCGAACCAAACGAGTTCTCGGTGTAAACTAGGCTATTGTTGGTTTCAAAGAATGCGTTTTTACCTTTGTAATAAATTTGGCAACGCAGAAGGTAGTCCGGTCTGCAAATTCAGGTAAGATTAAGTTCAACTGCTTTTATTCACTTTCAAACTGTATTTTCTAAATTCTGAATATTGACTGTCAAAATTTCGATCCTTCTGATATAAGCATGAAGGTGTTCTCTAGTGTAAGTGTTGATAAAAAGTTAGAAGTGTATGTTGTCTTGAATAACGAAAAGTTGACTGAAGATAATTTGTATACAGGGTGTTGATTAAGTACTTGTATACACTTTCAAGGGTGAATCTTTAATTTTAACACAAAAAGCTTTTATGAACATGGTTCCTCAAGGCAATGGCTTGTTTTTTTAGTTTAATAAACTAACTTTTCATCAACACTCACGCTAGAGAACATCTTCCCACTAATATCAGAAGGATTGAAATTTTGCAGTCAATAATAAATTTGGTAAATAAAATAACAGAAGGAAATCATTTGGATATTAATACGCAAAAGTGTTTTCTATTCCTAGTCCGAATTTGAATAGCAACCAATGGGCGGTTCGAAACCAGAGAAATGACAGTGGAGAACTGGCGTGTTAGCTACCGCCAAATTTAAAAATGAATAATATCTCAGGGTTTTCCATACTATCTAAAGTATTCAAATGATGGGCTATTTTATAGGTCATTCGATAAAAACTAGTTGATATTTGTTCTTTGTTCAACCATTGTTTGATTCCTTGTCAATGACGAATTGTCATATGGTGCTCTAACCTCTTAAGTTAAGATCAAATTTTATGAACTCAGTTTTTACCCTGTTAAATTCGAAGACTTTTCAATGCCAGGATGTTATTAGTATTAGTACATAGTAATAATTGATTTGGAACATTACAAAAACAAAATTAAAGTCTTTAGAAAAACCAAGACAATACCTCAGAATTTCTTCTTTTTGATTCGAATAGTACCTATAAACATAAAGTATACGTGACATAAAAACGAGAACACTCTTTTATCTTCCATAAGACTCAATGGAAACATGCTCCGATTCAAAGATTCATATCTCCATTGAAAAAGAAGAAATCATGTCAACTCAAAAATTAAAATGTTCAGAATGAATCGAGCTACAATAATTTGGCATGAAAAAAATCATTTTTTTATTTTTATACTCCACAAAATGTTTCAAAACTTTGGAGCCAAACTGGTAATTCGATATGTCCTGGAACTTTGAAACATTCTGGTGAAGTATAAAAATAAACAATTGATTTTTATTATGCCAAATTATTGAAGCGTGATTCATTCATTGACTTTAAGTCAATGGATTCATTCTTAACAATTTAATCTTTGAGTTACATGATGGATATCTTATATTTCAAGGGAAATATGAAAATTTTTGTATCAGAGCATCGTTACATTGAATCTAATGGAAGATGAATGAGTTTTCTCATTTTTATGTGACGCAGTATATGTTTATCTGTCTTGTCCATTGTTAACATATAAGTATGTAAGTATAATATGTTGATGTCAAAGTTTTCATTTGTTAAAAATAAACCAGTTCATGTTGATCAACTTAGGGCCGATATTTCAATGTCACCTCAAGTGACACTCTAGCTAAGGTATACTTGTTGATGTGAATTTTTTAAATTGGCCACCGAAAGTGCCGTTTTTCAATTGCGCCACTCCTTTCATATAGCTAAGGATCTAATGTGAGTGTCTCAATTGAAATACGGCACTCACGGGAGATAAAATCAAGGTCCAAGAAAACCTTTAAGTGTAATGGACATTGAAATATCGGCCCTTACCAAGGTTAATTGATATGTAACTATCAATTAACCTTGGGCCCTTACATTGTTTTTGTAAGTACTAAAAGTTTGAGAAATGACATACCCTAATCCTGGAAATTTAAATATATTAAGTAAACACCCTGGTAAACCCTTATAACCGGCTAGAACTTTATAGGTGCCCACCCACATTTTTAGTAGAATATTTCAGATATGATAGATATGTATGTATATGAAACCATGTTGGCAATTTTTTTTCAATACTTATACGAAAAAAGGGTATCATTCAAAGAACCAAAAACTGTAGGACCGAAAAATTACTTACTAAAAGAGCATATCGTAGGTATGCGAAAATGATGTCAAATAGGCCATTTCCACTCAATCAAATTTAAATATTTCAATTATCTGGAGAAGAAGTACGTTCAATATACTAATGAGAGGCGAGGTTGCTTTAAACGAAAAAAAATGTTATGCCCAGAAATTTGGTTCAAATGAATAACATTTATTTAAATGTCCCGCAGTTTTTAGCACCAATCAAATTTTAGTAATTGCCAAGTTTACCAATAATATCACTTGCGACTGGATGTATCTCCCGCTCCCACATGATAACAATGTTGCCATACTTATTCGAAGATTTTCGCAGGATTTTCAAATATCTTGCGCTGTTTATTATTCGATAACATGGGCAATTTTCAGCTAGATATTCTTCACAGCAGATATGGAGATAATTCTTCAGGAAAGTAGAGGAACGTTTTGACATTATGAGTTAGTCTAAACTTTGAAGTTCTTTTAAAATTATAAGAAACTATACATTCCTATATGCATAATAATAGGGGTTTATGAAATATAAGGTATAAGAATTCAGGTAAAAATAGTTTAATCGATTTCAACCGTTTTTGAAATTCAAATGAATTGTAAAAAAAGTTGAAAACCTGTGATAACCTAAATAATGAGTTTAATTGTTTGGAGAATGCAAATTATCAGTTACTCTTGTAACTTTTGTGTGTCTATATGAATATTTCACATTTTAGTTATTATCATCAGTAACATATATTCTTGGAAGATTATAAATACACAATTTTAGGAAAGATTACCAGAACGTTCGATCATATCGGAATTAAAAAAGTTGTTAAAGTTGAACTTTTTTACATGAAACCCTGATGTATGTATAGATTATTGATAATTACTCATTTTGATCGTCCATTCAATTCGGATTATGCTTTAATTCATTTGTCCCGAGATATCGGCTTTTCAAGTCGTGGTAACTGATGAAAATTCGAAATTCGTAAGATGTTGAATTTACCTCCGAATTTACCATGGAAACAAAAGCAGAATATGACTTAACGCCATATGTTATTATATTAACATTACGTTTTGTTTTTTATTTCTGCTAAAATTTTAGCAGAACTTGTGATATTCAATAAATTTAGTCAAAAATTAGTCCCATCTCCAATCACAAAACGTAATACGCAAAGAAAAACATTTCGAAATAAGTTCATCGATTGCAAAGTGTGATCCGGTGTACTCTTTATAACATATTTTTATGAAAATTCATAAAATGAACCTTGAAACTCTTTTGGACATTTAAATTCGGAATGTATGTGTCTACCTTTATCATTATTATAATATAGACAAATAGGTAACGATAAGCAAAATTTCACACAAAAACTGTAAATTGAAAACGTATTTTGATTTTGACACACAGCACAATTATTATTATTGTATTTTTACCCATCTAAAGATTTATGATAAATAACATAATCAAATCACGAAACCAAGCTATTTTATTTATGATGATTCTGGATTCCAATAAGATACAATCAAAACTTAAATCAAAATAAACAAATTCCTCCACTCACATTAACAATCCCAACCCAACAAACAGAGAAACGGCAACTATTGTTGTGAGAACGGGAGCTACATCCAGCCGCGAGTCTCCGGTTTGAGAGAGTTCGTTTGGCAACATTGCCTATGACTAGCCAATCAGAGAATTAGGCTGATGACGTCATCGGCCTAACGTTCAAAGTGAATTCTAGTACCTTTCCCGCTGCGTAAAAAATCGGAGAAATTGAGCTTATTTCTGTCTGCTCTTTCTGATAAGCAAATAAAAAAAATCATTAAAATGGCCTATTGTCCCTGCGGCAATGTCAAATGCTATAAGGAAACCGTCGAATAATCTAATGTACGTAGGTAAGTTACTAGGTCTAGACTATCCTTAACATTTCTAACTCAAAATAAGTTTGAGGATATGATACAGAGCTTCGAAAATTGAACGACTAGAAGCAGAAACATTGTTGTGTGAGTCGAATGGCAATGTAAACATGGAGGGGAAAGGGGAAAAGCAAGCTGCTTGTTTGCGATATTTACTTCCTTGAAATTCCTTTCACCAGATTTTGTCACCAATTTTCAATAACAATGACTCGAACTCGAAGTTCACTATCATCGAATAAATGTATTTCTCTTCAATATTCAAGTAGAGTGTAGCTTTTTTTGCATAGCAACTACTACTTTTCAAACGGTTCCTTGATCTTATACACTAAGAAGTTGATAAAAGGAATTTTGAAATGCGTTGCCAGTTGCCATGACGTTGATAGATGCGTCCAGATGTTAACAGTTGAAAAGAATTTTATTTGTTATCGAGCTGAGGATATTGTGTTGCTTTGATGCCAAAAAAGTGCTGTGTTTGTGGAGCTTCTTCATGGACGGTTGGATTGTATAGATCCTCGTATAAATCTCATGCCAAATGAGTTGAAATAACATAACATAAACATAGTCAAAGGAATCATGGTTGTCAATCTTGAAGTGATTCCGTCGACAAAGGTATTTTCTTCACATCAAAAATTTAAATTCATGTTTGCAGTGAATGAATTTTTACTTATTTGAGTTTTCTATAGAAGTCGATTATTGTTGAAACCTGTGATCACTGTTGAATATTAGTTCAAACGATGCGAACGTCGCAACATCGCGTGTCAAATTCAAAACAAAAACAAAATGTTATTTGACTCAAACAAATCTATGTTCGGGGTGTTATGCTGATTCTAGTCGTTCAATGTTCGAAGATACGGACATGATTCTAATAATCCAAAAACAATGATGAATAATAGTTGCGAGCTTCCTACCTGAACCTACCTCTTATGATTCTTATTTTTGGACGATTGACTTAAAATTAGAGTAAGAATTCACGAGTTGAAGGTGAGTCTTCAAAATGATTGATAGAAACCATCATATTACACTTCGTCATTGACAAGTAATCAAACAATTGTTAAACAAAGAACAAATATCAACTAGTTTTCATTAACTAGTTTTCATTGATCTACCTATTGTCATGATAGTGTTAACAGTTGATATTGTGGGTACTTGTAGAGGCGGACTGGTAAATGAACCGCACGCAGTTATCCCCACTATTTGTAGATATTGATGCATATAGGAAATAAAGGATTTAGATCAGTCTCATAAAATATGTGTTTCTATTCACACCTCAACACGCACTACCCAAGAACATGACATGGCGCTGCGAACAGGATCAAGATAGAATTTGTTCAGATCCAAAACGTTTAAACTTCAAAAACGTAATCTCGTTATCGAATACACGCAGTACAAAGTTGGTGACGCGCTGGTGAAATTTCGTGACTCGTAAAAACGTGCAAAGGTGACCAAAATGGCGACAGGAATTTCGCCGCCATCGGCCATGGAATTTACCGGACTTTTAGACGAAAACTGGAAGTTCTACAAACAAAAATTCGAACTATACCTAAAAGCCACTGATGGAAGCAAAAAATCATCTGAAACAAGAGCGTCGATTTTACTATCAACGATTGGCGACAAGGCTTTAAAGATCTACAACAATTTCAAGTTTGAAGATGACAAACAGAAAATGGACTATGACACAATCATGCAGTGTTTTGACAATCATTTTAAACCTGAGAAAAATGTCACGTATGAACGGCACATGTTTTTCCTCCGAAACCAACACAATGGTGAGTCTATTGATGGATATGTAAATGAGCTACGTCAACTCAGCACCACCTGCGATTTCGGAGACCTTCAAGATAGTCTCATCAAAGATCGCCTGCTTCTAGGCATCAGTGAAGTCAGTGTTAAATCAAACCTCCTGCAAATTAAGGACTTGACATTGGAAAAAGCCATAACCATCTGCAAGACATCCGAGAGAACCAAGCTACAAATGCAAACGCTAAATAGTGAGATGAACTCCTTGTCACTCCACAGAGTCCACTCATCCCGCCAAAAATCACCAAACATGGCGGACGGAAATGGTTCAGCGCAAGACGTCCAAAGACGCTCCTTTTATGGTAACAACAGCAATCACCGGCGAACATGGAATAACCCCCACCACCCGACCAGTCATCATCACAGCAACTCTCGACCAAAACCACAACAAAAGAGGCATGGAAACAAAAAACTGTTTATTTGTAGAAATTGTGGAACCCAACATTCCATAAACCAGTGCCCGGCCTACGGTAAGAAATGTTTGAAATGTGACAAAACAAATCATTTTGCTAAATACTGTCGTTCAGTTCAGGAAGTAAATGTCGAAAGTGAAAGTTCTTATTCTGATGATACTTCAACTTCAGAATATTGTATTGATTATATAACAAGCGTAAATATTATCAAGAAAAATGACTGGAATATAGATTTGAAAGTTCATAATAATACTACAATTAAATTTAAGCTAGACACAGGCGCCGAAATAAATGCTATTCCTGCAAAATTCTTAAGAGATTTAAATATTCATAAGAACAATTTGATGCATTCTGACTTACGAGTCTCAACTTATACTGGCACAAAAATTGACATTTTAGGCAAATGTTCCCTAAAGTGTAAATACAAAAACTTTAATGACTCCATTGATTTTTACATAGTCAACAACGAATTTGCTCCTGCTATTTTGGGAAAAGCAGACTGTGAAAGACTAAATCTATTAAAATTCGTGGGCAACATTCAAAAAACAATTTTCCAAAATGATTATTCTGATATTCCTAAACAGTACAAAGACATTTTTGACAGCATTGGTACTCTTAAATGCGAAAAATATCACATAAATACAGATCCCTCAGTCAACCCTGCAATTCACCCCCCGCGAAAAGTCCCATTTTCCTTACACAACAAATTAAAAAAATTACTTAATGATCTTGAGAAAAAACAAATAATTGCTAAAGTGAACAAACCCACAGAATGGGTGAGTAGTTTAGTTCTAGTGCACAAACCAAATGGAGACATAAGAATTTGCATCGACCCCCTGCACTTAAACAAAGCTATAATTCCAGAAAATTATCCTCTACCGACGATGGATGAAATCATCGCAAAGCTTTCTAATGCTAAATACTTTTCCAAATTAGATGCGAGTCAGGCCTTTTGGCAAGTCACATTGGATGATGAAAGTTCATACAAATGCACATTCAATTCGCCTTTTGGGCGATATAGATTCCTGCGCATGCCATATGGAATCAAACCCGCCTCTGAGGTTTTCCAAAAATATATCAGGCAACATTTTGATGATATGCAGGGCGTGTTATCATATATTGATGATTTTCTAATCTGGGGTGCTACAAAAAAAGAGCACGACGAGAGACTCAAATCAACACTTGAACGTGCCCGCGAAATTAATCTTAAATTAAACTTTAAAAAGTGCGAATTCGGGGTACAAAAAATAAAATTTATGGGACACATTTTTTCAAGCCAAGGCGTTGAACCGGATCAAGATAAAATATTTGCAATACAAAACTTTCTTAAACCACAAAATAAAAAAGACGTGGAAAGATTCTTGGGTATTATTACATATATTTCGAAATTTATTCCTAACATGTCGTTTGAAACAGAACATTTAAGGGTATTACTGAAAAAAGAAACACAGTGGCACTGGGACGACTTACAAGAAAAATCATTTCATCGTTTGAAAGAAATCTTAACCAAAAAACCAATATTACAATACTTTGATAATAAAAAACCCATCACTTTGTCAGTAGATGCTTCCCAAAATGCCATCGGATCGGTCTTACTGCAAAATAACTTACCTGTCTACTACATCTCCAAAGCATTAACTGAAAGCCAAAGAAACTGGGCTCAGATCGAAAAAGAAATGTTTGCAATAACCTATTCCTGTTTAAGATTTCACCAATATATCTATGGAAAAAATATAACAATAGAAACAGATCACAAACCGTTAGTATCCATAATCCAAAAACCATTGCATTCCTGCCCCATGCGTCTTCAGAGAATGTTAATACAAATTCAGCCTTACAAAATAAATTTAATATTCAAACCCGGAACTCAAATACCAATTGCCGATGCACTTTCACGAGCGCATGATTTTAGTATCAATAAATCAAAAATGGAAGACAATCACTCACTTGAAGAAAAAATCGAGGCCCAGATTTTATCTCTAGAATCGAATACCCCAATTACAAACGGAAACCTGACTAACATAAAAACAGAAACAAAAAATGATCCACTACTTGTGAAAGTTATATATTTTTTGAAAAACAGATGGCCAATTTCTAAAAAACTAGATTCCAGTTTAAAACCATTTTATATCATCAGAAACAATTTATCGTTTTCTAATGATCTATTATTATACAACAATAAAATAGTCATACCAAAAAAATTGCAAAAAGAAATGCTGACCAAATTACATGTAAGTCATTTAGGCCGAGAAAAAACAAAATACAGAGCACGATCTTTATTTTACTGGCCAAACATGTCACAGGACATAGACAACTTCATATCAAAGTGTAGATCTTGCGTAATTTTCTCCAAATCTCCTCCAAAAGAACCTCTTATAAACCACAACATACCTACTAGAGCATGGCAAAAGATAGGGATGGATCTTTTTGAACTCAATGGCAAAAGTTACCTTCTCTTGATCGATTATTTTTCAAAATTTATGGAAGTTAAATGTTTACATAACAACACAAGTTCTAATAATGTAATTATCAAGATAAAACATATCTTTTCTCTCTTTGGCATACCTGACGAAGTCTTTTCGGACAACGGTCCACAGTTTTCATCAAACACTTTTAAAAACTTTGCAAATGAATGGAATTTCAAGCATAGCACAAGTAGCCCGTTATTCCCACAATCCAATGGACAAGTTGAAAGAACAATAGGTACTGTCAAATCTGTCTTGAAAAAATGCTTTTATGAAAAAACTGACCCCTACATAGCTTTACTAGAGTTACGTAATACGCCCACAGATAATAAATTATATACTCCCGCACAACTGCTATTGAATAGAAACCTAAAGAGCATTCTGCCAGTCACGGAAACTCATTTAAAACCTAAAATAGTTAATACTAGCAGGTATCGAAAGCGCCTCAAGCAAAAGCAGGAGAATATAAAGAAGTACTTTAACAAAAACGCCAGAAAATTATCCAAACTTAGTGTAAATCAAAATGTCTTGATAAAACATAATAAACATTTTTCTGTCCCAGGTAAAATAATTAAAATTAACAAAAATCCCCGAAGTTATGACATTAAATTGTACAATTCTCAAAAAATTGTAACCAGAAATCGCCATCACATAAAAAAGGATCCACAAAGGACCAACATAGAAGATAATGATTCCTTCCAATATCCTCAAAGTTTTGTAAACGAGGAAGAAAATGCGGATTGCGATTTCTATGTTACAAAGTTTGGACGAATTTCCAAACCACCAGTTAGATTTAATATTACTTAGTTTTCCACATAATACATATAATATTATATCTATGATTATGAGTATAACATATCGTAGGAACTGTAAATATTGTAAATATCATTATAATAATATAGGTAGAAACCACTCTAAACTTAAGACGAAATTTTGCTGACATTCCATTGTTTTTATTCTTAGTGACAAACTTTGTGTACAGAGTCAGCTGTTTACTTCAAACATAAATAAGCAATGGGTTCGTTGGCTTGTAGTTTTTGTATCCGGAATGATAACATTATTGTACTGAATTTGGAACTTTAAATTGAATAGGGTATTAGTCATACATTATATGGTAATTTATTAGGCATTAGGATCATATTTGATTTCATAAATAAATATCGCATCACTTATATTTTTATACATATTTCTATACAAAGAGGGGGATGTCATGATAGTGTTAACAGTTGATATTGTGGGTACTTGTAGAGGCGGACTGGTAAATGAACCGCACGCAGTTATCCCCACTATTTGTAGATATTGATGCATATAGGAAATAAAGGATTTAGATCAGTCTCATAAAATATGTGTTTCTATTCACACCTCAACACGCACTACCCAAGAACATGACACCTATAAAATAGCCCATCATTTGAAAACTTTAAATTCATTAATAAATTTGGCGGCAGTTAAAACGGAAATAGAAAACACGTACCCGGTAATTTTAATGGAGAAACTTGAATGAAGTAATTAGAGAACGCTATTCATCCAGCCCTCGTGGAAGCATTTAAAAATGGGAAAGGCCATATCATACGACCATTTTTCAACAGGATGGCGCACCCGCAACCTGTGCGTCAATTTTCAAAAAAAAAAAATCATCAAGAGTGGATTGTAAAAAGGGACATTTTTGAGTGGCCACCCTGATAACCAGATTTCACCCCACCAGCCTTTTTTTATGTGTTCATCGGAAATCCAAGGTTTAAGCTACCGAGCCCAAATCATTGAATCATTTCCAAAATCGTATTATTAATGAATGCCGTAAAATTACACGTGAAATGTTAAATAATGTACGGGAACGTTTTGAACATAATTTATTTTACTGCATGGAAGTAAATGGTGGCCATTTTCAGCATTTTATCATATCGTCTCTTTCACTATTCATTTAAGCTGTCATTTCGTTATGGATAAAAATTTAGAGACATTTCAGGGTCAAAGAGTGCTCGATAAGGCCTTCAAAGTGAGGCATCGCAACACCACTCATCCCTATTTGAAAACAGAGGGTCGTGCTTTCCCCCGCCAGAGGGTTGAAATTTCGGGAATGAAAAAATCACATAAATTGTCCCCCGTCAAATTGGAAATCGACGGGTCCGGGCAATGATCTAATAACTATAGATCATTGGGTCCGGGTTTTAAACGTCACGTGGTAATCGCTCTGGTCATAGGCGTAGGCAAAGAAATTATTGACTTTTCACACGCTTCCAGTTTCCCCGCTGCTCCTTCAGATGTTATTAAGGTTCATTTGGTTGACGACAATTCAGCTACTACGGGTGCAAAATCGATAACTTAAAAATCAAAACAGCTACTGACTGTAAAAACTCAACTACTACCAGTGCAATTCACTCAATAGCGTTAAAACATTGAACGTCACTGAAATATAGCTACTTCTGGTAGCGAGTATTGTTGAAAATTTGACCACTAACATGTGAATACAGCTTCCGTCTGTAAAAACTTCACCACTACCACAGCAATTCAACTTCTATCGGTGAAAAAACGACTAAACTGCTTCTGCAACTTAGCTACTACTGCCATTTCGATTTAGCTACGACCAAAGGTTTGATCACTACCTATCGTTGAAAAATCGATTGCCAACATCTAAAAAAAAATGAAAAATTTTATTCATAACTAATCATTTTTAGTTCAAAGTAACCGATAGCAAGAAGTTTGATTCTTTCTCAAGTTTTATCAATGATGTAACTCTTTGGTTATATTATGATATTAACGGATGGTGTTCCATTGCAGTATTATTTAAAGACTGATATGGTAATTTTGTTTGAAAGGTTAACAAAATTGGAGGGACAGAATAATCATTCCATCCAAAAGTTTAAATTTTAATGCTTTCAACATACTGTTTCCAAAAATATCACTACAAGACATTTTTGTTACATTTCGAAGGTAACGATGGATCAGAATGCTACAGAAGATTTTGCTGGTGAAAATAGTAACTGGAAGACAATGGCAAATATTGACTCAGATAGTGACGATGAAAACCCAAAGAAAAAGAAATTTAACAAAATAGTAGCTGATAGATGGGCAGATCCCGAACAAACTGATTGTGAGTATCATTCAGGGTGTCCCAAGTAAATTGGTTTTTGGGTGTTTTGCGACAAAAATTGATGTGAGAGGGTTTAGGAATATGATACTATTTTTTCCATCTCGTGAACGGCATGAGTTGGGGTATCTCTAGTGCCTTCAATTTGACATTAATTTCTTGTTTGAACCTCTGATGATTTTTGCAAAAAAAGATATACTCTCAAATTCCAACCGTTTTTGAGAACACCGCGATTTTCTTTCAGGATTTTTTAATGGACAATTTGCACATTTTTTGGAAATATGAAAAGGATGAGAAAGTACTGATGCCATTAATCTTTAAAAAATCGACCAACGACCTCTATCAATGTAGTAATCACCGATTAAAGAGCGCCAATTAACATCCATGATGACGCGTGACGTCACAGAATATATTATCTATCTCTGTCTGGCGTATATGACTGTAATGAAAAAGGGAAAGTGAGAAGAAATAGTTTTAGCTCGGCCCCGTTTTCGATCATACAGAGTGAGTCATTGATATGGGGAAGCTAAATTGCGTCTATAATGTTAAAGATATCGACATGGACCAAATGGATTTGAATATAGGTCGCCCCAATGCAGTTTGTCAATTTTTTTTTCAATATACAGGGTGAATTATTTTTGCAGATTGGACTTCAACATAGTTTTTTTTTCAAATAGCAACCTTTCTATGTATTCAAATGTTTGGATTGGAACTTTTTCGGGCATCTCAAACCCGTTTAGTTTTTGCAATTCGCATCAACCCTTTAAAAGTTATTCAACTTTTTCTAAAAATTGATGCGTCTGCAGGCATTCATTAAAATAACCACATGGCCCTTAGTTTTTGAGATATCAAGTTGGGACTTTTTCAGTGTGTAAGCGACTGTCTGGGGTATCTTTTGGTGGCAATCCTGCTGATTGGAGTAATGGTAACACTTTTTTGTGACTCATTGATTTTGATAAACTTCAAAGCACCATAACTTGATTTTTCTAAATAGCACCTCCTGTATTTTGGTACCAAGTCTCGTTCAGCTTGTCATTCAGGTATTTCACTCCTCATGATTTTTTTTTTACAAAAGTTGGGAGATAATTTTGTCATTCTTTTTTTTTCTAAATACGATCCCAAATTTTTCAGTTTATTTTTGGATAACTCTTCGCTCCCTGAAATAGTGATTTACGTTACTAAGTCGGTGAATGGCTTTTTTAATTACGGGTCAAGATTTTAATGGACGATGCGAGGACGGAGCCGTGTCCGGAATTTCTAGACGAGTAATTTATTGACATTCAACGGCTGTGTATCGTACAATGTTTTATTTCATACTGTGACAATTTTTTCGATCGATTTAAAAGGAAAAGTGCTTTCTTATTCTCAAAGCACACTCACATTCTAACACTGAGCTGGCGCCAGCCTAACCATGTCACCACTTAGGTAATTTTTTAGATAGATTATTTATGTTACCAACATTTTATGTCAAGTCATAAATTAAAAGCATGAGATGGCACCAGGCAAACCATTATGTATTCTTCTAATCCAATTTCACAGTCTCTGATGATGCAAAGTGTCATTTAGCGGACTGGAAAAGTGTATTTTGATTACAGTCTCTGATGATGTGGAGTGTCATTTACCGGACTGGTTTTGAGTCCGGTAGATGATACTTCACAGTACAGTATGAAATAAATAATGATCATGCTGTACTGTAAAGTATCATTTACCGGACTCAAAACCAGTCCGGTAGATGACACTTCACATCATCAAAAACTGTAATAAAAATTCACTTTACAATTCCGCTAAACGACACTTCGCATCATCATAGACTATGAAATTGGATCAGAAGAATACATATTTGACCAACTTCGAAAGTGGTAACATGGTTTGGCAGGCGTCATCTCATGGTTTTAATCAATAACTTGACATAAAATGGTGCTAACATAAGAAACGAGAAAGTTTGAATAGGCAAAGATTTGCAGTTTTATAAGCTCTACTCAAAACCATTTTGAGTCTTACAAAAATTTTACATCTGTCAGAAGATATTAAAAAAAAAACTGATTTTCAGCAATTTTTTGAAACGCCCTTGGCTCCGCGAATATTGATTGTAGGAGAAAATGTTAAATACAAAAGTATTAGGACATTCTACTCTAAATAAAATGACACCAACAAATTTTTCGTCACACCAGTCATTTTTGACATATTATGACATAAACTTATGTTTTTTTGAATGGAAACCATGATCAATTTTATCCGTATTTGATAAAGAATTTTATTTCTATTCAAACGATATATCATATGGTTATTTCTAAAAATAAAGTTTTTATGGGCATTTTTTGTTTTTTTTTCTAGAAAAACGCGATACTGTAGAATGATACACAGAATGCAATAAAAATGCTGTTAGTTCTGCTATTACTCTTGTTTGTGGCCACCACGATCCCCCGATCTTTCGGTTTCAGATTTTTTTTTGTGGGGCACTGTGAAAAACGAAGTTTACAAAAAAATTATTTCACAATGGATGAATCTCGAGCTGATGAGAGTAGAATTATCAAAGAATTTGATAAGGTTTTCATTTGAAAAAACATAGGTTCAAGTTTATGTCATATGTCAAAAATGACGGGTGTGACGAAAAATGTTCAATGTCATTCCATCTAGCGTATAACTTCCTAATACTTTTTTATTTAATTTCTCCTACAATAATAGTCGCGGAGCTAGGGGCGTTTTGAAAAATCGATGAAAATCAGTTTTTTAATATCTTGTGACTTGTGACAACTGTCAAATTGGTTTTGAGTAGTGCTTACAAAACTGAAAATATTATCCCTTTCAAGCTTTCTCGTATCTGCTATAGTTTTAGACATAAATGCTTAGCGGAGAGTTCAAACAAGTACCTAAGTTTTTTTGTAAAAAACATCAAGGGGTTTTAAATATGCTATCAGAAAAAAATCCTTCACAAAGAAAATGAGAAATTAATAGTTATTTTCCTAACAAGTTCGCAAAGTGATGCTTTCCCGCACGCAAAAGCAGTTAGACGAACGACGCGAAGCGGAGTTCGGATATGCTTTAAGGGCGGGAAAGACACTTTGCGAACGTTTTAGGAACAATATTTTTTCTACGAGCGTTCACAGATTAGACACGAAAAACTTTAGATAATATATTATTTGAACGCACTTAAAAACATAGATCTTGAGAATAATGATTATTTATGCTTAACAATATATTTATATTGAAAGAACAGTTTGTGGCGGCAGCTGGAAATTGGATAATATGGGTATAATCAAAATCATAATTGATTTATTTTATATTTGAAATGCAAGGGCATGTCTGATCACTGTTCATAAAATTTCCTCTTCTGTCGCCTTATTCCCTGCTATTGGCAACACTGTTTTGATTTGACATGACACTCTAGACAGCTGCGTCAGTCAGACTTCGTTTAATCGTTTATACTTTTATAAATTTGATTGTCCGTTTGTTTTTATACATGATCAGGTTTTTTTGATGCCAGTATTCAGCTCAAATCTTTCGAAGATTTCCGATAAACACAGTAGTTTGCACCGAAATCAAGCAAGAACAACTCACAAATGCCGATTGAAAGTCGTCATTATCAATGTTTGTTTACGTTACTGGTGAATGCGTTTTTAACGCAAAAAAAGAATTGTGTGTTTTATTTTGATTTTGACTGAAAAGGGAAAAGTAACAAGAACATTATTTTGTGCATTACAAAGTGCATTATCTACAGTTTGGTTGGTATGGAAACGAAGTTTGAAACAACAAATTGGTAGGTAGTTATTTGAGTTGACATTTGAGTGCGGGAAAAGGCTACTTTGCACACGCAAATGAGTGTGTGAAGTGGTTACTTTGCGCACGCTCGTAGAAAAAATTCGTTTTGAAATAGGTAACATGTTCCCTGCATCCAGGCAGCAACGTCGCATGTTACTTTGGTGTGAGTACATACATTCTCTTCCGGTCCTTACCTTTTGTGAACGAATCAGGATGCTACAATAATTTTTGTTTCCAGGGTCTTTGTATGTAAGAGATGTATTGAATTTGCGAAAACCAACCGCACTAGCCGAATCCTTTTTTTACTATAATGTTCCTGTAAAAAAAGTTCTGATTTGTGGAAGAATCACTTCTATTGAAAAGAAGTACGATAATTATTATCGACTGATTATTGATGATGGCACCTCAGCAATATTGTGTATGGTTAAAGATAAGGATGAAAATGCGGAAGCTCCAGAAAACATGGATGTTGGAGAGGCTGAGTAAGTTTTTTTTAAAGGAAAAGGTCTATAGATCACTATAATATCATAATTTTTATTTTGTGTCATGAATAAAATAAATCACCCAGCTAATCATGTCATCAGCAAAAAAGTGTTTTCAAAATTCTCAAAAATATAATAATTATTATTGATTGTTTTGATCGCGCGAAAACGATCACTTGCCACATGACCAAAAATGGATCGTCGCTTAAGAATCATGTTGTGACGTCCTTCCTCAGAGCACCAAGGTACTGATTTCTCAATTTCAATCGATTGAACGGAATTGTCGGTGTACTTTTTGTTCGTTTGTTGTTCTCGTTTTGCGAGCGTAAACGTCACGAAGGGAAACGCGCGATTCTGATGTGCGGAGGGTTATTTAAAGCCGTAGGTTAATTTTGTAAACAATAATGGCATTATTACTCACTTTTACTAAAAAAATTGCGAATTATCCATTACTTAGTGATTTTTGTCTATTGTTTTCAGGAATGTATCAACTGATTATTATTCCAACTGAAACAAAAGTGATAACGATGTATAAAGCTTACTACACAATAAGTGAGAGTAAGACCAAGTGTTTTAATCGGGATCCGTGGAACCGGAGTCTAAAATATCAGCCTTAAACAAAATGTCAGACTACTTCGTGGACTTTTGAACCATTGTTGAGAATGTTTAGGAATAATTTTTTTTACACTAACACTTACACTAACTTGCACAAAAAATGCGTACATAGACAGTGAAATCTGTTTTTTAGCAGTGTAAAAGGCAGTCAAATTATTTAAATGCCGTGCACACAAACTTTCTATTATTTTATCAAATGAAAACGATATTATATTGTGGGTACAACTTTAAATTTATTTACTTAGTTCGCAAAGAAAAGTTTAGATTATTTCAATCGATATCCGGTAGCAGAACTTCTTGTAGTCGTCAAACCATGAAATTTGATAAATTACGACATATTGAACATCATTGGCGTGCTCATTCCATGCATTAAGAATGGCATCTGATTGCCTGATTCTGAGCTGAGGTCTCCAGTTTTTTAAGTAAATAATTTTTACCAATCGTCCACACACATCTTCTATCGGATCTGGATCTGGTTATTTAGTTATTTAGTAATATAGTTCTTCTTACCGACCATACGTCCTCACTGAGGCTCTCAAGTATTTGTGTTTTCACAAAAGTGGATAATAATAATAATTGTTTCGGCATATTATTGCAACTGACAAAACTTGACGTTCACATGTCACCTCCATACACTGCTCAAACCAAAACAATTTTACAATTTCAATGTACGCAATTTATGTGCAATTTAGTGTACAGGGTTATTGATTATAAATGCCTCCTCCCCTCCAACTTTTTAATTTGACGTTTTAGAAAGAAGAAGGTATTTCAAATAAAAGTTTCATGGTTGAAGATGAATTTGAAAACCATATACAGGGTGTTCCGAAAAGTCTGTGCGAGGTACAACTTTCTTATTTAAAATTGATACTCTATTTTTGTATTTTATATTATTTGGATTCTCCTTTAAATTCTAAACATTTTCTATGTATCATATCCTATACCTAAGTTCGATGTATAAAAAGATATTTGATATTTATAAATTGAATAATACTAATTCATTTTCATAAAAAACTGAAATATATCTATGGTTTCGAAGAATTGACGTAAATGTCCGTGTAGGATATACCAAAACGTTTCTAATTTTTAATTGATACCCAAAACATAAACTGAAAATAAAATAACATCTTATTTAAAAAAAAAATCTATTGAACTAAATGCAGTGTTATCTATACTTTGATACTTTGACACATTAAAAGTATTTAATGACGTGACATTTTCGACAATACGAGCGTCAATACTTCGAAATCATAGATATATTATATTTCACATTTTTATAACGATAAATCTGTACTATTCAATTCAAGTATCAAATATCATTTATATCTATACATCAAACCTAGGAGTAGGATAGGGTACATGAAAATGTTCAGAATTTAAAGGAGAATCCAAATATCAAATAAAAAAAATAGGGTATCAATTTGAAATAAGAAAGTTAGACCTCGCCCAGACTTTTTGGAACTCCCTGTATGTGTGAAAACAGGTTCTTTGAAAATTTCATTTTCAAACATGAAACTTTTATTTGGACCCCTTTTTTTAAAACGTCAAATTAAAAAGTCAGTTGTGCATTTATAATCAATAACCCTGTACAGGGTTATTCATTATATTTTGACACCCATCTACAGCTCTTATTGCGAGTGATAGAAAAAAACTTTAAATACAAAAGTTTTGGTTATGGGGGTTATGTAGAAAACATGTAGCTTCGTTTTTAATGGAATGTTGATAGTTTATATGATTAAGTTAGTGTTGTGAATATTTGTTGTAGTTTAAAAAAATATATTTTTTAAATTCAAATAGTTTCAAAGTGACTGAACCAAATGCCTACAAACCATATATATTTGAAATCAGATTAAAGAGATCTTTCATTTTAGTCAATAATATACAGGGTGTTCCATTTAAAAAAATATGACTTAATGAATTTTTTCTATGTTATGATTTCGATTTGTTGATTCCGCTATCACCAGAAGATACTACGTGAAAAAAACCAAAACTTTTGTATTTAAAGTTTTTTTCTATCACTCGCAATAAGAGCTGTAGATGGGTGTCAAAATATAATGAATAACCCTGTACATATCTGCGAACAGAATAACTTTCTCCGATTCCAGCTTTGTTGAACCAAATAATGTAGAAATATGCTATTGTTTGGCAATTTGGCATGCATCTATTCATTTTCTTTGATTTGGTTTTTTTTTGTGCATCAGGTTTCGCTTTATGCCATCTGTTCGTTTCAATAGGTTCTTCTTGTGTAGTTTCATCATAGGAGATACAACAAGCAGTTTCCCTAAGAATTGTATCGTTTCCAACTGAAATGGAATCTTAAGAATATATCATTCATATTTGGTTGATGGTCAAAAAACAATATGTGTTCTAATTTTTTGTGTTGTGAGCCATCAGTTGTTTTGCCACAAATCCATGATTCCAAGTGCTGTGTTTTCCCAATGCGATGCGAATGTACAGGGTGGCCAACTAAGAATGCGAGGTACTGTATCTCGGAAACTATACATCGTAGAGGCTTGCGGCAAAAAATTTTATGACTAAAATAGCCAAGAGAAAAACCTGGAAAATATTCTCAAGTTTCTGAAATGGTCGCTAGGGGGCGTAACAACCAACACCAAGTAGAAAAATATGATTTTTATGGAATTTTGTCCAATGAAAATATATCGATGAGCTCATTTTCGGATTAACTGACTATTTACCTACACTTTTTGTCGAAAACGTTTTTTTCTATCTATCATAATAAAGTGGTGGGGGAAGTTCAATTGTTTTTTTAAACAAACGGAGATTTCTCCCGTTTCGCTTGACCGATTTAAACTAGCTTGGGCTCATATGAAAGAGCATGATCTGCACTTCAAAAAACTTTTTTGGTTTTGAATTTTTGACCTTCGCCGTCGCGGCTAGATGGCGTTAACTGAAATGGTAGCATGTTTTTGAGTTTTTTCCAAAAAAATCAAATGTAATGGTATATTCATTTTTATATATTTTAAATGGGGATACATTTTCCTTTGAAAAAAAAACAAAAAAATTAATGTTTTTTTTTGTATTTTTTTATTGTTCACAAACATTTACCCAATACAATATTACTATTCATCCATCAAAATTGTTATACTTACTGTGCTCGTTACATTCACCACACAACGCAAATATTTATTTAATGTGAACGCGTCTTTATTGTGTGTACGTATCAATAGAACATGCCTCAACGTCAAATGAAAAAATTACCGTGATTGTCAAAAAATGAATGAAAATAGCGAATGCAGACAAATGTAATTTTTTATCAAACATTCGAATATAAATCTAAATTTTTCAAAATCAGCTATGAGTTGATAAACAAAACCATGCTCTTGGACTATTCCCCGATTAAACTGATAACTTAGCAAATTTTCATTCTACGGTTCTTGAGTTATAAGAAAACAAACATACAGATTTTCATTTTCATACAGGGTCTCCCGAAATAAGGTTGAAATATTTGAACAGTATATTTTACACTGAAAAAAAAATTAGTTTGCTATATAAAAATTTCTTTGAAGGCGCTTTGTTTTCGAGATACAGGGTGTCATTGTTTAATTTCTATTTCTGTTTTATCTCAATAAATCCCATAATAATTCTGATGATTTAACAAAAATCGATATCCAGAGTGTTTTTGACATAAGAAATTCAAATTTGATATTATTATGACTCTATTTTGTATGTGGCGCCATCTACAAGTATTTTACTGCTTCAAAACAGTCATTACTTTCTTGCCGAATCATGTATCTTTGTTTTGTCTATAACATCATTTTTTAAATGAAAACGATACTCTTGTTGACAGTTGCTTGGAACAACCGTTTTCGAGATATTTGCGAGCATTTCGACGCACAGGACGTTTCTCGATTCGGAAGCTATCATCAGTCAGTTGTCATGAATCATGTCGTTGTAGTGGTACTTAAGTCAAGACTACAGTAGCGGACTTGGAAGATTTTTCACCTTAAAACCGTGGTTTTTATCATATTCCCCAACAAGAAACCCAATATAATAATTATTATGATAATAATGTCAACAAATTTAATATACAGGGTGTAAATGAATAACTGCGAAAAAATTCAAGGGGTTAAATTTTAAGAAAAAAAAACTTTATATGAACGTATGTCCTAAAAGTCCTAACTTTTAAGATACAGGGTTTCAAAGTTTTTAGGAAAAAACGGTTTTTTGAAAATTACTCAAAACTCAAATACCTTTTAGATAATTCTGACAAAATTTGTCACGCTTACTTATCGACATAAGGATCTTTTTTTGTGTAATTGAAATTAAATTATTCATTCCAGTGGCGTCCCAGAGGGTCATCTAATCGATATTTATAGGTAAATCTATGGTAATAATTTTTTTAGATAAAGCAAAAAAAAAAAGTAATTTTTTTGCCTTTTTGCTTTTTTGTGTATCTAGCTCCGTTTTCAAGATAAAAATCGAAAACCGTTTCCTTGCAAGCACAGGGTGTTTCCGTATATTTCGTCTGCAGACTAATTCGCTTATTATGCAAGATAGGTAGAAATTTTGAATACAAAGTTGGTAGGCATTAACATGAACCGCCAGAAAAAAATATTTTTTCGTATACCAGGTGCACGAGAAAAGTGTGGCATACACAACTTGCATTTTTATAAATGGAACACCCCATATATTATTTTATAATCAAATAGACAGTATTTTTCTGATCTCAAAAATATACAACATGTAGGTATTCCTTTCAGCCGTTTTCAAAATATTTGAGCTTTGAAGTTGGTTTTTTGGTATTGCCAAATTGTAATATCTATGACGACAATAATTGTTTTAACATTATTTATTAATTTTTATCCTTCCAATAATCTGAAACAACCATAAAATGCATTCAAGAAAATGTGTTGTGAATAATGGCGGGCATATTCAATAATTGAATTTTATGATATCAATTTATTAATAATATGATGTATTCACTTGTTGAATTCGTTGTTTCAGATTATTGGAGGGATAAAAATTAATAAATAATGTTCAAACAATTATTGTAGTCATAGATACTACATTTGGCAATACCAAAAAACCAACTTTCAAACTTAAATATTTTGAAAACGGCTGGAAGGAATGCCTACACGTTGTATATTTTTGAGATCAGAAAAAAATGTCCATTTGATTATAAAATAATATATAGGGTGTTCCATTTAAAAAAATGCAAGTTGTATCTGTCACACTTTTCTCGTGCACCCGGTATGCAGAAAATTATTTTTTTCAGGCGGTTCATGTTAATACCTACCAACTTTGTATTTGAAGTCCCTATCTATCTTGCATAATAAGCGAGTTAGTCTGCCGACGAAATATAAGGAAACACCCTGTACCTTGACACGTTGTCTGTGGACCTTATTGAAGCATAGAAACGGTTTTTAAGTTTTATCTTGAAAACGAAGATAGATACAGAAAAAACTGAAAAGACAAAAAAAACCGCATTTTCAATTGCTTGACCTAAAAAAATTATAGATTCTTTAAAAAAGCAGTGGCGTACTATAGTGTTACTTATAAATATCAATTAGATTACCCTCTGGGACGCCACTGGAATGACAGATTTCATTCAAAAAATTACCCTTATGACGACAAATGATCGTGTTGAATGTTGTCAGAATCAGCTGAAAGGTTTCTGAGTAATGAATAAGGAACCGTTTTTTTCTAAAAACTTTGACCCCGACACCCTAACTCAAAAGTTAAAACTTTAAGGACATATGAGGAGCAGACTTTCTAAATGCATTTTGTCCATTTTTCGACTATGCTGACAAATAGAGAAAAACAACCTCGCTTTTGAAAAAGATCAACCAAAAAATTGATATATTCAGAAAAAGTAGATGAAAAATCATGCATGTTTTACCTACATGCAAAAATTCTAGTATTGTTCTTGTCTTGAATATTTAAAAACACTGTTAAACAACCTGCGTTTGTATTCTCACCAAAGGACAAAATTGTATACAGAAAGTCTGCTCCTCGTATTATGTTCATAATATGAAGTTTTTTTTCTCAAAATTAACCTAAGAATACCGGCCTGAATTATTTCGCACTTATTTATTCACAACCTGTCTAATTTGGTACCTCTTGAATTCATCTGGATGCCTAACCAAGCCGAAATTTGGAATATTCCTAATCCGTCCCCGACTTCTGAACCGAATTGACATTAACGAGGTCAAATTTGTATTCTCTCCAAAGGGGCGGAAGTGATACTGCTGGTTTTTATTTATGCTGTGCTGAGAGTATTCTGAACTCTCAACTGTTCAGAATGACAATCATATAATGGTAACCACATAACCAGTAGCAATACTAGCATAGTCCAAATCGGTCAAGTCGAACTCAAGACATCACATGATAAGATCACAGTATACAGGGTGTCCGAGAAAATGTGGGAGATCTCTCGGATTCAGATAGAACATTAAAAAATAAGATGACAAGTTCCCATAAATTTTTTTCCTAGCGTTAGTTTCACAATTTCGTCAAGAGCACCACTTCGTCATGGCTTTTTTCGAGGTTTTGTTTAATAAAAATTGTTTTTTCTCGAAAATGGTTCATTTTATCGACAATGAACAAGAGTACCTTTTCTTTAGCTTAATGTTCAAGGTATCCACATTTATTTTTTTTAACTCCTTATCATACAGGGTGTTAAAAATTTGAGCGTTAAAATGTACAATCTAGTCCGTCCCTGGTAAACTAAACAAGCTAATTATGTTTTAAGGGAAGTATTTTGAGAGGTCCTTACTACTGTTTATCATACAAATTTTCATTGAATTATATTGAGTCGTTTAAAAGTTATTCAAGAAAAACCAATTTCCAGTGGGGTCCTTTAGGGGGCCGTATCTCCGTAGGGAGGGCCGCTAGGAAAAAAATTTATGGGAACTTGTCATCTTATTTTTTAATGTTCTATCTGAATCCGAGAGATCTCCCACATTTTCCCGGACACCCTGTATACACTAACCAGTAATATATCTCGTGACGTAGCGTACAATTGAGCTGGTGACCTTCAAAACTGTTCGGTTGGGAGAATTCAATTGATACTATGGAAAATAGTGAAAATTTGACAAGCATCAAGAATTGTAGAAACGACCCTCAAAAGAACGTTACGCGGTGAATTGAAGAGAATTTCGGAAACAAAACCGACGAATAGTCCTACCTTGTGATATTCAGTTGGAATTTAAAAAAAAACAGTCGGAAACGGTGGTACGGAACAGTTTTTTGGTGCGGCTGATACAGACGGTCGCTAATGGCAAAGATCTTCTTGAGCGGACAATGGTTCCCTTTCTCTTTTTGGAGAGTGGCTCCGTGTGACGGCGGAAAATTGATGACGGTTGTTCTGGAAAATATTTAAATGGTAGATTGAGATGCGGTTCAGAACAAAACGGTGTAATAAAAAAAAACGCTGAACAGTTTGGTGGTTGCTTTCTGAAGTAACTGGATAAAATCAGAATATTTCCGAAGTAGAATCTGTAAATTATCAAGATTATAGTGCATTATGTTGAGAACTTCTATACAGTTGCCGTTCATTGTTTAGAAATCAAGTTTTTCACTTTTCAGGGAGGAAGATGAGAAAGGAGAGAGAGATCTGAATATCCTTCTGGATACCTTACTAAAAGCAATACCATTAGCTACAAAAACATCGTTTGAGCACACGGAGTTGGGAACTCCCATGAAGATTAGAGGCAAAGTGCAGGAGTTTAAAGGAAAGATTTTTGTATTTGCACATCAGATTCAAAGACTGTCGGAGCCAGATTATTTGGCCTTTTTGCATTTTATTTCTTGTGGATATGAATCTAGAGCTATGTTTCTGGATGATGAAGATTCAGATGATCCCATATAATTATGTATTTTTATAGGAATAGGCATTCCATACCAAACGTTATAAACTTAGTTGACATTAATTCAAAGAGATCTCGTTATGTTCCAATCTTGCTGAACATGTTCCGTTCAGTCAATTGTATAACTATTATTTATTTCTTAGAATAAATTCTATTTTGTTCAAATAAGCCGATTAATTCTAACTAGACCGTTTAGAACGAGAAAAAGAATTTGCCGATAATTTTCGAATTGAAGTGTTAATATCTCCTTCTTTGAACTGTAGTACCATATTATAGATGGTATTTATTAAAATAACCACATTAAATGTTTTCAATGAAAGTGGTTCTGCATGAAAACCTCGGGACAATCATGATCTCAGTTGGAACCAATCACATATTAGCCACACGGGTCCCAAATAACCCCGTTTCATGTTATTTTTTAGAAACTCTTATTCAAAAAGGAATTTAACGACCTGTCTGTATGTCAGAAACAAAGCAACTCCAGACAATAATATTTGTATGAGGATTTTTGTTGGTTTGCAACGAAACAAATCTCCTCGAATTTATGTTTGTCTGAACTTTTTGATTGTTTTTGAAATGGTAGGCAATCCTCCCTGTTGCAAATGGCCGGGCTGGCGCAACGTGTGAAGCGTTTGGTCAGTAAGTGGGAACCGGCCGGTGATCGGGTTCGAGATCTGAGGTGGTCAGAGATTATTTTCTGTTCGACATTTACACCCATATGCACCGTAAAAATCTAATCCGGATGAAGTCTTTATCGCGATTATATTCTAATTTTTGTATGCACCGCAGCGCTTAAGCCTGAATCGGTCGCTTAACTCTGATCGCCCCATTTTCTAGGCTTAATCGAAGAATTTCAACGAATTCTAACCTAGTCTTTCATTTGTTTATGTTTTTCGTACAAATTTTGAGGTTTTGCGAATAAAGACAAAACTATGAGAGTGAAATATCAACGGAGGATTATTTAGATTTTTTAAAAATCATCGACTGGAGTAGGATTCTTTTCCAATTCCAATAGGTAGTCAATGAGTACTATCCAAATAGATCTCAATATCAAGCAATATTTATTGCTCCACAATACACTCTTAACAATGCGAATTGCTCAATAGAATATTGAATTGAATAGGTACCTACCTATTTTTGTAGGTAGGTACAAAAAAAATAGTGTACCTATCACATTCTGATATCCACCACATATTTTACCTATGATTTTTTATCGTTCAATCGATCGACTCAATTTGGATTGGTGTTGAAAGTAGGTACCTACCTATCTATATCATGTAGAGGTATCTAATGGCTACTTATCTCGAAGTTTTGTCTAATTCTAATTCAATTCAAAATTTTAAGTTTATGGGTAAACCCAGACTCCTTTAAACAAATAGACTTGTTGATTTACTTGTTTATTCAAGCTTTAGATACTAATCATCTCTACAAGATAAACTAAAATAGAAACCTTTGGAACTGATGGTCTCATCACATTTTATTTATTTTCCCAAATGAGATTTTTTCATTCAATTTTCTTGACTTCCAAGTCCCAGTTTATAACAGATATCCCAATAGAAGAAGGTTTGTGTTTTTTTTATCAACTATATAAGAAATTATATTAATTATATTTGTTTTTCCTGTTTCCTTGAGTTTTCAAACGATGCGTTTTCCAAAGTTTGTACATCGAGTTGTACATATTTGTAATAATTTCAAAGTAGAGAAGAATTATACAATATTGTCAATTTATCAATGGGCATTCCTTGGGGCATTCCTTAGAAAATCATTCAATCAACCACTTGTTTCTACTAAAATATATTTTCTTGTGTTGTAAAAAGTGATGTTTTTATTTATCATCAGGTTGATGGGATTGTTATTCTTGCTGTACCTATTAGACTAGGTATACTGTTTATAATAAACACTCACTATCATGAAATCTAAGCCCAAAAAAAGAGGAAAAGCAATTATAGGAATGATTCAAGAATAAAAGTTGATACCTACACCAAATATTGAATTTACAAGAAAAACCCCTTGGCTAATGTTTGCTAAACGTCATATAAGGCTTGCGGATGTTACTGATCCATATAGTTGCTAATTTTTCATTAGAACTTGCAAGCAAATAGCAAAACTCAAAACAAATCACTCAACATAAATTCCAAAATTGTTATTGATATGTTTTTCTAGGTTATTTTGTGACGTTGTCAAAAGTCTAACCAGGGATTAACGATCCTTGCAGCGAATTCTACGGTGCATACAAAACACCGCTTAATCTAACTTTGAAAATTAATCGAGATTGGCTAAGCTAACGTACGGTGCATATAGCTGTTAGTGGTATTCTCACAGTGGTTCGGATTCCACTTTAAAATGTAGGTCCCATTGCAAGGAATGTAAAACCGGTCCCCCTCCCTACCCTCGTGCTAATCCTGGTGCTAAATTCTGAACTTCGTAAAAACCATGGAATGGTTAAAGAACGATTGAGAGAAAAAAGCTTGCAGGTTTAGACCGAGGGGACACCTCCTCAAAAACAAGGGACCACAATGGGCCATCTGGCCTCCGAGTGAAAGCACTTGCGAAGCAGGAAACTGTGGACCAGGGCATACCCCCTTCGTAACCTAACCTAAGCTAACCTCCCTGTTGTGGTGAGCGAATTTAGCGTAAATTCGAAACACAGCTATCCTAAAAAAAACTCGTTCGCAAGTTGATGAATTATAGTGTCCAACTTTTCGTTCTAGGAATTAGATTGACGGTAAGTTTTATACTTATTGTGACTAATTATCAGGTGACTGTGGATGACTCAACATAAAAAATATCGTCAAGGTATACAGTGGGTCCAAGAGAAGGATGCACAGCATGGGCTCTCGGAAACTAAAAGAGATACAGTGTTGGTTAAATTAGACAAAATTGCGCATTTTGATACCCAACAAGATCCCGTTTTACAAATTTGAAAATTCCAAGCCGTTCTGGAAATATCCGATAAAAACCGAAATATTGCGATTTCGTTTTTATTTTTTTCAGCTATTTTGAAAGATATGATAAAACCGAAAACACTTTTCAAGCTCTACAAAACAGCCTTGAGAGATTTTGCATACGACGTTTCGTTTCGGGGAAACCATCATCAACTTTGTTTTTTTTAAATACGGTCCTGGATTTTGTATGACGGATTTCAAGAGCCTCTTATGTTTCTAAACCAACGATGTATTGCACTTATTGAAAAGGAGGTGTTTATTCTTAATCCTATTAAAAATGTATTTTTTGTATCTCTCTAACACATGAGTTCTTATAGAAAAATCCATCAATATAATTTTTTTTGAATAATTGCGATACATTGTTGGTTTAGGAACATAAGAGGCTCTTAAAATCCGTCATAAAATAAAAATCCAGGACTGTATTTGAAAAAACAAAGTTGATGATGGTTTCTCCGAAACAAAACGTCGTACGGAAAATCTCTCAAGCTTCAAAATAGCTTAAAAAATAAATATAAACGAAATCGCAATATTTCGGTTTTTATCGGATATTTCCGGAACGGCTTGGAATTTTCAAATTTGTAAAACGGGATCTTGTTGGGTATCAAAATGCGCAATTTTTGTCCAATTCAACCGATACTGTATCTCTTATAGTTTTCGAGATCCCCATGCTGTGCATCCTTATCTTGGACACACTGTATATGTTATATTTTTAACAAGCTATTTTCGTGGGTAGGCAAATTTGATACATAAAAGTTGGGTTAATTGCGAAAAGCATAAAATAAATGACCGGTAACAACTGCCAAAATAACTTATTCATCAATCATATAAATAAAGGATATTTTTAACGTTCTCTGGTAAAAATTGCCGCTTGATTTATGTTGGCGCCTTCTGGATGTACATTGGCGTAGCTAGCTTCAGTTTTAAGGGGGGCCATGGCCCTTAGACATGGTTGCCAGTTTTAATTTTTACAAATACAGGACATGAAAATAATGTAGCGCCGCAGGCGAAATGTTTTTTTTCAGAATTTCCCCTTCTTCCCAATTAATTTTCCCTCATTTCCAGTAGAGGAAGTTCCGTTCCATTCGCCGCTAATGTGTTGGGTTCCTCTCAGACTTGAATTGTCCGCGCGCTATTTTTTGACGTTTTGACATTTGAACAAGGTTTGTAAGAAGGACAGGACAGGATGTCTTTTAAATTGCTGATCAATCAAGCGCGGAAAAAGACCGTGTGCCCATTTTGAATGAAAACTTTAATAGCAATAGTTCTGCTGTCTAGATAACAACCTTTGTATCTGTTATTTTAAATTTGTTACAAAATACCAAACAATTCGGTTATGCGTAGAGACTCGGGACACGGATCATTTTTTCAATATACGGGACTGTCCCTTGAAATACGGGACACCTGGCAATAACCCTGGCCGCAGGTGTACATTGCATAAAAAAAAAATTACCAAGTGCGTTGTTGAGTTGTAAGGAATGGTGAAAAATAGGGCGCTTCATACAATAGTGGCTGTGATACTCCAAAATAATAATGAATTCATCAACTGATAAACAGCTATCATTATAAAAAGTATAGGTAGGTACTGATCATCAACAAGAATAGTTGAGTTTTCTACGCTGTTGGCCGGAAAAACCCCAACACTCTCCAAGTCGACATCAATATCTTTTTCTATCTACAACAAAGACTAATTTGAATGTCTCTCTTGAGTCAGGGTCGTTCTCAACCAATTGAAAATCCGCCTCATGACATAAGAAAACCTACCAGATTTTTTTGGCTATTTCGCCACACCCTTCAAAAATTCCGGAAATCCAAAAAATTAATCAGTGATCATATACCTGACCTTCTTTATTCGTTACCGAAAAAAGAGCCTGTTATAGTAAATGATAAAACAGTAACCTGAAAAAAAGTGTAAATTCAAAATTTTAGGTTTCTCTGGCGACGAAAGCTGACTAAATGCCGAAACGTTTGAGTTTAATAGGTTTTATTATTAACTAAAAGACTCTTTCAAGGTAACAAATAAGATCAGGTATAGGTATGATAATATGAGCAATGATTCGATTAATCTTTAATTCAACAGTCACTTGAATAAATCCTAAATTCCCAATCAAGTGATTTTTTATTTAAATTTACGTTCAAGCCAAGTGATTTTCTAATAGGGTGTGACGAAATACTCAAAAAAAATCTGGTAAATCATGGATGCGCCACAAAACACAGACCATATCTAGAACGAAGACCTTTTGCACGTCGCACTCAAAATAGGCAGAATACTTGCAGCTTCAAAAATTTGACGAATCTCTCAGGGGGGGCCGGAGGTAAATCAGGGAGGGCTGAAGTTAGTTAAACTTCATTTGCATAATCTTGGAGTCGATTTTGTATCCTCATTCAACATTATTTAATGCTGTGAAGAAGTCACGGACGTTGTTGTAGCAACATTTTGTTGTTTCATTTGAAATTGCCATCGAGTTCTACCTCCATGGAACATGGAAATTGCCTTTACGGAAGCTGTAGCCTATACAGGGTGTCCGGGAAAATGTGGGAGATCTCTCGGATTCTGATAGAATATTAAAAAATAAGATGACAAGTTCCCATAAATTTTTTTCCTAGCGTTAGTTTCACAATTTCGTCAAGAGCACCACTTCGTCATGGCTTTTTTCGAGGTTTTGTTTAATAAAAATTGTTTTTTCTCGAAAATGGTTCATTTTATCGACAATGAACAAGAGTACCTTTTCTTTAGCTTAATGTTCAAGGTATCCAAATTTTTTTTTTTAACTCCTTATCATACAGGGTGTTAAAAATTTGAGCGTTAAAATGTACAATCTAGTCCGTCCCTGGTAAACTAAACAAGCTAATTATGTTTTAAGGGAAGTATTTTGAGAGGTCCTTACTACTGTTTATCATATTAAATTTTCATTGAATTATATTGAGTCGTTTAAAAGTTGTTCAAGAAAAACCGATTTCCAGTGGGGTCCTTTAGGGGGCCGTATCTCCGTAGGGAGGGCCGCTAGGAAAAAAAATTATGGGAACTTGTCATCTTATTTTTCAATGTTCTATCTGAATCCGAGAGATCTCCCACATTTTCCCGGACACCCTGTATAAGTAGTGATGACTTCCGCCGCATATAGTCCGTTGTTCAGTACTTCGTAGACCAATAATTAATATTGTATTTGCTATTGTGGCATGGAAAAAAACTCATCTTAATGGAAACAGAAAATGTATTATTACAAAAGTAGGGAACATCAATCTCGGATAATATGTTATGAATATCAAAACACGAAAACAAATATCCTAAGAACAAAAACTAACTCTAATTTTTTCCGTTCAATATGAACATTAACACTAATAATAATAAGGTAACAGAGATACATTTTATCAAGATAATGAGTTTTGATAGACAGTAATAGTATCTCGGAAGAACAAACAAAATTCGAGCCCGTTTTGATTCATTTCAATTCATAAAGGTAACAGGAGTTTTACGAAACATATCGAAACAGAACCCGAAGAAAATACTAACCAATAAAAAAAAAAGATAACATGATACATGCGAATCATCAAAAAAAAACACCCTGATATCTTGTCGAGGCAGTACCATTCATCAAAAGTGAAAACGCAAGCAAATTGATATTGGGCTTATCCATACAGATTGATTTTTCAAGTACAGCAGCATTATTGTAGATACCTTGCCGCGTTGATTCATCAAGATAGTTTTCTTCCATCACTAAATCAGTCAAAATTGCGAGTTTGACGGTTGTAGTATCGGCCCCTTCAGTATCAACTGTAGCTTCGGTGGTCGGCCAGTTTTCGATGCATGCTTTGCATTTGCAAGTGAAAAAGAACTTTGATTCGCAATATATCTGCCTAGACGGTTTTGGTCTTTCTTGATAGTAAAAGCTACAATACAAATTGAAGGGTTTTAGCAATTATTAGGATTCGGACTGTAATTATCTTGATAATGGATGCTCAAGATTATTGATTGATATTTTCACAAGCAAAATAATTGCGCATAAAACGTTTTCGTTTGACATTCAACTCACAAACCAGTGCAATATGACGATCAAAATCACTATTAATCGGAACGTTCAACAAATAAAAAATAAACATGGAAGTTCGAAAGTCTGCTTCTGTACCAACGAGGAGTTGTACGATGATTTCCACTGTTCACGAACTTCTTTATACACTTCGAATAAATGGCGTGAATTGGCAAATATTTGTCATCATCCGCATACTCGCCAAGTATACCAGTTTTGTAGATAAACATGGCAAGCAGGACGAATAATTGTACAGGGTGATCAGTTAAGGATAGCGAGCGGCCAAATCCCGGAAACTATTCATCGTAGAGGCTTGCGGGAATGATTTTATCAAGTAGAAAAATAGAATTTTTGTAGAATTTTGCCTCATGAGAATATATCGATGATATCATTTTCATATTCACTGACTCTTTACCTACACTTTTTGTCGAAAACGTTTTTTTCTATCGATCAAAATAATCTCGTGGAGGAATTTCAATCGTTTTTTAAACAAACGGAGATTTCTACTGTTTTACTCGACCGATTTTAACGAACTTGGAATCATATGTAAGAGCATAATCTGCACTACAAAATGCTTCTTTGCTTTTGAATTTGTGACCTTCGCCGTCGCCGCTAGATGGCGACGGCCGAATGTATCCCCCTTGGAAATAAATGAAAATGACATTTGATTTTTTTGGCAAAAACTCAAAAATATGCTATCGTTTCAGTTGACGCCATCTAACGGCGACGCCAGAGGTCACAAATTCAAAAGCTAATAAGCATTTTGTAGTGCAGATTATGCTCTTTCATATAAATAAGTCCAAGTTCGCTAAAATCGTTCACGGAAAGGAGAAATTTCCGTTTGTTTGAAATAAACAATTGAACTTCCCTTACCACTTCATTTTGATAGATAGCAAAAACGTTTTTCAGATAAAGTGTAGGTAGTCAAATAGTCAGTAAATATAAAAATCATATCCATATTTTTATTGGGCAAAATTCTATAAAAATCATATTTTTCGTGGTGTTGGTTGTTACGTCGCCTAGCGAACATTTCAGAAACTTTAAAATATTTTACATGCAGTTATAACATTTTTTACCGCAAGCATCTACGATGAATAGTTTCTGGGATTTGGCCGCTCGCTATCCTTAACTGATCACCCTGTGCAGGGTGATTCTCAAAGAAATTAAGGGTGACGAGGTAACGTATCTCAGGAACTACGAGGCTGTTTTCCAACTAGACATTGATTAAAAAATTTGAGGGGAGATTCCTGAGGCATTTTCATGAGAAAAAGTTCACATAAACATTTGTCAAAAAATGGTTCCTAAGAGAGCTACGCCTTTTCAAGTAGGGCTCCCTGATGATGACTTTCCCTCAAGATTTCCGGAATCGTTCATACCAAAATTATGAAATTTGATACATCCCATGAACTTTGAAAGCTTAATCAGAATTGGAGCTCAAAATTTTAATCAGGGGCGTACCATACTGTGGGGGTTAATAATAATAATAATAATAATGTGTTTATTTAGCATCATGCTACATAAAATTACAGAGTTAAAAACATAAACATTATAGTACACATAGTAAATAAATAACATACAGATAATGAATACACTAACAATTAGTTAAAACAAATTCTCTGAGAAGCCTCTTGAACAGTTGAAAATTATCACAGGTCTTTATGATCACTGGTAGTTTATTGAATTCAATCAACCCTCTGTATAACACAGAGTTGAGCATTTGAGAGGTATAACATCTGTCTAACACAGCAAAATCATCACAGTTTCTAGTATTATAACTATGTACATCCTTAAAAACCTTAAACTTATCACAGATGTAGGCAGGTAAAATATTTTGCTTTAATTTGTATATAAACAGATTCACATTGAACATAATTCTTTGTTTCAATGAAAACATATTTAGGACACTTAACATAGATCTAATCGGTGATAGCGATTACATTTTAAAATCAGTCTTAGAGCTCTATTTTGGATTTTCTCCAGCTGGTATATTTTATATTGTGGTAAATGGGACAATAAAGTTGAACAGAACTGTATATGGGGAAGCGCAATAGCATTATACAATAACAATTTTGTGTGCATTGATAAATTCTTTCCGATCCTGGTGATAAATCCAACTTTTTTTGAAAATTTTCTCGTCACATAATCCACATGAGCGTGAAAATTTAGGTTCGAGTCCATAACTGTTCCTAAATATTTGATTTCCTTGTCATAAAGAATCTTTTCCCCGTTTATAATGATTTTAACATCGCTTAAATCTACAGAATTAATTCTCGATTTTTTCGCAAATACACAAAATCTAGATCTACTTGCGTTTAAGCTCAACTTGTTTTCACACAACCAATTGAACACTTTGCTGATTTCATTATTTACAATCATTTGTAGTTGCTGCAAGTTTTTTCCAGATACATAAAGCATTGTATCGTCCGCAAACAATGAAATTTTACATCTTTGGACCACCTTCACTATATCATTAATGTATAGCAGAAACAATAATGGACCCAGAACTGTCCCTTGCGGCACACCGTATTTCACAATAATAGGTTCAGAAACTGAATCTTTATATTTTACGCATTGTTTTCTATTACACAAGTAAGACCTGAACCAACCCAACACATCATCGCTAATCCCTAGGCGCTCAAGTTTTTTTAACAAAATGTCCCTATCAACTGTTTCGAACGCTCTCTTGAAGTCCAAGAATACTGCCAACACATAATTATCACTATCAATGGCCCTAAGACAATCATCACAGACAGAAACAACAGCAGACTCACATGAATGGTTTTCGCGGAAACCTGATTGTTCGGGAACTATTATCTCATTAAGGACACAATACTCCAGTAACTGCTCTTTTACACACACTTCTAGTAGTTTTTCATAGATAGGAACTTTATTAATTGGCCTGAACTCGTTATGGATCTTCGTATTTTGCACCTTGGGTATAGGAATCACCGTCGACAATTTCCATGATTCTGGGAAGACTCCTTTGGTTAATGATGTGTTGATTATATCCAAAAGACGATCTCCAACAGCATACGAGGCATCACAGAGGACTTGCTTTGAAACACCGGTATCTCCACCTCCTACGTTTTTTAGATTTTTGAGTATATGCTTCATTTTTGTCATGGTCACTTTTTCAAAACTAGAGAATACTGACTTGTGTTTATGGATCTCGGGAACAAAGGATATCACATTTGCTACTTGAGGAATATTTTGGATAATATCTTCAATGCTTTCCACGAAATACTTATTAAATATACGTGCTATGTCTGACTTATCTTCGAATATTCCTGCCTCGAAGTGTATTTCATGTGGCATAGAGTGTTGTTTTCCAGGCAACAGCGTCTTGAGGTTTTTCCATAGTTCCTTAGGGTTGTTTCTATTTCCATCAATGGCTTCTGCGTAGTATTTCTCCTTCTCCACTCTGATTTTGCTAACAATATTGTTTCTCCTGGATTTGAATTCATTCCAAGTGTGCTCATTTTTATTTCTAACTGCTCTTTCATATATGATATCCCTTTCCTGCATCATCTCTCTAATTTCAGTAGTTATCCATTTTTTGTCTGCGTATTTATGTTTTCGGACAATTTTGACTGTGGGGCACATTCGGTCGATGATGTTTCCAATATCAGCCACAAATGAGTCAGCTAGTAGATTTACATCTGAGATACTATTGTTCCAATCAATTTCAAGCAGTTCCTGTTGTAGTCTATCGCGGCTGTAGTTTCTAAATGATCTGGAGCAGGTTGTTATATCAGTAGTTTGTTCCTTGCGTTGATTAAGAACAATTGACAAGATGGAATGGTCACTAATTTTAGGTGTTAAATGGACCTTATGCTTAACTTGTTTGTCATTGGTTACTACATAATCAATCAGTGTCTGGCTCCTACAGGTAATTCTGGTCGGGGATTTAACTATTTGGGTAAATCCACTTGTGTATATTATTGATCATTTTAGTCCCATAGAAATTTTGTTTGAGTAAATCAAAATTGAAATCTCCCAACACAATGTTAGTACCATTAAAGTCACTGACCAAGTCCAGATATTCATCAAAGAAATCCACAAATTTGGCATCACTTTTCTGAGGCGGATGGTACAATACTGAAATCAGGTACTTTACTCCAGATGAAGACAATTCAATAGACAATAACCACACATAATTTTCAACACACTGTACAGTCTTAACTTTATATCTTACGTCCCCTCTAATCAAAGCCATAACTCCCCCAGTCCTAGGGTTATCACTAGTGCATTGTTACAAATTGTACCCCTCTATCTTCAATTCACATGGTTCAGTCTCAGGTAATACATGGGTCTCACTCAAAAGCACAATCTTAGGCCTCCAGTCATTGATTAATAAGACAATGTTATCCTTATTGTTGAGATAACCTTGACAATTCAAGTACACAATGCTGGAGTTGAGGGCAATATTTGAATCTATTTGCTATTTTATGTACTTACTCCTTTGAAACTCCTCAATTCTCTTATAGGATTCACACTTGCCTACATCCCATGTAACGTGGTTGACATCTATGCTGAGACCATATTTTTCGTTCGACTGTACACAGTTGGTACACTTCACAACATTCACATTACAGTCCTTAGAGTCATGATTTCCACTACATTTAGCACACACCTTATTATCTTTACAGTCTTTAATCAAGTGTCCATAACGGCAACATTTAAAACATCTCCTGATACCATAATCATTAAAAACCCGACAACTACTCCATCCAATGTTCATTCTCTCTCTATCAATAAAGATTCCATACGTGACAGCATCAACTTCCAGCACCATATTGAACCTTCTATTCACGACATTACTTTTCCTTATGATTTTAATTTTTTTATCACGGTTTTGTTGAAAGTTGTTCTGGCTTTCAATTTTTGACAAGATCTCCTCATCTGTAAGGGCATAATCAAATTCACTCACGCCTACTACTTTTATCCGATGTTCTAAAACTTTTGGGACATCAACACTATACGTATCCCCCATTTTCTTCTGTATCTCCGTCTGAATGCTTGTCAGGTCCTTTTCGTTGCCACACTTAAGTATAATACCCCCATTTTTAGTTGGTTTCCCCAATAATAAACCTGCGCCTATGTCAACGGGATTAACATTTTTTCTTAGATCGTCCTTAACTTGCCTCACATCTGCTTTTTCGGGACACTTTTGTTTAACAACCAGAACTTTGTTGTTGTTTTTTGATACAGAAGCATATGAAGTATTTGGCTGACTAACATTAGAATTCGTCGAATTGATTTTTTTCAATTCTTCTATTTCCAATTTAAGATTACGGTTTTGTTCAATCAACATATCCATTTTTTTATTCATTTCATTACCATTTTTCATTATCATCAACAGCATCTCATTCATTTCCTCAATCTCATCAATTCTACTTCTCTTCCGCGATCTTTCTTGCTTACCTCCAATTTTATCATTTTGTGACTCCAAACACTGGCTACATTTCCAAGTTTTTTTCATATGAAAGCCTCTAAGCTCGACACCTTCACATTTGCCATGATAAAAGTTATAGCATACCGTGCACTGTATGACAGTTTTCGGGTCCTCAAACACATTTTTGCACTTGAAACATTTATCGTCAGAATGGCCCACAAAAGTCTCAACCTCCATCACTTCAATCTCGTTGGCCGACCGGCCTCCGAGATGGTGTTTATATTATCACTGATAAGGTGCTATTGTTATCTATTGTTTTCACTATATGTCCAATTATTCACTAAAATAGTTTTTGGAAACGATTGAAAAATGAACAGATCGATTCGACTTGTTGAAATTCACATACACTACAAAAATCGTCAATTTACAACTATTTTTACTTGAAACAAATCAATAAAACCTAAGAGCGTTTTATCAACACGACTTGCCGACATCGCTCGAATACCAAGTTAAGGGTAAAAACAATCCCATTTTTCTTATGGTACTTTTCGTTCACATTCTGATTCTAGAATAATGATACAACAATGTTTTCTATTTAAAAAATATACTCATAGTTCATATTTCATATCGATAGGGCTAGTACTTTTTGAGAAAATCGCAATTTTTCACATCGATGCATCGGCTCCCAAAGACGGGTTTTTCTCGATATTTTTTAAACCGCTCACTCTGAAATATTGAAATTTGGTACCTGTACAAACTTTTGACGCCAAGTTAGATTCCGATCTCAAAATTTTATCAGTGGCGTATCATACTTATAGGATTGGGGGTGAAAGCAATGCAATTTTGTGATGTTTAATTACTTTTGACATATTCATTCTAGAATCAGAGTCTTGTGCCTGAAAATGGAAACTTTTTTTTGAACAAGGGCCGGTCATATCTAGCAAAGTGTTGATTCGTATACACTGAATCCAGTGGTGATATTCGTTTTTCTAGGTTAGGTCATTTAAGCAAGAAATATGTCAAGGAAATATATGAAAATTATCATTATTATCATAAGAGACATGTTTGATCGATATAATCATGATTCACATTCAATTTTTCAGAAAAAGATAGATAGTAAATCATTTTTTTTTCGGAAATATGCTTGGACACGTCGATTAGTGTTTTAAACTGCGCTCATTTGATGTGCGAGAATTACATACCCAAATTTGAAATATAGCATCATCGACTATTTTTTCAAATGACAACCCTAATTTTTTTCAACAATTTTCAAAGGGTAAATCAAGTTGGTCATGCGTTCCAAATTAAAAATTTTTATTTGTTTTTTTTTCTGCTTTCAGTCAATGACGTCATGGTAGGTGTCATGCTGAAAAATAAATGTCGAAGTCCGTTTTTTTCTACTTCAAAACGATATAGCGTTCTAAAGTTTTACTTGCTTAAATGACCTAACTGAGAAAAACGACTGGATTCAGCATATTGTAATTGACTTGGCTAGGTACTTATCATTTTTGCGACTAAAAGAGTGTTATTACGTGGAAAAAATACTCTTGCTTCACATCGATTGGGCTGATTTTTAGAGAAAAAATCTCAATTTATTACATCGATGCCCGTCATTTACCCCCTCCCTGTATGATACGCCACTGATATGATAATAATATGAATCGCCACCGATAATTTTTTCGAAATTTTGAGCTCAGAATCTAATTTGGCGCCAAAGTTTAAATACAACAAAGTGTCGCAGATGAGATTTGAAGTAGTCGGGGTTCGAAATTTTGTTCACTCATACGGACTGATGAGCCACACTTTTTATGATATCTAACTGAAATTTGAGCTTCAAAGCCCGCCTACGATGTTTCCGCAAAAAGGGCCAATTCTCGATATTTTGCTTCGCATCAGAGATATCGAAAAATGTTACTGGAAGAAGTTGTTTGAGATTGTATCCTTACCCAGGATTTCAAATTTGATGAGAAAATTCCAAATTTTGTTTTCAATATTTTTGCTCTTTTACGAATTTATTTTTCCGTTTGATATTGAGAAAGACCAGTCTTAAGGGTGCGTCGATGTAAAAAATTGCGGTTTTATTGAAAACTACTAGCCCAATCGATATAAACTAGAAGTATACATTGTTGAATAAAAAACCTCCATGTATAGAATCAGATTGTAAAAAAAAGTTTCGTAAAAAAATTGGATTGTTTTCACCCTTGCCAAAAGAAATTGGTGGGAATATTTTTGAAATTCATTTATGCACCGCTAAAGGGCGTAATTGCTTTGGTCTGATGAAAGAAAGATTTTTCTCGAAAACTATCCAATATGAGTAGGTGTCAAGAACTCAAGTTTGACTTAACGGAATTTTGTAGACAAGGGCTGGTTTGAAAAAGAAGTATTTAATAAATAATATATGAATACATTTAAAAAAAAATGAAATGAACTTATCGAAAAAATATTGTGAACTATCTAAGAAAAAATAGTTTGTGAAAAAATAATTGTTTAACATACATACAATTAATTCTATGTCTTCAGAATTTACAATATCCTCAACTTTTTTCGATTAGTTTAGTATGATCATTTTAGCTGATTCGAAAAGTAGATCAGATTTGCACCAAAATAACCGCATGTCAATAATTATGTGTTCAATTGAAAAGTTTCCAATTATAAGGCTTTTATGGGAAGCGTATTCTGTCAAACGGAAAAAAAATAGTGAATGAACAAAAATATTAAAACTTGGTATCCGGGGTAAAAAAATATTAAAGAACAAATTTTTCCTCTATTTTTTTTTTCGATATCTGAAGCGAAGCAAATTATTGATAATTGATCATCTTTGAAAAGACTATTAGGCAAGGTTTAAAGTTCAAATTTCAGTTAAATATCATAAAAAATGTGGCTCATCAGTCCGTATGACTACAAAATCTAACCCCGACTCCTTTGAATAGCGAAAATACATTTCATCTTAAATGGGACACACTGAAGATATACTGAGCATGATTTGACGCCATAGTTCAGCAATTTCAAAGTTCAATTATCTATTTTGATTCGTTAATAAACTAAATCAAATTCAATTATTTTTTCAGAGATAACTTTTTGACTAATGCAGATGTCGGCATGCGGTTCGAACATATTTTGATGCAATTTTGATCTACTTTCCGAATCTGTTAGAATAATCATACTATTTCACCTGAGATTTTGGAGTAAAATTGGAAAAACGTTTAACTAGAACCCGAGTGACAAGAATGATTTTTATTTTGATAAAAAACCTTTTCTTGAACCAGACTTTACAGCATTGCGTGAGGTCAAACTCAAGTAATTGGGCCTATATTCTAATGTCTTAAGGTGCAGGATAGCTAAGTTACCCTTAAAGTGATGTGGAAAATTGTCTGCCGAAAGTGCCGTATTTCAATTGCGCCACTTCGTTCTCTAAGCTTAGGATCTAATATTAGTGAAATACCGCACTTACAGTACTTACCCAATTTTAATGTTCACATCAGCCTTCAAGGGTACCTTAAGCTATTCTGTAACTTAAGGGGTCATTAAACTTGGGGCTGATATTTCAATGTCACCTCCAGTGACATTTTAGCTAAGGTAGACCTGAATTTAAAGTGAATTGTAAAATTGTATACTGGAAGTGCTGTATTTCAATTGCGCCACACCTATCATTTAGCTAAGAATCTAATGTGAGTATCGTAATTGAAACAAGACACTTACGGAAGACAATTTCAACGTTCAAAATGACGTTTAAGTGAACCTTCATCTTAAGTGGACATTGAATTATCGACCCTTAGAGTCCAAAAAGTTTAGCCTCTCCTTCCGCCCTTATTTTACGTCCTACAATAAAAAGACATGGATCAAAACGATGGACCATTGTGGTGGCATTTAGGTGAGAGTATTTTTATTTCCAAACAAGTGGCAGCTCGTGATCACAAAGTATGGATGTGCGTTACCAAAAAAAAAAAAAACTCGAATACGGTGCATTCACCATCTCATTTAAATAATGTATTGGTTTAAAATTTGCGACTCGACTAAAATAAGATCCAAACAAAATCGCGATAGACCAATTATTTAAAAAATCGGTGTATCTATCGCTCCAGCAAAAAAAAACACAGGTATACTATACCTGTGTTTCGTAAAAACAAAAATCAATAATTATCACCTACCATTAAAAAAAGTTCACCCCAGCAAAAGTATACGTATATTAATATAAAAACTGGAAGTAGGTATCTACAAGAATGTAATCTTTAATTAAAAAGTTCATACGTCGGTTTTAAAGCTAAAATTAAAGCAGGAAAAGTTTGAAAGCACGAACAGCGTCAGCCCAAGACATGATTTGTAGTACTTGAACTCGTAAACACTTTATAAATTTTAATATTGAGTCTAAAAATCCCCCACGGACGCTCGAGCATGTTGGGCGAGCACGAGTTGGAAGTAGGCTCGGACCAACATGCTCGACAGTGTGTGGGTTGTTCAAGCCTAGTTGGCGGACGGAATGCTCGGCTCGGCGCTCGGCTCCATGACACCACTCAACACGAGACCTACACAAACATGTTCGCACGTATATGGTCGTCGCGAGCATGTTCGGTTCGAAGTTGGGCTCGTGGCGAGCCCAACATGCTCGAACGTCTGTGGGGGGTTTTTACAAAACCGAAAAAATAGCCAGCAAAAATCACCAGATAAATGTTGGGTTGAAATCACTTGCGTTTCTGTCATTGACTATAGGTCTGTTCGTAGAACAATCACAAACCAGCCAGAGCCAATCAGCATTCAGCATTTGCAGTTTGCAAACTATTTCTGATTATTTTGACCAATCGATGAAGCTCTGATCGATTTGTGATTGTTCTACGAACAGGCCTTATATGAAAAAAATAGACCGAGCATAAGCAGCCGGTTCATTCATAAATTCCTATGTTTTGCGATCCAAAACACATTTAAAAGAGCTCACGGGTGGGACAAGGACCTTATTTCATCTCTTTTTACGTACATGGTCAAAGCAACAGCTCGAGGATAGAATAGGCGGAACGAGGTGAATCGATAAAGGATGTTCATGGGCGGAGGTCGGGGAGTTTGGAATGTTTCAAATTATTTGATTTCTTTTATTCATTGTTTTTACCTTTAATGAGAGTTGCAGGGTTGATTTTGATTGAAAAAAATGTATGACATCCCAAAGTTTTTGGTTAAAAGTAAAATTGAAGTAATTGTTTATTGCGATATTTGTTAGAGGAAGCATATGACAACTAAGTAGGTAACAACATACCTATAATATTGTATACATTGACAAAAAATCTCAAATATCTTTGAGAAAGACATGGTTTGTTCAATATCAAAATGGAGTAATTTGGGCACCAATTGTAGATTATAACACCATATTGCAATTTATAAAAAAATAAATAATTATAGGAGTTGTCATGGAGGATTAAAATGATAAATCTGAAAATACAAATGTGAACTTACTTGTGGGGTATCATAGAAGGGAATCACTTGTAGGTTGTGAGGGATGAAGAAAAAAGATAATAACACTGGCAGGAAAACGTGTTTGAAACAGGAGTTTTGCAATGTTGAAACATGATAAAAAAAATGCGGTTGCTGAGACGTGGTATAGAAAAATGGATTGAAATTAGTTTTCTTTAGTATCAAAAATGATGAGTAGATTATTATGCGAAGGGGTCAAAAAAGGTTTGCTTGCTGAATATCAAGTTCTGGGTTTTCATATTGAAGGAAGGATAATTATAGATAGCAAAATAAAATTTTGAAGAATGACGGAGGAATGTGGAATTGATTTTTTCATGAATATTTTTTGCTCGATATCCGTGAATAATTTCAAATAACATTTAAATGTGATTTTTCAATTTTTTAGTGAATTTGTCACTATTCATATGATATAATACAATTGAGTCTAACTTGTATATCAATATGCTAAATAAAGATATTGATGTTATCCTCACAGCAAAGTAGATTAGATACCTACCGGTAGATCATGATATGGATGTGACGGAAATACCTCCAAGCTCCAAAAAATATAAATATAAGCTCTTGAATGGATTAGAATTATCTTTTCACAAAATGCAATTTGCTTATAGAATAGTGTATAAAAAGGGTGCATTTGTTTGAGTGGAGAATTATATAAAAGACACAGAGAAGTTGAAAAGACTTGACAGTTTACGAACAATAAAAAAGTTTTTCGTGGAGTTGTATTCTACAAGGCGGGGCAAGCAACTCCAAATAAAGGGTGACAGGCTCCCCCCAAAAATAGATTGATAATAAAAAATTATAATTTATAGTAGCAAAAGATTCTGAGGCTACCTGTCAGGCCCTGAACGGAAAAGGAAATAACAAAAGAAAAGTGTCAAAAAAAAAATCAAAAATTATTGACTTGTCTAAGCGATTTTTGATTGATCACTGAACACCTAAGAAATCCTGGGTGGAAAGTTTCTCGTGCCCCATCCTGTACTTGATGGCTTCATTCTAATTTTTCAAAATTCGATAGTTGAAAAAATTTTAGAAAAACGAGAAAATGAAAAATTAACTCAGTATTTTTTTTAAAAATATTGAAATATAGAGATGTCTAAATTACTTCAAGTATACATAATATTTCAAATGGAATCATGACTTGTACGCAGAACATTATTTATAGTCACTGATGCAGAATAATATTTTTTTGATACATTCTTGACTTTTCACTGAGTCAATTTTATGAGAATTTCATTAACTAATTATACAATGCGACCGTGAAAAATTCATTTAAAATTCAGGGTTTTGTTTTGGTAAAAACGCTCGGACTCGTTGATTCTTATTTTTGAAAGCGTTTTTTTTTATGATAATTTCATGTGTATCTACAGGGTGGACCAAAAATAGGTTACGACTATCAACTTCATTTTTTCAAATAGAAACCCCTATTTATTATTTTATTTTCGGATTCTACTTAACATTTTTAGTAATATGATTTTTACTGAGGTAGGGCTAAAATTGGCATTTATTAGGTACTAAAAATAAATCTGCGGTTCAAGGATATTTGTTACATTTGTGAATAACCGATTTAAAAAAAAATGAGTTTAACATCCTGTATCTTGAAAACAATGCACTTCCGGACTCATATGTTTATACCAATGAACTTTTTTTTCATGAAATTAGCTCAGGAATACGCCTTGAATTTATTGTACGCAATAGGGAGACACCCTGTAAAATGTATATACTTACTAATGTTATGAAAGCATGTCTTATTTAGAAGTGTTTTCTCAAAAACTATTGGTTCCCTCACACTTTTTTTTCTAAAATCACTAATAAAAAAGGGAAGGTACCTACTTTCCAGTGAGATTTGAAATTTTTTTTAAATTTGTAGTTACATAGTGTTATGGAACCAGGAATGTCTTTTATGTATATGAGCTAAGTTGTTATTACTTTAATTTTTGTGTTAATTTTCTTTTGAAATATATTTTTCTCTGTAAGAAATGCAAACATTTCCAAAAATACATGATACGCCACTGAAATAAGAAGGTAGGAGGTCCTAGAATCTATTTTAAAATCAAGATGGCAGTATATTCACTGATGCAACGAAAAGTCCTGGTTTTTATGGCCTGATTTACCACAAACATGACACTTTCGCACCATATTAATGTACAAATAATATCGTCAAATCACAAATAGTGTAGAAATCAGTGAAATCACATAAAAACAAGGCAAATAGAGCACTTGACACAGACAATGTGAAAGCAACACCGCATAAACTCGTCATAACCACTTCCAACATGAATGAATTTTTTTACGCTTGAACGTAAAATCGATACGTAGTTTGAGCGACTGATCTTGTTGCCACATTTTCGAGGCATTTTTGAAGAAGATAAGTTTTGTTAAATAAATCGTGCTAGAATGAAAAATACATATTTGGATGCCAATAATATCGTTCTTGTTGTTTCTTTAACTGATGAGATCAGATGAGTTGATTTTATCTTGATTCTATCATGTCTTAACTGTTGATAAATATAGAGAGTAAAATCGAGTACCTTGTTAAACTCGGACACTTGGCAATGATGCTGGTGCAAAATATCGCGGGGCGGAGCTTTGTTGAATAAACTGTGGTAGGGGTATAGAAAGAAATAGGTATATTTGTTTTGATGATGTATGATCGCTCTCAGAAAAGACAAGCTAGGTCTATTTTTTTTCTATAGTCAATGGTTTCTGTTTACAAGAGCCACAATACTCATAGAGCGGTACGGCAATTTGTCATGTCAAATTTTACGTATTACGTTACACGCGTACCATTACCAAGAAGATAAGCTTCTTCTGTCATTAACTAGGGCTAGAATTCTACGTATTTGATATTTATATCGTAATTATACTGGAATTATTGTGTCTATGATATTTTGAAATTGATTTAGGTAGATTTTGGGGTAATCAATCTCTCGGGCGAGTTCCCGAATAGTTCCGACTGATTTTCATAGAAAAAATGCATTTGACTTCAGCGCCGGACTGGGACAATTTTACTGGAAAATTTTCTAGAAAAATGCATTTTTCATCGGACCAAAGCGATTGCGCCCTCTAGCGGTGGATATATGGTTTTAAAAAATGTTTCAAGCGATTCCTCTCGGACAATTGTCCTACATAGGATTTTTGTCCCAATTTCCTTTGACTATCAATGCTTGAGATAGGCTACCTCTTCACTCTGTACAGGGTGATCCACCATAATGTCGCCCACCCTCTTACTTTTTTATCTCAAGTGTCACATAAAATCTGAAGGTATGCTCATGTAGATACTTGAATTTTTTTTTCTACGTGTGAGAAAAATTTGGAAAATCATTAGTATACCGGCGAAGTCATTTTTTTTCAAATGGATCACCCTATATTCGATGTATTTTTGAATTCCTCATAAAGTCTAAGCATAATAATTCATTTAACATACCATATACTTGAAATCAACGGTTTTCGAAATATTGGCATTTGAAACGCACGGTTTTTGACATCACGCCAAAAAACGCATTCATTGGTGTCAACTGGGGACGGTTCGGAGACCATGCAATGGGGAACTTGCATAAAAAATTAAATCGATTTTTTTATATTGCGAACTGAAGATAATAGCGAAAAAATTAATACGTATTTTTTTATATCGTAAAAATATGATTTTTCCAATAGTTATTCAAGTTTAAAGTTTTGTATATACAGGGTGTTTCCTAACCTCTGTGACAAAAAATGAACGCCACTGACTTTTTGTGTCATTTTCATTTTTTTCTCAGGTTATTCAACTAAAAACGCAACTTTTTGATCTCTTGAATTTTTATCGTATCTTGCCTAATTTTTGAGATAAAAAATTAAATCTAGTTGAGTGAGTTTTGACGCAAAAAGTTATTTTATCGCTGATGTTGAAGTTTCTAACAAATACAGCAATCAATTATAATCATTTTAATGGAGAATTCAAAAACACTGAATAAATAAAAAAAAGTTAAATAAACTGCTGAAAATGTCCTCCACGAGCCAGTAAACATCCATGTACACGACGTGCTTATCTCTCACCACACGGAAAATTTCGGGACTGGCGGAAATCGTATTGAATCCATTAATAATACGCAATCGTAGGTCTTCGGATTGAATGGGAGTGCTATAAACAAGTTGCTTAAGATGTTCCCAAAAATAAAAATCTAATGGATTCAGATCCGGTGAACGTGGTGGCCATGGGTGAGGTCCTCCCCTGCCGATCCAACGATCAGGATATTGCTGATCTAAATAATTTCGAACACAAATTGCAAAGTGAGGGGGAGCGCCGTCATGCATGAACCACATTAGAGATCGCGTTCTTAATGGCACTGCTTCCATCAATTCGGGTAATTCATCTCTAAGGAAGTTGTAATAGACCTCACCAGTAAGTCGATTTGGGAAAAAATATGGTCCAACTAAGACATCTCCAATAAACCCTGCCCAAATATTAAATGAAAATGTATACTGGTGATGTCCTTCGACGATAGCATGAGGATTCTCTTCTGCCCAAACATGGTTGTTGTGAAAATTCATTATTCCATCTCTAGAAAAATTGGCTTCATCGGTACATAGTACTTTTGCCAAAAAATGAGGTACTCGTAAAGAAATTTCTTGAAACCAGTTACAAAAATCAACGCGAGCTGGAAAGTCTCGGGCAACAAAGCTTGTACTCTTTGTATGTGGTAAGGATAGAGTAAATAGTCTTTTAAGATACTCCAGACTGTTTTGTGACTCACATTTAATTCACTTCCAATTTTCCTAGTACTCATGTTTGGAGATTCTTCTACCATCATCAAGACTTCTTCCTCAAGTTGGGCTGTCCTAACCGTAAGTGGTCGGCCGCCTATTTGGCTTTTTGCAAAACTACCTGTTTCCTCTAACCGGAGATGTAACCTTGTAAATGTTGCCGAGCATGGTTCTTGTCTATTAGGAAAACGTTCTGCATACAAACGTCTCGCCTCTCGGGCATTTCCATCCGCTAAACCGTACATAAAATGCATTTGAGCCATTTCTTGATTGGTAAACTCAGCCATTATGAAGAGAACGTAATTTATTACGAATAAATTGAAAAACAATAGTTACTTAAATACATTATTGGAAACTTTCATACAGTAGGCAAATGTCATGAAGAAAACAAATAATGTGGTTGCCATGGATCGAAGCAAAAAGCCTACTTTGCATCATATTGTTATTTTTGTGTAGTCCAGAGACATGCAATAAAGTGGTTTATCTCAAAAATTACGCAAGATACGATACAAATTTAAGAGATCAAAAAGTTGCGTTTTTAGTTGAATAACCTGAGAAAAAAATGAAAATGACACAAAAAGTCAGTGGCGTACATTTTTTCCCCAATAATATTGGTTGAAGTGCCGCTCGGGACGCCACTGTATTCGATAATTTTTATTTGTTTATGGCAAAATGAGCCCGTTATCACTATAAATACCGTTACCAAACTTCAACAAAATCGAGTAAAAGATAAATTGATTAAAAATAAAAAACTAATCAAAAAAAAAAAATTAAACACCCTGTATTTTGGAAACGAAGCAAAATTCGAAAAAAAGTTATACCACATTTTCGTCTTAAAATTAAGCGAAGAATCACCCCTTTCATTTTCTCACAGAGGTTAGGAAACACCCTGTATACGGAGTCTATAAGTCTCGAAAACTTTTTTTTTTGAAATTCTGTGTAAATGTTCTGGCCCTCATAAAACTGTATTTTCGTGAAAATATTTTTAAAATGTTCGTAGAAATTATATTTGTTTATAAAGATTTTTTTGTCCATTTCTAATGTAACTGATTAGAAGCCCTGAACAAAACATCGATATTCAACGAAGATAGAAAGTTGGAGTAGGGTCTGGTCTTGCGAAAAAAAAACAATAACGAAAAATTGTTGTTTATAATAATTGATCAAATGACCGCATTTTCCGCCGAGCGTGTTTTTTGCAAAACGGGGTAAACATTTAGAATTTTTCAAAAACTATTTGACTTACTGCGCCCGCATTGCGCACATTGACAATAACTCAGAGCTTTGAGGCATGTGCAAAAAATTTTGATGACTAAGCAAATGTTCATAACAAATTGAAAAATCGTTAAAAAACTACGTTTTTTCACCTTCAAGTAACTTTTGAATTCTTTCATCCGATTTGAACCTACCAAAACTCATTAGAAAGGTGTTTTTATTGCGCACATTTATTATTTCGAGATCTTTTTTATATGACTTATAGTTTTCTTGCTATATCGGAAAAAACGATATTCCGATTACTCCCAAGCAAGTCAAAAATTACGCTATGAAATCACAATGTCACATTTTTGAGGATTTCACTAGTGACGTCAACAATACATTCCTATCATTAAACGTCGACAAACTTTTTGTTTCAGTTCAAGATACTTGAAATGTCAGCCCGGGCAGACTATACAGGGTTATTCACGTTATTCGACACGAAACATTATGGCCGAAGTATATGATTTTGAAAAAGTTTTTTTTTCTGGATGGATAGGGACCCTTCAAGGCTACATTTTAAAAATATTTTCATGTTATACAGGGTGTCCCCAAAACACGAAACGCATCAAAGTTGTATTTTTTTTAAATGGAACCCCCTGTATATTAATTGATATTCCAATTCTTTCTTCAATTTTGAACAAAAATTGTGACACAACTAATGTCATTAAATTCAACCGTTATCGAGATATCGCGTTTTAAAAATGGCATTTTTGCATCTTTGACATGCTATAAAACTAAAACTGTTCAAGTTAGAGAAAAATGGATTGCACATTCCTATCTTGACTTTTCAAGAGCTATTCGAGGAGATTTAATTCATTCTTGTGAAAAAATGTCAAAATGTGCCGAAAAAAGTTGACAGTTGACGGTACCTTCTATCCAAATGACAGAAAAAAAAACTTTTTCAAAATCATATACTCCGGCCATAATGTTTCGTGTCGAATAACGTGAATAACCCTGTATACATCTAAAAAAATCAAACTTCTTGATTTCCTGGGTATACTGATGATTTTTCAAACTTTGCTCACACCTAGAAAAAAAAATATTTTCGAGTGCCTACATAACCATTGACCACACCTTCAAATTTTATGTGACACTTGAAATAAAAAAGTTGAGGGGGGCGACATTATGGTGGATCACGCTGTACAACAAGTGAACCACTCGCACTGCATGGAAAGTATATGCAAATAACAAATATTTGCCAAGTACACGAGTCCTCTGAGCCCACCTTTAGATCTTGGTGGTCACATGAGTTTTTAATAATAAAATAATCAATAAAAGACGTGGATTTATGCATCGACAATCGACTCGCTTAACAAAATATTTTGAAGACAAAATGGCATTTAACTTGAAGAGAGAAACAATAATTTAAAATTTATTAATTTTTGATTAATAAATTTTTCAGGTTGCACATCCTGATAACTTTAATATTTATAGAACACATAAATCCATTCATCTAAAACATCGAATAGATTTTTGGAATTGGTTCGTGCCAACTTGAGATCGATAGTGGAAAAGGTCGTTGAAGATATCATCTGGGCATTAATTTGAAAAAAATCTTGAATGATTCAATTCCAAGTGAAAAAAATTAATTCCAATCTTGAAGATTCATATTTCGTGTTCAGCGAATTTTTTATAATTATCTAATTTCAAACGTCCAATAGAGTAAATATTATTTTATCATCAATTCACTTGGGCATGTGTAAAAGTTAGTAAAAAATTAAATAGTATAGTCGTGTCTTTCAATCGTCAAAAGACATCTATCTCAAAAAATAGTGCTTCAAGATTGACTACCTACTATGTCTTTGATTACAAGTTGTAGGAAAAACCATGATGATGCAAACATCTGAATATCACAAACATGAAACATTTTTTATATACGAAACAACAAACAGAGAAAATGTTCCATGCTCGAAACAATGCATTCTTCTACGTTGGTAGTTGTTTTTTCATGGCTAACTGTGAAGTTTTTGAAGAAGTCAGACTGTATGTGGTAACCTAAGTAAAGTGGAGTTACTTCAGCTAAACTCACCCGTAATTTGCGAAACACTGCTCGCCTTTCTTGATAGTTCTTGTTGATCTGACTACCAATGTACTTCCGTAGCAACCATAGGCCGTATTCTCAAGGCAAGAGTGATTAAACATTGCGTACGTTGGAAAAATACCTTGAACATAATAATTATACACTATAAACATATTTATTTTTAACTCTTGTTTCTTGTTCAATAGCGGTACGATTGAAAAGGTCATGTGTTGGATTGTATCATGTGACCTTTCAATCGTTCCGCTTTGTCTGATCAAGTTTGTTTACATCGATGACTCTTGGTTTTGAATTAATATGCCTGAAACTACCATTTATTATAAAATCAATTCCAAGCATCGTAAAATTAAGGAGGCATAATAATATGATACTTACCAAATCCTGTATTGAGACTTTCCATCGACCTTTTCGGCCTGTGTAATCTGACAGTGAAGTTTGTGGTGTTATATAAGGTAATCATCCTATTCCGTAGCAAGAGGTCCATGAAAATTATTTTATCATCTTTGTGATTGTACTGATCAAAAAAATCTGTATGTTTTGCCAATATATACACTTGCTTGGCAACATTGATGGCTAGTACCAGTTTTGCTGTATTGGACAAATCATCTTTATGTGTGAGTAATGTACTCAATTGTTCATATTCGCCATCTGAGAAACTTGATGTTTTGTACTTTCTATAGCCTTTCAAAGTAAGTCTTAAAGCTAACAATCTGTTTGCTTCTAGACATAGTTCCGTTGGCATTTCTTCTGTTTCTTCTGAAACTGCAAAAAACTGCACAACTACATAGACAAAAATAGAAATCGATAAGGTGACTCACTTCAGGTTTCTGGAAATTGAACATTGCACATTCGTACTGATGATATTCTTCATAGGCTACAAGTTTACAGTTTTCACTGCAATACATTTCCACACAACATGTACCACAAGGAATGGGGTTGAAGCAGAGTTGTGCACAATGACCACAGTAAAAGGTCTTTCTATCAAAACTGATGTTGAAAACAAACGGGTTTTCAACTAGAATAACTTCCCCAATTTTGATATCTCTGGTCGCCTCAATATAACGCCCATATTCTTCGTTTTCTGATAATTTGATGGCATCAGAAGCACCTTTTAGTATATGATTGGGATTTTCAATCGTGGGAGGGGATTCCAACCTGACCTTTTCCTGTTGAGTAGACGATGCTTTTTCGGCATTTTCTTGTCGCGACGTCAGTTGGATTTTCTTGTTTTCTGGGTAGGTTTTTATTTCAAGAGCTTTTTGAATGTCCTGAAAAAAGGAAACGCTCTGTTTTAAGCCGACCACTCTCACGATACTGCTATAAAATTAGCCAAAAATAATTTACTCACTGTATTTATGTGCACATAAGTAATGCAAGAAACAAAGAATATTTTCTCTAAAAGTATTAGATGTATTCTAAATAATATTATAATACTGTTCAATACTGATCGAGTTTGACCGGTCAAATAAGTGCCTAACTCCACCCTGTATAAAAGAGCGCAATTCAAAATACGTTATAAGTTTACAAAACGGTGTTTTCCATTAAACTGTTGCAAGAAATTTTGCCCATACAGGCTGATCAAACCTAAGTCAGCACTATTGCTGACTTCTTTGTTACTGAAAATACGAGGTCGTTTAAATCAGCGAACTAGTATTTTTCCGCCGATTCACGTGGCATCAACAGTGAAACAATTGAACATCGCTTTCTCGATTTATTTCTTAAAATGTATTTTTTGACATGTAACACCGATTGTATATCGATTGCCGCTATTTTCCGGAACATAAAAATTTATTCCATTTATCTTGACACCAAAAATAACAAAGTTATGCCCTTTTTTAGTTTTTCAAGTTCGCCATGAAATTTGAGATTTTGACAAAATAAAACGTATATCGCTTATCATACTTACCTATTTGCTATACAACTAATTATATCCTACTAAAAGTATATTGTTTGTGAAACTCGAGGAGTTGAACACTGTCGAAAATCGTGTAGGTACAGAGTGGACAAATAAGCCAGGTATAAGCGGCTGTATCTCAGAAACCACTTGTGGTAAAAAATTATATAACCAAATTGGCCAAAAGAAAACACTGGAAATAATTTACAAGTTCATACCTCCACCACTAGGGGGCGTAATAGCTATGGTAGAAAAGAAAAATCGATTTAACTAAAAAATGTTCAATTATAAGTGGCTAAAAGAATACCATCACTGTAATCCTCGTGAAATTGTGCTTCTTTTTGGTTCACCACTTTTTATTGTAGGGCATCAAATAATGATGGAGGAGAAGGGTGAAGTCTGACTTATAGAAATGCCTTTGACTTCAGTTGGACTCAACATATTTCAGAGAATAAGGTCTTGTTCGAGAGAGGAGAGAGGAGGCCTTGTTTATCAAGAGGAAAATATAATCATGAGAGATAGGTTTACGCTGCAACCTCTAGGGGGCGCCAATGCAAAAGTGTATGTTTTTTTCCGAAATTTCAAATAGAATGATACAATTATTTCAACAGCAACAGAAAGAAGATGTAAATTGCAAGAAGAAACCTCTTTACCGCATCGTGATAACTTGACTCGTTCAGGAGTTATTGTCAGAAGAGCATTACATTTTTAATCAAAAGCATTCAAACGATCATTAAAAAAAATATATTGCCTCAGATATTCAAACTGTTTCCCATTATATTCCACATGTTGTTCCATTCTCTGATGGGTAGAGAAAACTGCCGCTTGAACTTCAGCCGTTGTTATTTGAAGAATTGCATCTCGAATTCTATTTTCCATATCTATAGCTGTTGTTGGTTGGGTTTGATAGACAATGTCTTTTATGCGTCCCCATAAATTGAAGTCGAGACACATCAAATCGGGTGACCTAGCTGGCAAAGGAAATAAGCTGCCTCTTCCGCTCTTCCTATCCAGCCCCCTTGTAAGGTCTGGTTGATGTGATATCGCACATTAATAAAAAAACGAGCTGGGCAACCATTTGTAGAAACATGTTTCGCCTAGTTTCCAATGACACATCTTCTAACAAGATCGGCAACTCATCAACCAAAAACTCTAAAAAGGTAGCGCCTGTCAACGGTCTATCGAAAAAGTATGGTCCAATAATATTATTTTCTATGATGCCACAACACACGTTCAGACTCCAGCGACCTTGGCCACTTCCCGACTTGTCCTTGGCGGAAGCGCGGATACAATTTATTTGCAACGTTGCCATTTTTGTATCGAGAGTCTTTCAGTTGAGCACAAGATAAGTTCGGCAGGAGCGTTACTTTTCAAACGATATTTGAGAGAACATCCGCCGGCTACGCTTGGCAAGAGCGTACCCTATGAATCTGCAATAAAACATAATAATTGAACCTCTACTCGATGACTTGGCAACACAGCATGCCGTGCCTTGTGATTTTAGACTTGTATCCGTGCTCTCGCTAAGGACTTTACACTTCCCGCGTCCAATTTAGATTTTCGGCCGACCAATAATACATATTATGTCTGTTGACTCTTATATCGCTATGGAAAGTAGACTCGTTGGTCCACAGCATTTTTGTCAAGAAATGTTTCTGTTTTCCCTAATCTTGCCAAACATCCAATGACAATGTTTCAATCTACTATCAAAATCTTCTTTATTCAGGGACTGATGTAAGTAGATATGGTAAGGATGTAGTCTGAAAACAGAAGGCAAAACGTGGATATTCAAAAAAATGAACTGTGTATTGAAAACGGAATAGTATAATAATTTTATGTACTCAATTTACCTGTTGTCTTTCAAAATATTACAAACAGTAGTTCGTGCTATACCCAAGTCTGAAGATAATGCCCTAGTTCCTTTATGTCTATTTTACTCCAAGTATGATAGGTATATATCACATTAGACAAACGAAAACCAACAAATTTTCTATGAAAATCTCAAGAGTATGACGTTTGTAGAGCTATAATAAGACGATCTAGGTGAGGAAATGTTGAGAAAAGTGTTGGGAAATTGGGAAAATTCATGGTACAAGCTAACGGGACTGGGGAGTGAATAGGGGTGCTGGGTGGGGTAATCACCTGTTAAGTATGGTGGAGACACATAATTGAAATGCCTTCTTACTGCTTACTTACTCACACAAACGATATTTTTCATTCTAAAAGGAAAAAAATCACTTTATTCATTTTTTCAATTATCCCAGATTTTACCAATTATTGTGTTGCTACACCCTTGTTGCTATGCTTCGTAGGTCACCTGCCAACAGCGACATTTGTGGTTGTCAAGTTGTGAGTCTTTGGCAGCGTTGCCAACGATACGGATTTTTTCTTGTTTATACGAATGAAATTCATGTCTATGCGATAGGGAATTTTGCAATGGATGACAAACGTTGTGATTATTATTATCAGTTGTCATACTATGCACAAGTTTCATGTCTCGCGTGGAGGCCACGTGTGACATCCACACAACCAGACAAATGCCAAACTTATAACGACGACGATGATGAAAGTGTAGCAGGCGGGGTACCATGTCAAGCGTAAGGTCCAATGCACATAGAAGTGGCGAAAGGCGGCGGTGCTGTGCAGGCGCTAGAGACGAGGCGCACCGGCGCGCCGCCGACGTGAATTCCACAACACGAGGCGCGAAAAGGCGAAGGTGCGGTGCGGAAATGGCGGAGTTTACTTTAATTTAGTTGCTCCGTTGTTCGTGTGGTATCCAAAATGTAGACGGAAGAAGATGGTGACAAGGATATTTTAGATCTTGTAGTTTTATTTTATTTTTAGTCACGCATTTTACGGCGGTGTAGTCACTAAAAAACAACAAAAACCGGTACGAAACAAGGAGCGCGACGTGAGGCACGCTTCCTCAAAACCATTCAAGAAGTGCATAAGCAGCGCGGCAAAAGCGCTGAAGCGACAGCCCGCGCCACGTCACATTAGTGGACCTTGCTCAATAAGTTAACATAGAGGAAGTGTGAAAACGTTGCGCCTCTCGCCATGCCTGCACCACCGCCTTTTGCCACTTCTATGTGCATTGAGCCTCACAAACATCCAGGCTAATAGACAAACAAACAAATGCCAAACTTACGAAGACGACGACGACGTAAGTGACTATAAGTTTATCCGCCGAAAAAATACTACTAGTTCTCTCATTTAAGCGACCTCGTATCTTCAATAATGAAGAAGTTAGCAATATTGCCGACTTAATCGGAGGCACCCTGTATAGTTCGGGATTGAAATGCATGCGCGTAGCAAGAATATTGTGTCCAGAACCAATTCCGTACACGTTCAATAGATCCCAGAGCCAAAACAAGAGGATGATTCTGCAAACGGACTTGATTTTGTTTTACAGTGATTAACATTTCTCAAACTACAGAAACGATTGTTCATACCGAGGTTCATACGTTAAATGCATTTGGTGAAAGTAATTCATATAAGTATTTTAATTCAACTTTTCAGTGATCTTAACGAATATTACATGAAATTAAATAATATTTTGTTCAAGTATATTTCCAGATTTATTTTTTGAAATTTAATGATGATGCATACTTCAAGCTCCAGCGATTTAGCCCAGTAAAGTTGTAGTCTAACTAGTCTAAAACTTTCTTCAAGATAACTTTTTTGTAAAAAAATATTTCTAAAACCACCACAGTGGCCAGCCTAATTTTCTCATTTGATGCGCTTATTAGTATTAGAGCTATCAAAAAATGTTTCAAGGCAAAGTTGTTCAGTTTTTTATCCTGTATAATTTTTGTTGAGGTAATTTTTGTCCAAAAAAATCTTTAGAAAACCACCTTTTCAGCACAATACGTATCAAGAGTTCGAATCAGAGTTTTTGGTTGGATACTCTGGAGGCAGTCCCCAAGCAACCCTGCAAATATCATCCTGTTTGGATTTGCTTTTGACAAGCCGACATCTTTACTGAGCTAATGAGGATTTAGAAGAATTCGCTTGCAAATAATAAGGTACCAGAAGACTTTGAGGATACAGTTCCTGAAACGCGAACGCCGATATTTCAATGTCACCTCAAGTGACGTTTAAGCTAAGGCCGAAGGCTCGAGCTAAGGTTTACTTAAAGTTGATGTGGTGGTGGTTGGTGGTGGTAGTGTTCAGGGACGGTTGGCACTGCTGCTAGCTGTTAGGCAATTTGCCAGCTTAGTATATACAGTGCGGCTCTAAAACTTTCCCCCCCCCTTTTTTTAATGTGTGCACCAAAAATGTTAAAACTTGACATACTTTAATCGCTGTCGAAATACTACTTTTTGATGTTACTGACGTACTTTTAGTATTCAAGATGGCGGCTGGGCGCCATTTCGAAACATTTCTTTAAATGGAAAGGGGGGTCGTGTCACACCTCATTTTGAGGATCCTGATGAGTGCTTTATAACCCTAGAATATTGAGTCGATATCTTCAAGTACTACAAAATGGCGGTACATTTAATTACTACATTGATACATACACTTTTTGAAAAAATTCGTCAACTTCAATTCAAAAGATGCTTTTTTGACATGTTTGTCATTTGTTCCTAACCCAAACTTTATGTCAAGAATATTTCCAGCATCTTTTGAATTGAATTCGACGATTTTTTTTTAAAGTGTATGTATCAATGTAGTAATTAAATGTACCGCCATTTTGTAGTACTTAAAGATATCGAGTCAATATTCAAGGGTTATAAAGTACTCATCAGGATCTTCAAAATGAGGTGTCACACGACCCCCCTTTCCATTTAAAAAAATGTTTTTCCTTTTAGAGCCGGACTCTATATATACAGGGTGTTACTTAATGGTATGTCATTATTTTAAGGGGAAGTTCCTGGATAAATTTTAAGTCGAAAAGGTCATATAAACTTGGGTCTTAAAATGCTTGGTTTTTAAGATACAGGGTGTTAAAGATCTATTTTATCTTCAGTAATTAATACATTTTCCAAATACGGTTTGAGATATTGAACTAAATTTTGCCACAGGATATTGTGGTATAGGAACACACTTTTTTTTATTTTTATTTTTTCATTTTTATTTCATTTTATTTTATTTATTATTTTTTTTTTTTAAATTTTTCATTTTAGACCCAAGTTTATATGACCTTTTCGACTCAAAATTTATCCACGAACTCTCCCATAAAATTATGACATATCATCAAGTAACACCTTGTATTTATACCTATATGTAAAGGCACGTCAAAAAGGCCACCGCCACCGTCACGTCAACGAGAACGAGATGACGGCGCCGAAGTAGCGGTACATGCATTACTAATTACTATATTGTCCACTGCAGGCCCGAAAGTCGAGCGCCGTCATCTCGGCCGCCGATTTTTTTAAGTAGTTCGGCGTGACCGCTAGAAATCGTCCCGAGATTTTGACGGGACGATATGCTGGCAATAGAAAATACGTTCGATCTTGCCCATACACACTGCCGTCAACGACAAACGACAACGGTCCGTTCACCGTTGCCATTTGCGCAATGGACAATTTGCATACATTTTCAAATGACTTGAAATTTTATATACGTATTCTAGACATCATTTGAAAGTCCCCAGCAAAAAAATTTTTCGGAAATACCCAAAAATATACTAAATAAATGAAAAAGAAGACGCGAATTTCACAGCATGATAGCAAAAGGGGTGGGGCCATATTACCCTGCCGAGAGAGAGAGAGTCATCTCAGTCGATAAGTCAGACGGAGATAGATAGTGTATTCTGTGACGTAGTGGATGTTGATTGGCGCTCTTTAATCGGTGATTACTACATTATTAGAGGTCGTAGGTTGATTTTTCAAATATCAATGGCATCAGTACCTACTAATCCTTATATTTTTCATATTTCCAAAAAATGTGCAAATTGTCCATACACACAGTGGTGTGTATGGACTATGTAACTGAAATATATACCCAATGTAGTAATAAGGCAGACAAGAAAGTTGCTAGGAATAGGTAGGTACGGTCGGCTGAGTGGCTGAGTGACCAAAAACACCTCTAACGAGAATAAACTGTAGTATTATTGATGTGAACTCACAGATCTGTATCCTAGATCGTTGTAAGTGTAAGTACAAACGAACCCTTGTCTTGTACCATTCATTTGCATAAAGTGTCGAATGCGAATGTTTGTAACCAGAAATGTATTTTTTTTTGTCATGTTAAAGACCAAAGAGTATCCATGAATGAGTTCAAATTACCTCGAAAATTATACAAAACAATGTGACATGAGATTCCTATTCTTATTTTATTCAAGACAAAATATCTAATACCTACCTTCCTATCTATTTTCAAATGGTTTAAGTGTTTAAGTCTATCTAGCAAAATGATAGTACGTTAAATAGTTGATAAAGTAGATACATTTATGGCCGATTGCACCAACCTATTTTGAGGACACTTAACGCTAAGGGACCCTTATGGCCGATTGCACCAACCTTCACTTAACAAAGACTTAACTAAGGGGGCCTTAAATTTTAAGCAGCCCTCAATTCGTTTTCATTAGCACCAACACTCTTTGAGGGCCCTTAACTAAGTGTGTCCTAGATTTGGCAACGTTGATCAAATTTAGTCATTTCTAGTAACTTTTCAATTATTTAGGCTGAAAACCTGACGAGAACAATGCGATATGTCATAACCTCATTTGTTATTGTTCACAGAATGGTGGTTACATATTTTGGTGATATTGTTCACAACTTTTATCTGACCACTGCTAATTTATTGCGTCTTTGGCAGGTTCTCTTTAAAAACACGGGAATGGATGCAAAACAAAGAAACCCTGAAAGTTATGTATTTCACCTGTCATGATCATATTCGAGTTGATCTTCCATCTGAGTCAAGATATTAAAAACAGTTTTGTTTGCTCTCAATAAAAGTCTCCTAAAAAACCCTATGATCCATTTCCTGTGACTGGGCCGCTCATACATTTTTCGAGGTGGGTATTCTGGTAAATCTAGTACATCATCCAAATTCCAGATAACTCAAGTGATCCATTCTCACTACTTATGACAGTGGACTGATCGAGAGACTCTCAATGTTTAATGTTATTTATATTACCGATGCTGCCACGGCTAAAAGGCCTAAAAAATCAAAAATGATGTTTTCATTTCATTTCATTTAGAACTGAATTGAACTTGGAGAATGTCTTAAATGGCAGACAACAGGCGCAATCACATCAAAATTATACAATGTCGTAGCCACACTCCTATATAACTTAGCACACGACGTCGATATATTTTCAAAAATAAATCATAAATGTCTGAAAATTAATAATTGATATTAAAAGTCAGTAACGACAATAACTCGGACAATAACAACTGTATCACAACCAATGACGTATATAAATAGTACGTCCATGATCACAACCTCAAATTTATATCGTCTACAGAGATAAGTCAGCGTTAAGTGGTCATCAACGGAGACTTAATAAAGGGAGCGTTAAGGGAAGCTTAAGCTTTCCTTAACGTTGGTGCAAACAAAAACTTGAAGTTAAGGGTTCCTTAGCGTTAAGTAGTCATTAAATAGGTTGGTGCAATCGGCCATTAACTTGACAATTTTGCATGCAAAACTGTCAAGTTAAGGGTTCCTTAGCGTTAAGTATTCTCAAAATCGGCCATTAATATATTTTGATTGAGTGATCGGATCTATAACAATACAAAAATATCACCAAAAGGCAAAAAAATATCTCATTGAACACTAGACTCGAGAATAGGCAATCCTTATCCTCACAAACTTCGCAAAAAAATAATAATTATCCATTGATTATAATAATTCTCACGTTCAAATGACAACGAACGAACGAACGCTTGGCTATGCTGTTACCATCTACATTGAATTTGTGTTCAAAGTCGCGCTTGCGCCAAATTCGATGTGAATGGTTGCATATGATTCCCGTTTGGCAAACGGAAATCTGTCACTTCCACTTCGAAGTGGAAACAGCTGAATCAAGCTAAGACACAATTTTTGGTCAACGTCTAGTCCAATATGGCGGCCCCATGGTGCAACCATTTTCGCACTGGCTTTCGCAGTACAGATATATTTAAGACGTACGTGTTCGTTCCCTACGAGAATATCAGATTCTCCCCGGCCTGGTTACCAGCGTCAATAGGGGGGACAATCTGGACAATAGATATACCTTTTGCACCCTGCCATGTGGGTGCCGCTAAAATACCAGGCAGTCGACTTTTTACGGTTTACTTTACGGTCTATTGCCATTGCTGGGGTTCTAACCCAACACTGGACCGGTTCCCACTTACTGACCCAACGCTTTACAGCTCGCGCCAGCTCGGCCTCTTAAAGTTGATGTGAATTCTAAAATTGGCTAACGAAAGTGCCGTATAATAATATAAGCTTCTAATCTAATATGAATGCAACAATTGAAAAACGGCTCTTACGGCAGACCAATTCAAGGTCCAAAATAACCTTCAAGTGTACCCTAATCTTAAATGGACATTGAATATATCAGCACTAAGCTGTATTAAACTTACCACCAAACATTCTTTATAGAATCCTCTATGCATTAGTAGAGCTGATCGGTTTGCATATGCATATCCCAATTCAATACTGCCAGTTTCTGCTAGTGCGATACTTTTTGAATAAAATTTCAAGGCTGCAAACCATTTTTTATTTTTGAAAAGTCGGTTACCCATTTCTCTCATCAGTTGAGAGATGAAATTGTTCTTCTTGGCAGCATCAAACCTCTTCAATGTTTCAGGGTTATATTTTCTTATAAAGCGGAGGCCCTTGTTAATACAGTCGTTTTCGGAGCGAAAATTCATATGTTCAAGAAAGTAATATTTACGAGAGTTGATACAAAATATGTCTTCGTTTTCAATGATTTCTCCATCTATAGCTATCGCACCAAATAGGTTTTGTAAGATTTCCTCCATTATGAAGAATTTGATTCAATACACAAACTTGTTTCAGTCACTGGTCAGTAAAGTTAAAAAAGCAAGCAGCAAGAGTTTATGAACGATAAAAAAATGTCGTTAAGTTAAAACCGTTTCAAACAAACACAAAACACATGACCATATGATGCAGCGTTGCCAACTCTTGAGATATTGAGATATGATAGGTAAAGGCGCCTCCACACTCCACAGTCCACATCTTAGATCATATTATACTGTATATGATCTAAGGCCCACATTAGTAGATATACAGTATGTCCACGGATAGGGTTAACAAGAGGTGAAATGGACCAAAAATTAAAAGATACGACAAAAAGTTATTCCTTATAAAAGTTTTTCCTTGGTCTAAAAATAGGAGCTAGGATGAGAAAATTGATTTTTATTATACAGGGCGTCTCAAAAATGTAAAAACATAAAATCAAGCAAGATCAGTCATTTTTTCACCTGTTAACGTGAAAAAAATGAACTTGCTTTAAATTTGGTCCTAAAACCTGAATCCGAACTTACTGAAGGAAATTTGAATCTATGAAAATTCTAAAAAATTGAATAATTTTGCAAGTCAGCATTTTACTACTTCCATTATGACTTTAATACCTATAACAACAACAGGTTATCATGTACAGGTATAAAATCAATAATATGCGAGTGGTAAAATGCGGACTTGCAAAATTATTGATCAATTTTTCAAAATTTTCATAGATTCAAATTTTCTTCAGTAAGTTCGGATTCAGGGTTAATACTAAATTTAGAGCAAGTTTTTTATTTATCATTTCACGTGAACAGGCCAAAAAATGACTGTTTGATCTTGTTTAATTTTATGTTTTTACATTTTTAAGACTAAGCAAAATGTAACTTCTATCAAGAATTACTTTTTGTCGTATCTTTCAATTTTTAGTCCATTAATTTGTCCTCTTGTAAACCCCACCCTACATACTGTACATTTACATACAGGGTGTCCGGGAAAATGTGGAAGATCTTTCGGATTCAGATAGAACATTAAAAAATAAAATGACAAGTTCCCATAATTTTTTTTCCTAGCGGCCCTCCCTACGGAGATACGGCCCCCTAAAGGACCCCACTGGAAATCGGTTTTTCTTGAATAACTTTTAAACGACTCAATATAATTCAATGAAAATTTAATATGATAAACAGTAGTAAGGACCTCTCAAAATACTTCCCTTAAAACATAATTAGCTTGTTTAGTTTACCAGGGACGGACTAGATTGTACATTTTAACGCTCAAATTTTTAACACCCTGTATGATAAGGAGTTAAAAAAATAAATTTGGATACCTTGAACATTAAGCTGAAGAAAAGGTACTCTTGTTCATTGTCGATAAAATGAACCATTTTCGAGAAAAAACAATTTTTATTAAACAAAACCTCGAAAAAAGCCATGACGAAGTGGTGCTCTTGACGAAATTGTGAACCTAACGCTAGGAAAAAAATTTATGGGAACTTGTCATCTTATTTTTTAATATTCTATCAGAATCCAAGAGATCTCCCACATTTTCCCGGACACCCCAGGGTCAAGAGCACCACTTCGTCATGGCTTTTTTCGAGGTTTTGTTTAATAAAAATAGTTTTTTCTCGAAAATGGTTCATTTTATCGACAATCAACAAGAGTACCTTTTCTTTAGCTTAATGTTCAAGGTATCCAAATTGATTTTTTTTAACTCCTTATCATACAGGGTGTTAAAAATTTGAGCGTTAAAATGTACAATCTAGTCCGTCCCTGGTAAACTAAACAAGCTAATTATGTTTTAAGGGAAGTATTTTGAGAGGTCCTTACTACTGTTTATCATATTAAATTTTCATTGAATTATATTGAGTCGTTTAAAAGTTATTCAAGAAAAACCGATTTCCAGTGGGGTCCTTTAGGGGGCCGTATCTCCGTAGGGAGGGCCGCTAGGAAAAAATTTTATGGGAACTTGTCATCTTATTTTTTAATGTTCTATCTGAATCCGAGAGATCTTCCACATTTTTCCGGACACCCTGTATGTATATATTTGCGTTGTGTAGCATTTGCCACAAATTTGTTTTCGATTTCCGATACAAATGTATGCGAGTGTGGACGTGTTCTCCACATTCAATGCAACACGATCCGTGGCTTGTCGGTTTTTTCTTGCTCCGCAGAATGTTCTCACTAGAACATTCTTTTTCTAGAACATTCTTTTTCATGAACGCATTAATTTTGGCGAGTAGTCAATTAGATACCTATAAATCATCATTGTGTTTTATTTTGGTGTTCGTTTAGTTTATATAGAAGCTAGATCAATATTGGAATCAGTGAGCATGTCTAGTGGCTTGATAATGAAAAGAAAATGGTAGGCTTTCTTATGTACCATCTTATCATCAAAGAAAAGGAGAAAAAATCAAATAAGTTTAGTCGCTTTTGGAATAAGCACAAAAGACAGATAATGGGCCCTATGATTGAACATTCACGTTAAGTTAACGTATACGTTGAGATTGTTTACTGATACAAATGTTCCATTTGATAACAGCGTTACCATGGTGATATGGACATGTTAAGATAACGTAAACGTTCAATCATAGGACCCAATAGCTTAGTTCGCTTGTCGGTTACGAACCAGTTCCGAACCAATTCAGAACTGATTTGCAAGCGCAGTTGATAAAATAATACTGCGCATGCAAAACAGTTCTGAATTGGTTCGGAACTGGTTCTTAACCGACAAGCGAACAAAGCTATCAATATACTAGCCTGGTTTACACCGACAACTTGATCCGCGGACCAAGCACTAAATTCGAACTATATCAGAACCAAATATTTGGTTCGAATGGTGTAAACGGTTGCGGACTAAGCTGGTCCGCTTTTGGTTCGGTAATTGCCAGCAGGTCTACCGTACTAAATTTGGTTTGATCTGAATCAAAATTATGAGGTTATGTTGATTGTTATTATTGTGAATCGTGTTGGTTCTGAGGTTCTGAGTTTCTCAAGGCAATCTGAGCGTACTTACTTATGTTTATTCTGGTTTCGAATTGTGTTGATAAATAATTTCGACTTGTTTTTGACGTTTGATGAATTGCGCGCGTACTCATTTAGTTCACGCGTTGCAAGACGCTGTAAACGGGCGAGAAGCAAGCATTGGTCCAACCGTCTAGCCTAGTTTACACCGACAACTTGGTCCGCGGATCAAGTACTAAATTCGAACTATATCAGAACCAAATATTTGGTTCGAATGGTGTAAAAAAAAAGTAGTTTGAGGATGAATTAATAATTACTTCTTGAAGCCGATATTTTCGACATAATAATAATTGTTCTTGAATGGATTTACATAAAAATAAAAAATCTTATAAGCCCCATTTTAATAATTCAATGAACGTTAGGTCATTTTTCAGGTGATTTCGCTTTTTTCGTGTTATCTACTAAAAGTCATCAATGCCATTGCAGATGTTTGTTGATACATCAGAATCCCGATGAAAATACCATTAATTTGCAATAATTGATGAGATGATTGAAGTACAAAATAGTTTTATTCAAATAATACCTATCACGTTTCCCGATAGTTTTGTATCATCATCATCATCATCATTCAGCTCTCTGTGTCCACTGCTGGACATAAGCCTCCCCTATTTCTGCCCATTGCCTCCTGTCTTGAGCTCTCTGTATCCAGTTGCCTGCACATCTCTTTAGATCGTCCGTCCAACGTGTAGGGGGTCTTCCCTTACTTCTCTTATCCATGCGCGGTCTCCACTCCAGCAGCCTTTTCGTCCATCTCCCGTCCGTCATTCGTGCCACATGTCCAGCCCACTTCCACTTGAGTTTGCGAATTTGGATAACTACATCTGTGACGCTGGTTCTTCTTCTTAAGTCTTCATTTCTTATATGATCCCGCAGTGACACTCCGAGCATGGACCTTTCCATCTTGCGCTGTGTTACCATAAGTTTCTTAGCACTTGCTGTGGTTAGTGTTGAGGTTTCAGCCCCGTAGGTCATGACCGGAAGTACACACTGATCAAACACCTTCCTCTTCAAACATTGTGGCATGTCGCTTCTAAAGTCTTCCGCAAGTTTTCCATAGGCTGCCCAAGTAGTTTTGTATAATGTCCGTAAAATAATTCACCACGTATAATTTTATTTTAATTCATTAGCTTCTTGTCCTTTTCCCGTATTATCATTTTATCAATAGCACTGATGAAATTTTTGGTGGTGCTGAGGGGACAAGAAAGATCAAGCCCAAATCGGGTAAGAAAAATTGATAATTCTACGCGTACACACATACGGAAATGTACACAGACACATTATATTAAACTAAACTTGGAAAAAACTAAAGGGGTTTAAACTTTATATGGCGGAGATATTTCAATTTAATAATAAGAAAATAATCTTCAACCATATGCCTTTGTGACTTTTGTGTGTTTCACTTCTGCATTATATCAAATAAAGATATTTTTGAATCATCTTGAATAAAAAACTCATTTCTGGTGATTTTTCGATTTGTTCCTTTCTGCATCAAGATTAAGCATAACCATAGACTAATATTATATACCCAAGCATAACTACGTCCAAATTCTCCAAATGTCAAAACAATGCTTCATAAAAGAATATTAAATTATTTTAAATAAACCATGCATTATGTAAAGTTTATAATTCAATTTCACTCCGAAGGGGAAGTGACAGATTTCCGCTAGCCAAACGGGAATCATATGGTACCATCTTCATCGAATTTGTGTTCAAAATCACGCTCACTCCAAAACAATGTTGGTAGCATATTATGATTCTTGTTTGGCAAGCGGAAATTTATCACTTGCACTTCGAAGTGAAATCGAATGTAAACCAGACATTAATGTCAACTGTCAACATAATGACCTCCAATCTGTGAGCCTATTCTTGGAAGTGAATAGAGAAAATTCTCACTGACTTGGACTTCATGGAGAAACGTCAAATCTGTTTCATAATCTCTACTCCCTGAAATTCAAGAATAGGGTCACAGCTTGAATACCACTCAAATGTTCCCAGAATTTCCGACGTTGCCTACCTTTCTCTAGGTTCAACTAAACGTTGCGAAAATTAAGACGGTGCATACCGAGAAAAAGTAGAGGACGTTTAACTATTTGAACGCGTTTAGTTGAATGCGTTTATCTGTAGAATCGGAGAATACGGCCCATTCACAAACGATATACGCGACGTTTTTGAAAACGTCACAGGCACCATATGATTGGTCGTGGCCGAATTTGGTATCCAAACAAGCTTTTGTGACTTGTGGTTTTGTATTTTGTGAGTTTTAAATCAGTGTTTGTGTTTAATTTGGACTTCTTTGGACTATATTTTTGGGTGTATTACATATATCGTGTGTCCCGTTAGTGCGTATATGATTAGCCGAGTGAAAAGTCAGCTTTTGAGGTAATAAAAAATAGCTTGTTTGGATATTTCCGTCTGACAGCTGACGTCATGACGTCACAGAAACCTAGCGTATTGGTTTTCGAGATTTCCATTGTTGAACTGGGCGTATAAAAATTTACCTACTCTTTTTGGCTTTCTCTTTTCGAATTTCATCTCTTTTCTCGGAGCCGTCAGTTTAATTTTTTCAAGTTGTACATATAGTCTATTTTGACAATTTTTGTTACCTTGCATTTATCGCCCGAAACACCTCTGTTAATTTCTAGTTGGAACATCCTGTATATTCTATAAGTTGAAAATCCGCTTTCGTTTATTTTATTCTTCTTATATTTGTATACGTCATTACAGGCAGAATACATTGATCAAATGACGTATGGTACGGAGACTCTAACGTTAACAATGGCAACGATATCCAAATTGCAAGTTACCCAAAGAGCGATGGAGAGAATAATTTTTGGAGTATCGCTGCGCGATAGGATTCCTAATACGACCATCCGCAGGCGACCAGGATTAACATACGTTGTTGAAAGGATCACCACCCTAAAGTGGAACTGGGCTGGCCATGTAGCGTGAACGAGCGATGACCGATGGACAAAGAGAATTTTGGAGTGGAGACCCCAAATACAAGCACAGAGAAACCGGGGACGGCCTCCAACAAGATTGTCCGATGACATTCAGAGAATAGTAACGAGCTGGATACAGGTGGCGCAGAACAGGAGCGTTTGGACGGACATGCGGGAGGCCTACGTTCAGCAGTGGACTTCAGAGGCCATTTGATGGTGATGATACCCGCGCATCTGCGCCTGCGCACTGAAAAATACTTGATCTCTCATGATAAAGGCTAGGACAGGACCGCATTAAAAAATTAGTAGTTAGCGAGTTAATACGAAAATACAATCCCAAAACCTTTTAAGAAGGTCTATAAATATGTTTTTGTATAGGTATTTGATTGTCAAAACGACGTTTCTCCCTCTTCATCAACATAATAATAATATGCAATGTTTGGCATCAGCCTTATTCAAATCGCAAATGGCGTCGAACGACAAATACGGTACTTCAACGCTTCCAAACATAACAAACAACGTTAGTTTGCACACTGCCGTTTTTGTTTTTGAATTATTCGGACCACTACCACTGAGCATCTATTCTATAGGTATATGTATGGTCTCGACGCTTACCGCGGATACCGCGCCGTATTTCGAATTTCGACAGTTGAGTTGAGTTGAAGAGAAAACTTGCTCAGGAACTTCTGGTTTGGAGTGTGGACGTTTGGTCTTTGTACGCGGACTCAGCCATTTTCATTTGTTGTGAGTACACTTTGAGGTTTTTGTTAAAAACCAGTCAATTAACACCTTCATTAAAATTACGTTGAAGAATACTTTTAAGAGTCTTTCGAACAGTCCACTGTCATAAGTAGTGAGAATGGATCACTTGAACTATTTGGAGTTTGGATGATACACTAGATTTACCAGAATACTTACCTCGAAAAATGTATGAGCGGCCAAATCACAGGAAATGGACCATAGGGTTTTTTAGGAGACTTTTATTGAGAAAAGCAAACTGTTTTGAATATCTTGACTCAGATGGAAGATCAACTCGAATATGATCATGACAGGTGAAGTACATAACTTTCAGGGTTTTTTGTTTTGCATCCATGTGTGTTTACAGAAAACCTGCCAAAAACGCAATAAATTAGCAGTGGTCAGATAAAAGTTGTAAACAATAGGTCTGTTAGTAGAACAATCACAAACCAGTCAGAGCCAATCAGCATTCAGCATTTGCAGTTTGCAAACTATTACTGATTATTTAGACCAATCGATGAAGCACTGATCGATTTGTGATTGTTCTACGAACAGACCTAATATCACCAAAACATGTGATCACCATTCTGTGAACAAAAACAAATGAGCTTATGACATATCGCATTGTTCTCGTCAGGTTTTCAACCTAAATAATGGAAAAGTTACTAGAAATTACCAAATTTGATCAACGTTGCCAAATCTAGGACACACTTAGTTAAGGGCCCTCAAAGAGTGTTGGTGCAAATGAAAACGAATTGAGGGCTGCTTAAACTTTAAGGCCCCCTTAGTTAAGTCTTTGTTTAGTGAAGGTTGGTGCAATCGGCCATATAAAAATAACGTGATAAGTATACTCAAATTTAAAATTAACTTCAATGTTCCACTCTATTGTGAAAACAATTCAAGAACTTTGTTTGCTTTCACATCCTTCTTGATCAAATTCCTCTTTATATTTACAATTTCTAACGTTGGAAAAACGATTTTGAGACTGTCAGCACAGACTGGTCAATAAAAAAAATAGACCTATAAAAACCAGTTGAGTGGACTCAAAGAGTAGAGTCACAGCCCTCTATATTGTAATACGACAAGCCCTGAAGTAATAGTTTTGGCAACACCGCGTGTGGTCCCGATTGAGGTTAGGTTCACTTGTTGTTCCAACTATAACACTCTAGACGACTATTCAACTAGTTTCAACCTGCTTTCATTCAACTTCAAATTGTATTTTGAAAAAACCGAGAAACATGGTGAAAAATGAAGTGATTTTTGCATTAACATTGAGGTAAGTGGGTAGGTAATAGTATAGGTATCAAAGATATTGCAAATATTTTCCCAATAGACTGGCAGATAGTTTTATATGATGGTATCTATGTGTGTGTCTATGCCTTTCGGGGAATACTGGATCACATATTACTCAAAATATATAGGAAATTTGAATGGGAGCCAAAGTAAATAAACTTTTAGGCAACCAGTTAATCAAGTCGGATTTGTTTAGAGGACTACCCGTTGGATGGCGCTAGAGACGGAGGTTTTCCTTAACAACGGTTGGCATATAACGACTCTTCACCTTACCACGAGCCCATACCAAAATCGGTCTCTCCTATTGGTTGATTCGAATATGGCGGCATATAATTCAGATTCAAATTCAAAGCGATTATTGACAGCTGTTGCAGTTTGTTGTTCATGGCTGTTTCGCGTTTGAGTTTGAAGTTGCTTTTTCCGCAATGTCTGTGCAAGTGATCTGTGAAAACTATCTGCCGACGGAATTCATTAAAGTATTATGCATTGAAGAAAGCCTTCAGAATATATAAGTGTCAGTGCGTAGCCTTATTTCAAAATAAAAATGTGTATCATTCGATTATTTTGAATACAAATGATCATGTAGAGGGAAGAATGTTGGAGATACCTAGACATTTGATCATTTGATTACTTTTTGACCCATATAAAATAATTGGATACCTGTTATTATTAAAGTGGTGTACGTAATTCTTTTTACTTGACTCACAATAATTAACAAAACTATTGTAAGTATGATTCATTTCTAATACCCGTATTGCTCAATTAATATAATTCAGTTATCATTGTGATTTAAACTTGGATTGAAATAGGTACATTATACATTATATTGATTTGAATTTGAAATAAGAAATATAGGTCAATTTTTTTCCAAAGTAGATAGAGTGAAGCTTGCCCACTTGGCTGTCCACAAGAAGGGGGGCGAAGCGTGAAAACGTCTTCTAAAGTATTTCCAGAGGCCTGGTTCGGGGGTTGGATGTTTGTCGGTGATCTGAATCAAACACGAGGGGATTTTTTTAACACTTTATATTGATCCACTAATCCATCCACATCATCAGGTACACAAAGTGGGTGATCTTAATAGACCAGGTACACAAGGTGGGCTGAGTGTAACTCAACAACCCGGTTAGCAACTTAAACACACAAATTCTACAGCCTTTGCTTAATCAACTCGATAAGGCGATAGGGTTTCAGTTGTTTAAAGAATTAAACATGCCAATTTCCGGTGGAAAAATAAGAGCGAGAGAGCGTGGTGTTGAACGGGCAAAATTCAAAAGAGTACTGCATGGCCATAGATAAAAAATATATATTCTTCAAGTACTGGCCGCCCGTTCTCCGTCGTCAAGCCAAAGGTTGCACCTTTCTAGTCGCAACAAGAAAACAGCGCCCTCAACCGGTTTCGGGTATTTTTAAACCATCAACAAAAACAGTTTTTGGAACTAATTCGGTATAAATATGAACACATTGTGAGATGATTCGAACATAGAGTTTTGAGTTAAGTACGAATAAAAAAAAACTTCAAAATTTAAGCTTCATTCCGAAAATAGGACAGATTGGTTAGGTACCTAATACACACACCTCCAAAAGTCTTGGACCTTGGACCCCTCATGTTTTTTCCCCATTTCTACAGATATTCAAAATCTGCTCACATCACATTAATGAAATTAATATCACTTCAACGTTTAATCAGTAGCATTCAGAATTCAGACAGATATAGCGAAATTTTCGGTTGATAGATTTATCCGATCACCGCCCTTATCTGTAAAATAGTAGGTAAGTGATCCATTCCGGAATTTACCCCCATATTGTGGTATCCACTAGCCACTGAATCCACTATGAACACCTACTTAACCCACCTCAAATAAAATGAGTACAGATCAGTTACATCAAAATACAGGTACCTAAGCCTAAGAACCTAGCTAGGTACACTCGAAAAAAAGAAAACCATTTCCGGAAGACTATACTTAATGCAGAATTAATAATCTTGTTATTTTATCAAAAACAAAATAAAAAGTGTGTTTGCTCAAGAATAAATTGATGCATTCTTTTGTGATTATTTATTGAAGTGGCAGTGGCAATCGGCATTCAGCCAGCTGATCAGCAGTTATTTGACTTGACTCACTTGACTGATTTGCTGGTTGGTGAGCTTATCGTGAGTTCTTTGAGAAATGCATCGTCCTCTGGATGTGTGGATATTTTCAACAAAACACATCCTTCCCAATAAAAGTTCTTCCACTGTTGAAAATTGGTTCAGCATGTTCAAAATCCGATTTTGAACAACAAAACTGAAGCACAACTGGGTAAACAAGTCCTAAATTTTGTGGTTTGCATTTCATAGACTCACAATTCGAAATTTAATTCAAATATTGATTCACATGGGTTATCAAAAGTTATAAACTGAAAAATATGCATAGGTTGTATTTGTCTAGGACATAGTTCTTAGACATTATAAAATGAACGTTTTTGAAAAATAGTTATGCATTTTTTCAGGATAACTTTTGATATACCATGTGATAAATATTTGAGTCATAATTTTGAACGTGGTATAAATCCTATTTTATACAATAGATGGCTGCACCGTATGCAATGAAAACAGATTTCTTTACGTTTTTGAGAAAAAATAGTCAAAAGTACGAGGACTACCCGTTGTAGGGCGCTGGCGAATTTCATTTCAAACTATAGTATGGGAGTTTCCTATATATTTTGAGTGATATGTGTACTGGATGAGAAAAATACATATATTTAAATAGGAAAACTTGATAAATTAATGCCTCGTCCTGGATTTCTCACACATATGAGCACCAGCTTCTATATCATGCGGAAAAACTAGAATAAACGATTTTTGTTTATGAGTTTTAATCATTATTGACAACTTCCGTCCTCCAGAAACTGCTTCAATTACATCCTAAAATCTGTAACCATCTACCTATCTTCCAGTTTTAATGTTTTATTGTTTAGAATTAATATTTTTTCCCAACAAATCATAAAACTCTTGTTAGGTTCGGATTCGGATATGATTTATGTAAATTTGTACGTCTTAAGGTAATGAACATCATACCTGTTGCGATAATATAGAAGTTATTTTTTGAAATTACAGTTTCATTGAACAATTTTCATATCTTGTAATCGCAATATACCTCAATTTTCAGAAAAAGCCCTATTGTCTATTGTGTTCTATGGCGAAAGGATTGGGCGCTGGTGCCATTTTAAGTTGCTGATACGATAACTAGGAAACCTCTGGGGGGTCTGGAGATTTCTGGGTGGTACCCGGCCCCCCTAGGCACCCCTGTAGATACGCCACTGGAGCTGAGATGTAGTGATGTGAGATAAATAGGACGAGGCATGGCTTGTGGAAAGAGCCTCTGGTACAAGTGCGAATGACTATAATATAGGTACCGGTCAAAGTGATGAACATCAACTATCACTCAGTGAGCTAGGCAAAAGAAATATCATTTTGAGGCTCTGCTCGTCAATCTCCTCTGTGGTGTGTGAAACTGAGACAACTGCTCGTGATTTCACTGAGGAGATGGAGAAATTTGTTTCCATCTCTTCGAAGAATAAGGGGCAAAAACAGCGACTAAGAAATCTTATAAGAAAGCTCAGCGACATCTTCGATAGCGGGACAGGGGAAAATGGTCGGACGAACGTGGTGAGGCACAAAATCAACACAGAGGGAACACGACCGATTCGCGAAACAGCCAGAAGACCACCTCTGACCAAGAAGGAGGAATCGGACAAGACACAGGATCATTCAAGACATGGAGAAAGGCGAGTCTTTTGGTGACTCGATTCAGACCCTAAATTTGATAGTTATTTCACTTTTACTTTCTCAGTTAGAGAGTTGGAGCACTTCTGTGAATGGAGCGCTTTCAGATGATACGACTGTTTGCCCTGCGCCATACGTACGCCGTGTTTCGAAATAACCACACGTGTTTATGAGTTGCTTCACACGATCGGCCGTCGTTGGCACCACGTCCCACGTCTCCTATTCCAACATGGTGCGGCGCTTTGCCGTGCATGGACGGCATGAGATGTACGTTGAATTGAATTGACTAGTTCAGACTTATCGATCGTCAAGGATCAGTGCAGTTTTTGCTCTATGAAGACTACTTCATCATTGTAGTTGTAGTAGTAGTAGATTAGTGATATCAATAGGGATGCTTGAAGCATCATTTTTTCATGATAGTCAGATGGAGATCTCCTATGGTGTTCACTCGTCGTGCCTCAACAGCGTTGATATAGCTGTTGAGACTGTGATGTCCAAGCATTCTTCCTTTGAGGCCATCTTTCCCTGATATTCACGAGAGTTGGACAGAAGGAGAGGACATAATCAGCGGTATCGTCTTTTCCGTGGCATCCTGTACAAGTTTGATAGAAACTTACCGCTTTCGATTGTGAGATTGTCTTGTCTTTCTCGAGTGGGCACACAGTTCTTGCAAGCTCAGCGGAGAAAACCAGTTCTGTGGAAAACCTATATGTTCAGGCCAGAGTTACCTCTACTCGATTACTTTCTCTTCACCCAAAGGTATTTGCTCCACCCAGATGTCGACGCTGGACAACTGAGGAGGAATACTTGCTTGGATTGTACAGGTATGTATACAGGGTGTCCTAGACATCGGGTTCCACTTTTATTGCTGTCTTCGAAACGTGAGTGCCCGAATTAGTTTCGTCAAATATTTCAAAAACCTGAACATGATAAATGTTCATTCCATCTTTCCTGTTACGTTGAACCGACGTTCCAATCAGACAGGACAAACCGGCGTTCTGTTTTGTTGGAACGCAAGTTAGTGGGCAAGATGATAAATGCGTTTTTCCTGTCATGATGAGAGGAGATGGCAAGAAAACGTTACGTGTTAGTGGGTGATGAGATGTTCATTATCTATTCATTTTATTCATTTTTTAATAGAGCCAATAAATTTTCAGATGTTCATAGGTATGAAACTAGAAATAAGAACGATTTCATCCTAGATCATAAATGTAACACATTTCAAATGTACAATTTGGTTTTGAATAGGGGCCTATTTGAATTCAATTGTCTACCAACAGCTTTAAAGAATTGTGATAATCTCCCAACATTCAAACGACTTCTAAAGAATTATGTGATGGAAACCGTATAGTAATGGCTTTTTATATTTTTTACGTAACCCCTGTAATAAGTTAGATACATGTATTGTCCAGTTTACAAATACTATATTTTATATTTTTACATCTTACATTTTACTCACACATATTTACAAATATTATTGTTAATTCTCTTAAGATTTATTTTTCACTTTGTACTTGGTTGTTAATATTTTTATTTTCTCTTAGACTTTTACCTTATGTAATTTTTATAGCTTCAGGCTAAATAAAGATATTATTATTATTATTTGAAAGGAAAGAATGACGGGAATGAATGACGGAACAGAACGACGGAAAAAAATGACGGGAGGGAATGACGGTATTGAATCCTGTTCTGTGGGCACCACAAAACACCTATGTGGTGGGCACCTATTGTACAATAATTATCGAATATTAAAGTATATGTGGACAGAACAACAGAAAATGTACAAATGCTGGTCCGATTGGGTTTCAAGCCAATCGGACCAGGGTTGTAACCCAATCGGACCAGCATTTGTAAATTTTCTGTTGTTCTGTCCACATATACTTTAACATTTTTATCTGTGTGTGACATATTATATACTTCATCTTCATCTTTTAATGCAGTGTGCTGTAAGAAGGTTATTCAATGTTTTATGTATGACATGGAACTTCTACAATTGACCAAAAAGGTATGAATCCTATTTTGTTAACCGTTTCGCTTGTTTTGTTGTGTTTTTTTTCTTCTCTTTTTTCATGTACTTTGATTGTTTGTTTATATGAGTTATTTGCTTTATTCATTGTAATATTTTAATGTATCATCTGAGATTTTTTCTTGTTCTTTTTTTATTATCATATCAGACATTGTATGTGCATTTCCTTTGTAGCCTTGATAAAGACTTGAATAATTAGAAGTCGAAACGTCTGCAATTTGAAAATCTAAGGAGTTTCATTTACCTCAACCCCACTATTGCGTTGCATCATCTGGAATTAATTGAGGACACAAATTAGAGCTAACTATGATGTAGTCAAATTGTGTATGGGTAATTCGTATCCGAGTAACCACCATGAACTCAATATTTCAATTGAATTTCAGGTAGTAGGTACAAATCATGTCTGCACCTCGAAAAAGAAGAAAAAATGAACAATCCAAGTCATCACCATGTCCCAAGTTGTGCGATGAACTATCGCGGTTGGGGTCGCGAGAAGTTATCCGGATTCTACAGTGTTTTCTAGCATGTAATCAGCTTGTTTGAGGGTGATTGATAATGGATCAACCCAATTTGATCAACTCAATTTGGATTCTTTTGATTTGGCAAGTATTGTATTCTTCAAGGATCAGATTTCGTGTCTCCAAGACTATCAGTCCAATCCGTTCTGATTGAAATGCTAGTATCTATAAACTCCTTCAACAAATTCCTTTTTGCTACAAATGTGGATGGGTAATTGTAATAATCCTTCATCTTCCAGTTATATCCGATTTTTTTTTTTTTTTTGGTTTATTGGCTTTGCGACTAGCGCTTACAGCCACGACAAAAAACGTAATTGTATTAATGTATTTCAATCCTTTCTTATGTCAAATATCAACAATCATTCATGCAACCATCCGAAATCATTTCTACTATTTCTCTATAGTTCTGATTACTAAGTTTTGGTGGCATAGAGCATTCAACATATTGAACGTTGAGGTTGAGAACTGCCGGAAACTTACTAAACATTTAAAAATTTTAAAACACTTCGCCCTCTACCCGATCAGATCGCGCGACCTCTTCCACAAATAAAAGATACTGCAGGGTTAATCGTTGGAGAAACAGTTTTCAAAAACCTGAATGATATTTATTGATTTTGAAGTCTTTTGAATAAGTATAAGTTTTTTGTTAAATCCATTCGGAGGATAGAACGCGAATAGTGAGATATTATTATGATTTTAGTCTTTGAACCTCAAAATGTGTGAAAAATCAATAATCTTCAAAATTGATTTTTGCATGACTAATACTTTCCATATGAGTCGAACAAAACCAACGATTTTCATAATCTTAAGACTCGCGATGATTTGCATATCGCATATAGATTGTGCAAATTGGTATTCCCTTCGATTCAACACGCACGACTACTTTTAAATTTACAAAATAATGGCAAAATACCGAGTACCTTTACCTATGCTGTTGGATTAAATTATTATTTTGAAGACCATATAATTAGAAAATTGGGATAATAATTGGAAAATAACAGAGATTAGCTCTGGAAACAAACATTTAGTTTTTTTTTAATGGGGGTTTATGGCATATGCATAAGAAAAATGGTCAGTTGGATGGGAAGAAAACCTACCATGAAATGAGTATAGATTTGATCAGAATAAAAAGTGTTGTTTTAAATTTTACAGGAAAAATGGAAGACATAATATCGTGATGCTACTGGTTGTATTGGTTTCAATGTAAGCCGCACGTCCCATATGCTACGTTGCATTAGTGTGGAAGCTGCCTGAAGGGTATTTTCAAAATTATTGAAATGATGGTTCTAAACGTTACATACAGTATGTTTTCGGGACACCCTAACAAAAAGTTTATTAATTGACCGATTTGGCTCGGGTTTTTTTTTATTGTAGAGCTTGACAAACTATCTTTTTACCAAAAATGACCTCGCTCATACAAAATTCAAGGCTCAATCTCCCAGTTCCCAGGTGCAAAATTTTGATAAACCAAATTAGCGATTTTTCTAGAAAAAAATCTATGCACGCCCCAGGATTCGGCATCCCTCAAAACGGTGCTATACCAAATTTCATCAAGAAAAAATTATTTCATCATTAATTTTTTTTTCAAGCCACGCCTCTGGTCAAATCACTTTACAGTAAATACTGAATATGATTTTCAATATTCATAAAAGAAATGATACACAGGCCTATGCCTGATGATCTGGTGATCCTAACGACGGGCCACCACATTCAGGAGCTGAGGGCTCCCACAATGCAAGCCTTGAGAATTATAGAAGAGTGGTGCTTCCTTGAAGGAGTTAGGATCAACCCTCAAAAGATCAAAATACTGTTATTTACCAGGACTCAAACCGGAGATGTCTCTCTCGGAAAGTCCTAGAATACAGAAAAACTGTCAAGGAGAAACTGTCCTGGAAAGAGCACATCGGAGAGCGCTAGAATAGCCATATGCTCTATGTGGGTATGTAAAAGAGCTACAGGGACAACATGGGGACAGAAACCCAGAAAAGTATACTGAATCCATTCCATGGTTATCAGACCTTTGATCACATACGAGGTCTAACTAAGAAAGCATACATCCAGCGGCGACTGGATGAGGTCCAAAGGATGGGATGCATCAGTATAACATGCGAAGTATGGACCACACAAACGAGAGTGTTGGAGGTAATCCTGGACTTACCTCCACTGCACCTGTATGTAGAGAGTAATGCAACTCAGGACAACATAATGTCTGTTCTGTCTGGAACATCTGAAGCTGAGGAGTAAGGGACACTCTGCCATCATGAGTGAACCCCAACTAAAGGATGGAGTGCTACTAATGCACTCAAACTACATGACCCCAATCTGCTTTGCTGGTAGCTCGCCTGAGCCGATTATTCCCAGACTGGAGAATTGGACGGATTTCAAATTCGAGATGGATCGTGGTGGTTTGGTGATGGCTATGGGAGCCGGATTCTGCAAGAGCGAGAAAGACAACAAAATGACCTTCTCGCTAGGGATGCACGCTTCGATTTTCGAGGCTGCAATCTTTGGTATAACACAATGTGAATATAACATTCTTGAGTGCGGCACAAATCACAGAACTTTCAACATTTGTTCAGATAGCACTGAAGCATTGAAGACTGTTGTGAGAAAGTCAGTGGACTCCAAAGCAGTCCTAGAATGCAAAGAGGTTTTGCATAAGATAATTCAAAACAACAGTTAGCCAACAGAGTTGGGCTAATTTGGGCCCCGGGCCATAGCGGTATAAAGGGGGACACTGAGACTGACAGACTTGCCATAGGAAACGAGTCAATGATTGGGATCCGTTAAGCAACAGAAATGGGCTAGAAGAAAAACTTCTACTCGAAAAAGCCAATCTATGCTGGAACAATGCCCCAGGGATGCTACATGCCAAGGCAATGATGACAGGACCTGATACGGGCAGAACCAAAGAGCTCTTGAATTTGATCAGAAAAGATCTCCGCACATTGGTCCGTCTATTAACTGGTCACATAAAGGGGTGGAAGACGCTTTCATGACACTTTCCTGATAATTTTATAGCCGCTTGCATAGAACAAACTGACAACCATATAAAATGATTTACATAGGTGATATAGGCGGTGACTGATAAGAATCAACAAACAATCCCAGCAAACTTGTATTGATCACATTCGCTGTCATCTACTCGTATCAAATGCAAAACATTTCGAAAAGCTGTTCTTGAACTACTTCTAACCGACCAACTACGTGAATCACCAAGTATATTCTCAATGATGTCAAACTGGAAAAAATTGAACCAATTAATCACGCTAGTGACTGGTTCCATGTATATAAGCTACGCCATAAACAGTTTGCGTGTCTAAGAAAATCTAGAGCTAACTTATTATTTTTTATAACCATCATTTTTAGCAACCAAAACTACTTGAGAGTTCTTTATGTTTTTGAAATAGGACAACAAGATTATTCTTGATGTCGCAATACAGCAGTTTACCAGTTGCGGAAATAAGTGAACTATTGTTGAGTTTTGGGAAAAATATTTAGGTCAACATGATTCGACGTCGATTAGGAATTAGATAAGTATATAGTCAATGATTTTGAATTGAGAGTAACAAAATTATTATTATTATTTGAATGTTGCGTAATTTTTTAAAAAGATATTCAATCAGCACTTGCGTGGCTTCAATTGCAAGTTTTTCCTTCTTGAAGAAGATATCCACACTAATTCACAGATTATTGTGAGGCTCTTCTTGACCTTTCTCCGCAACATTTGTACTAGGTACTAGAAGTCTACATTATACAGTGTGGCTTAAAACGTCCCCCTCCTTTTTTTTTTAAATCAGCGAACCAAAAATGTTGAAACTTGGCTTACTTCAATTGCTATCGAAATACTTCTTTCTGATGTTATTAACGTACTCTCATTATTCAAGATGGCGACTGGGCGTCATTTTGAAAAAAAAATACAAAAGGGATCGTGTGGTACATCATTTGAAAGGTCTTTTAATATACTTTGAAAGTTTGAAGTTGCTGTCACGTTCTAATTTTTTAACTTAAGCCTGCTTTTTTTTTTTTAAATGGCGCGCAATTACTGGGAATCCAAATTTCATCCTTGTACAGGGTTTCTCTTTATACATTGACACCCCCCTTATCTTTTTATTTGACGTTTCTGAAAAAAGTTTCTCAGATAAAAGTTCAATGGTTTTGAGTAGACACCCCCCTTGTGTCAATATATAAAGAGAAACCCTGTACAAAGGGATTCATGTTCAGCGACAAAGTGCCAGTTATCGTTAACTATGTATTCATTACAGAGACAAAAAAAAAAATCTGTAGAGTGATGTGCCCAAGAGAAAATGCTGGAAATACATTTCAAGTTTATAGGATCCACGCAAAGGGGCGTAACGGTACTGTGAAAACTACAGTGTCTATATACAAGACAGTGACTACAATAGCTAATTATCCACATATACGTTCGTGTGTGCCCCCCTGATGGCAAATATTTTTAGTTTCCTTTTCTACGAGCAGCTTTCCAGTAGAATAGTGCGCCACAGGCCACAAATAATACGATAGACCAGTAGACATCTTGATAAAAAAATATTCAAGAAATGACAGTGTTCTTTCTTTTCTAACTTCTGTTTATGATTATGACAAGTGCTTTGTTATGTCAGAAGTAATTCCTATCATAACGGGGTGGTTTCGGAGTTTTTTTATAAACAGACGGAATTTGGCATTGGAAGCGGGGTTAAGGATAGATCCACGACCGCGTATCTTATGGGTTTATTAGTCGATCAAAACATTCAGAAAAATTGGAACACGGAGTGTTGAAGCTTTTTTTGAAGCTCTGTATAGTTTTGATAATTGGTCAGAGATATTCATTTTCAATGGACGCTATATGCGCTAAGTCACAGGAAGCTGTACATGTCAGAGTTTTAACCAGCTTTCCAGCTAAAACAAGCGAAATAAAATTAGCATATTGTGGAGCCGACAAACTGAAATTGTTTTCACATTGTCAAGTCGTGAAAAGAATGTTGTTGGTAATAATAGGGGCAATAAAGTTCCAGAAGCGATACAATTTTTCAGCAGTTAACTTTACCGTTATTATTTTGAAGCACCGCATGACCGATAGAAATCTAAAATACATTGCGGGTTTCTATTCCAGAGTGGCATATATGGGTTACGAAATAACAGCGTCGCACGAGCATCAATCTAGCGAAAAGTTTTATTGCATGTGGCATAAATTTGAATTCTGCATAAGAAGGAGATGGAAGGAAATAAGAAATAAGGATCATCCGTGATACTGTTTCTTGAGGATAACTATTGACAAACATAAAAAACGATCTGAATTATGCAAATCCTTATGGTGTTAGGCGGACCTGGTGACCTTGAACCTTGTGACAAAAATTAAGGACTCGACTCCAACACAAAAGTATCAAAGAATGTCCTGAAATTCAAATGCTTATGAATACAAATAAAAAGTATGTATTTGAATGAACTTCACCCAAAGATAGCATGTTCCACCTCGAATAAGGATCTTGAGTCATGCAGCTTGGCATTTGAATTTTTTCACAAACCTCTCTGCCTCCTGAGAAAGGGGGAATGATGACTTTCCTTAAATCAATGTGAAACCCAACAAGACAGGAACTTTCCCTTCAACCCGAGTCAACAACCACGATGGAGAGGTCATCATTGGTGGAACGAGCCAGGCTACTTAGAAGCTCGGCGGCTGAGAGTGAGCGGACAGGCTCTCTGAATTCGTCAGCCAACGACTGTTCAGACAACCCGGTGAAGAACCAGGCTGGGGTGTCAGTGGATGCGACAAGCGAGCGAGCGAAAGCGGAGGACTGCTGTAAACCGGGTAAATTCAACCAACTTGGCATTCAAACCCAGTTGAAGAATCTCCGTATCAACACAGCAACCGAAGATCACTCATCATCAAAGGGTGGCACCGTCGATATGGAGGATCCGGAGACTGAGTCTGGAATGCTGGGAGAGGAGGACACAACTCTAACCTCTGGCGAACCGAAAACATTCATAAAAACCAGAGCCTAAGGCTCAAACCAAAAAGCTAGAGATAGCCATAGGAGAGCCCTTGAGCCGCCCACGCATAAGCACCACGTCTTTCTGGTGGACAGCAGAACTAAGGCGGATTAGAGGCAAGACAAGAGGGACTTTTCATCAAGCAAAGAGAAATGGAACAGAGAAGGAATGGAATGTATACAATACCAGCTTCAATAGATACAAAAGTGAAATCAGAAAGGCCAAAAGAGACTCATGGCAGAACTTCTGCGAGTCTATAATGGATACAAATGAGTCTGCAGGGCTAAGAAAGATGCTTTCGAGCGAGGTGGTAGCCCCAAGAAGCATAAAAAGGCCGGATAACTCATGGACAGAATTCTGCAAGGATACACTGGAACTTTTATTGGAGATGGACTTTCCAGAAAGTACCGTAGCAAAAATCAGCAGTTCTAGTTTTGAACCGTATAAATCGGCGTGGCTGGACGGAATAATGCCTATCATGTTACAGAGCTCCATCGACAGCATATAAGATGACGTGGTCACAATATGCTCTGATTTTCCCTAATTGGGATACACTTAAGGTAGATGGAGGGAAGTCAAAGTTTTTATCAAGTCGGAAAAATCAAAAAACTCGACACCAAAAGACTACAGACCAATCAGCCTATCATCCTTCTTACAGACACCGGAAAAGCTGATTGACCAGCACATAAGAGAATCAACTAAGATAGAAATGCAATATTCGGATCAACATGCTTACCTTAAGAAAAAGTCAACTGACAGTGCTCTGCATGAAGTTATGACAACAATCGAAAAGTCTCTCGGTAAGAAAGAATACTTGCTGGGCGCGTTTCTAGACATAGAGGGAGCATTCAATAATGTTACGCACGAGGCCATTGAAAGAGAAATGCAGAGGATGAAAATAGAACCAATAATCATCGAATGGACAATAAAAATGCTGAGAAGTAGAATAATACATTCAGAAAATGAGGATCGTTTTATAAGGAGAAGAACAACAAGCGGGACACCACAAGGAGGAGTTATCACTCCACTCTTGTGGATGATCGTGGTTATCTCGTTCTTGAAACCTTAAGAGAACAAGGAATGAAGATGGTAGCATATGCAGACGTCGGGGCAATCCTGGTGTAGTGGGCAAAAGCCTTTCGAGGAGCATGAAACGATAAAACATTTACTATGCCACTGCCGAGCACTAAAAGAAAGACGCCTTAGTAATATGAGAAAAAACTATCTTGAAAACTTGGAGGAAGCGGCAAATGTAGACATCGTGCTTATTTCGAACTTCGTAAAAACCATGGGATGGTTTAGAACGAAAAAGAGGGAGGCTGCAGTCTAGAACCGAGGGTCCACCTCTCCAATCAAGCGAACACAATGAGCCATTTGGCCAGTGAAAACAATGCAGGAAATTACGGAGCGAATACCCTTCTTAGCCTAACCTTACCTTACCCTCTGGCACGTTACTTGTTCATTCCAGTGACGTTCCTATTATCATGCAGTCAGCGTTCCAGTTTGATTATGTAGAGTGATAATAAGATGTTCTCCAACTGTGAAGTTCTTTGAAGTGACGCCTACACATACAGTTCTCAACTTATATTGAGACAAGTCACTCATCGCAATCATGAAATGTGATCTTTCATGGTCGGTTTTTGCAATTTGTGTGATGATCTGTTGTTAATATGGTTCAATTTCTTTTGAACTCTGAACTAAACTTCTATTGGCGACGTTCAAGTTTCGTAAGGATCAATATGACCCAAAAGGCTCGCTGAAGTCAAAATTGACACCTCATGTGATACCATATCATTTACCGTTTGTAGAAGAGGATTTTAAAATCAAAATTTTCGGTTCCTCTATAAGCCCTATTATTTTGGACATGACCTTTCTGGACACCCTATATACGGTTCTATTCGAAAAACAAAGAAAACTTCTATGAGACGTCACCAAAATTTTTCAACCAACATCAAACTCATGAAAATTGAACGCACCACAGTCGGTTATAACTATTTTTTACTCTGTTCACAATAATTTACAATAATACAATGATCATATTTTCAGGAATGTGCAATTGCCAGAACTTCAAGGACTTGAGGGTTTTGCAGTTTACATTCAATGGCAAAAACGAATGAGGCCAATGATCTACTGAAAACTTCTGGAAAACATGCGTAACTCAAGGGGGATAATGTGTTTTTGATTTATTTCACATAATGACTTTCCAAGCTGTAATGACCATGCCTTTTTGAAGCCAATGACCTTTCTTTAGAAGTGCTTAATCAACAATAATTGATAGTTGAATTCATACTGAGAGATAATATTTTTGCATTTCAATTGACAATTGTTATTTGCAGAGTGATCAAGATTCTCATTAGATCTGTAATGCTTAGCATAGACAAATAAGGTTCTGGAGGTCCGGATTTACTGGAACAAATACTCAAAGTCAATTTTACTTCAATTTAATGTATTGTAAAACCAATGAATCTTGAGCAACACCCTTCCTGAACTAGATCCAAAGGTTGGGATGCATCAGTATAAACAGGCGCAGTACTGACTATTTCAACTATATCGTTATAGCTGATCTTGGACTTACCCTCATTGCACCTGTTTGTAGAAAGCGTTGCACTCTGTCTAGTTTATCTGAAACTGAGGAGCAGGGGTCTCTTCATCATGTGTGAACCCCAGCTAAAGGATGGAATGCTGCATGCCCTTATTACATGACTTCAACTTTTTTTGCTCTTGAATGAAAAGCAGTGGACTCCAAAGCAGTCCTGGGATGCAAAGAGGTTCTGCATTAGATAATGCAGAACAAAGGAGTCACCTAATATGAGCTCAAGGCCACAGAGGTATTGAAGGGAACCCTGAGACTTGCCAAAATTGGTTTCTTCAAGCAGGCCGATAAGCCGATGTTTTAGGCACAAAGGTAGGCGAGGAAAAGGAATTTTCACTCAAAAAAACCACACCATACTGGAACAATGTTCCAGGCATGTTACAAACAAAGGCACTAATCACAGAACCTGATACCTATATGACAAAAGAGCTCTCAAATCTGAGCAGAAAAGACTTTCTCATATTGGTAAGGTAAGGTCTATTGACAGGTCACATGAATCTGAAGGGTCACCCATAGAATCGGAATCGGGAAAGATTCAGATTGCAGATACTTACTGTCTTGAAGATGTATAGATCGTTGCCCAAATCTCAATAGACCCTCCAGCTATTGGTTACACCAGAATGACATACTTTGGAGTTGCAATCACAACACTCCAGGAAGGAGGCATCTATTTGAAGGACCTGATGAGCTTCGCAAAAGTGTGGTGCCTTCAGTAGACTCACTTCAATCACTTGATAATCTAGCGTCACTATGGAAGTTTTGAATGGATTTCACGACTGGATGTAGCCGACGCGCGACGTGGAAATTTTGCTGGTAAATATTGTTCATCCTCATGTCTTATTAACTATATTAAATCACTTTACAATATAACCAGTCACCCATAATCTTTGACACGTTATATGTCGGTATCTCATCGCATTACGTCACCAAGTGCTCAGTGCACAAAGAAGCTGATTTAATGAATCAATTTGTGAATATGCACCTCTTTTTAAGAATTTCAAAATGATAGGCATTCTAGTGGTAGAACGTCAACAACTACCGTATTTTTGAATTTTGGGAAGTAGAATACAATAGCAGATGAGAATTATTATTTTCCTCTTTCTTACGCTTCTCACAATCTCTATTTCAATTTTGTATGATATGGCATCAAGTTATAAAGTCCAAAGAAAACCTTATTCCTACTTCATTTGAGATTCCAAAATACAAAACATTTTATGTTTTCATGTGAATACATACCGGTTTTAGCCACACCTTTACCTTTTGAAAGTTTGCTTCATATAAGTCAACGCGTTCGGATTCTGCATCGAAGACACGGTTATGATTTTGGATGCCAAAATAGTTCGTTAGAAAATTGAAAGACTAGAACCAGCATCATGCCAAAATGTGTCAAACTAGGAGCAGATTGTTTGAGTTCAACATGTCTCAACCAATATATGCATTTTTATACAACCACAACAACAGCAACGAAACATTACAAGAGGGTATTCTTCAGTGGATCCGGCACAAACCAATCAAGCTCCGGCTCCGGGTGTTTATTGGCCATCCTGGTTCTCGTGATAATAAAGAGTGATGACTCAAAAGAACCGTGCAGTTCAATATTTGGTTCTTTAGATACAACCGAGGCTCAAGTCGTTTTGAAAATTGGGACTTTGAAGCCATTCTTCCAAAAGCAAGGAAAACGGTATACCACTCCTGCAGTGCTTCAAATGACCGTTAAGATCACGGCCTCTTGAGGAATCCAAGCTAGTTCTTCGTATATGGGTGATACAGATATTTGGTGAGACTCTATGAAGGCTGAGACATGCTTTCGTATGATATGCTTTCTTCTAGTACTCAGACTTGAAAAAATCTGCGTTCCACATCAGTCAAATCGGTTCTTTCATTATAAAAAAGTTGAGAATGTTATTTTTCGATTCTCATTCACAAATTTTAGGGCGCCGATTCTGGGACCGATGGAACGTTCATATCGAGAGAAGAAAACGATTACCCTCATATACTTCTCCGTTTAATTCTCTCGATAAGGCCGTTCTATTTGTCCCAGAATCGGCACCCGGAAAGATTCGATCGCATGACGAGCGATCAACGTGATGCGCGGCTGTAACTGGGGATCGGGTATGTTTGAGTGACTCAGCCATTTTGGTTATACAAGGTGGACCAAAAGTAATAGGACATTCAGTAACAGCAGATTCTTCACACAAAAATATTGCGATCGCCTCGAACCTGTCTACTCCGAATGTTGATATTACAAGGGATATAGTGTGTCAAAGTTGAATTTTGATTTTTGCTTTATTTGAATAACTTTTCGGAATAATCAACTTATATTGATGAAATTCGATATAAGGAGGTTGTTCTTTTCCAAGATATTTGAATGTGGTTTAAAATGGAAAATTTTGAAAATAAACATTGGAAGCTTTGAAAATGGCGGAATCATCGTAATTTTGACATTAGCCTGAATGCTCAATGTTTCCTGATTAAAAAAATTACAACTAATTTCACATTTTTTCAAACACAAAAAAATGTATTTTTGTACAACCTACACGTAAAGTCCACTTTTCAATGCATGCAAAGCAGGCGGAAAGTCGGTAATTTTGACAGCCGGGCCTAAAAGTACGTTCGCGCCCGCGGGCGCAAAAGTAGGTCGCTTAGCAACGGTTCCTTGGATCCCAACGCCTCTGAATCTTATAACCACGTGACAGCCTAGCATACTAAAAGGAACTAATCACGTGACAATCTTGTTGACAATGAATCCGCACCACAAAAGAATACGGGAACACACCTATAACCATGATTGACAGTTGTCACTTAGCTTGTCTGACTTGTCAGCAGTGTATCGATTATTTATTTTTAATTTTCATAATTATTCTTTTTCAAATTATTACAAACTGGTTTTACAAAAAGCACTGTCTGTACCACGGACGAAAGATGATTTTGACTCGGCTAATATCTGCCCTCGCTTCGCTCGTGCTGCTACTTATACCCTCGTCAAAATCATCTACTTTCCGCCCTTGATGCAAAATGTACTATTTTGTAATTTTTTTTTCAAGATTTCTTTCAAGATTTTTTTTTATAAGAAACATTGGACATCAAGATACTTGTGAAAATTATCGTGACAATGGCGTTTTCGATGCCCCTATGTTAATAATTGGTTTACCTTTTTTACTTGAAAATGACGGAAGAATTAATGTTTCAAATGAAAAAAAATGTTTGAGTGCGTACAAAAAAGTTATTTTTAATTGAATGAGTGGACAGATAGTGAGTGGCGTCCTCTGCATAAAAGAGCCATACCAAGGCCAGATATGAATTTTGCATGTCAAACAACTTCCATAAACAAAATTTCATCAAAATAACTTCAAAAGTTATTTGAGAAAATCAAAAATTAAAATTAAACTTTGACACCCTGTATATATCAACTTTCGGAATAGACAAGTTGGGGTCGATCGCAACATTTTGGGTGGGGAGTCTGCTGTTACCGAATGTCCCATCACTTTTGGTCCATCCTGTAGAATTAACAATCCAATGACATGTATAAGAAATGTCTTTTCAGTTAGAAAGTAATGCCATACATTTAAATCTGTCATTTTTTTTTATCATATTGTTCTACTTTTTTTATAATCTTGTTTCTTTATGCTCTATGTAATTCGTTGTATTTTTGGAAAATTAATGGAAATCAGTCTTTAAATTTCGAAACAGTTTCACTTCATCGTTCTTCATTGCCCTTTACGATATTATTAATATTCTGGATAAAATCGAAAGGCTCAGGTATTGAATAAATTGATCCACTTTTGGACATCCGTTTCTTTGAACTATTCAAAGGTCATGCTGATATTGCGGTCATGAGATTTCATATAAAGTACTGAAATCTATTATCATGAACAGCGGCGGAGAAAGTCAAGAGCACCATCAGTCTATTGAGGAGGTTGACTACCAATACCTCCATAACTGTTTGCGAGTGTATTCAATTACCCTAACCTTTTTTTTTATCACAAACGGACCGATTTAATTACACAGCTAGGATGAAAGAGAATAGCAACGACATTGAAGCTTCATTACTTGCTGAATTTTTCCAGTGAAGTCTCTCTTGACAAGAACAAGAAGTCCTCTCACTGGTAAGTGGTCCTCCAGACCTCGCTCATGCCTGAGTGACTATGAGGCGATTGAAGATAATCGAGTCTACTATAGATTCAAAAATGCTCATCTTCGTACCTCTGCGAGTAAGCTGTGGTCGGTGGTGGTCAGTTGTTGATATTTGAACCCAAGTTCTCCTTCGGTTTGACTGTTACGTTCCCAGAGCACGATTCACAATGAGTAAGGGGCTAGTTGAAGACCCCTGTCACATACTTATCGTGGTAACATCTTGTAAGATTTGGAAAATTCAATGGCACTCCTTCAAGGTTATTAAGATATAAATGGAGTGAAATTTAAAAAATGGTTATCGTTTTTAGAAATCAATTTACATGGTCAGTCTGAAGTCTGTAAATGGACGATTATTGGTTAAACTATACGAGCTACTGCTAAAAAATAAATACAAAAGTTCAAAGGTTTTTGATTATCTATCAGTCGGTAATTAACAAGGGAATTGGAAAAATAAAGGGTGGATTTGACATCATTACAAGAGATCCGGTGGAAGGGCCGTGGAACTATAAATAAGACAAAGTACACAGTATTCTACTCGGGAAATGAGAAACAGGGCAAGTATGGGGTAGCCTTCGTTGTCATGAAGAAGCTGAAAGACAAAGTAATAGAGTTCAAACCAATAAGTGATCGAATAGCCTATATGAGATTAGAAATGAAACCATCCAACCTATCACTCTTAAATATATTTGCACAAACCGAAAGAGCGGAGGAAGAGGAGAAAAATCTATTCTATGAAATGATTGAAACTGAATATGGAAAGATACCAAAAGAAGATACCATAATAGTATTAGGAGACTGTAATGGACAAATTGGAAAAGAAGATTATTTAAGACATGTTGAAGGAAAACACACTATTCATGTAAAAACTAATAACAATGGCGAAAGGTTATGGAATATGTCAATAAGAATGAATCTAGTCATAGGCAGTACGATGTTCAAGCACCCAGCAAGACATAAAATCACGTGGATGGCACCAAACCAAAAAACTAACACTCAAATAGACCATTTGCTGATATCAAAAAGGAAACGAACTGATTTAATGGACGTAAGAACATATAGAGGGGCATGCGCAGATTCTGACCATTTTCTTGTTGTAGCAAAGTTGAGACAAAAGGTGAAAAGGAATACAAGAAAGACTACTAAACAGTGGGATTTGAGTAAATTTGAAAGTGACTCAATAAAAGCAAAATTCGCAGCACATTTGGATCGGACTCTAAGCAATCAACACCTTGAAGACATACAACAGGAATGGCAAGAAATTCAGAAGTGCATAAATATTGTAGCAGATGAAATTATAGGAACAAGACAAAAACCAAACCGAGTGTGGTACGTACAATGATGAATGTGACCAAATTGTAAAAAAGAAGGCAGAAGCTAGATTAAAGTGGATAACGAGTCATAATGAGAAGGACAAAGAAATATACCATGAACTAAAAAAGTTTTCAAAAAATGTTATCAGAGGAGCTTAGAGAGCATGGATACAGAACAAAAATTGAAAGGGAAGGTCGCAACTGTAATAACAAACACTATAAAAAGATAAGTGAACAAAACAAAACCTACAAAGGAAAATCCATAGGCGTAAAAAACAAGCAAGGGAAAATTTCACAGAATGATGAAGAGTATAAGGAGAACTGGAAACAATACTTCACAGAACTCCAACACGAAGCTCCACACGACATAGAACCGCAGCAAGATGATGAAGATGTAAATAACATAGCTGAAGCCGACGATACAAATGAGATTCCAACAAGAGAAGAGGTAGAAGAAATCATCCGTAAAAGCAGAAATGGTAAAGCACCAGGGAAAGATGGAATAAACACAGAACTTATAAAATATGGCGGGGAACTTTTACATGAAAAAATGTACCAACTAATAAAAAGGATCTGGATAGACGAAAAAATGTCGAAAGAATGAGAGATAGGGCAAGTTGTAACCATACACAAAAAAGGTGATCAACAAATATGCAGCAACTTTAGAGGACTAACCTTACTAAACACAGCATACAAAATATTATCTTCAATCATCCAAACGAGACTAACAACAAAAATCAGATCATCAATTGGACAATATCAATGTGGGTTCATTAAGGGAAAATCAACAACTGATGCCATACATACTCTCAAACAAATAATGGAAAAAGCCCATGATTATAATATGGAAATCGAATTGCTATTTGTAGACTTCAAGCAAGCTTTCGACTCACTCAAGAGAAATGAAATTATAAATGTACTGCAGAAAATGGGATTTCAAGGAAAACTAACAAGAATGATACAGATGACAATGACAAACACAAGAATCACAGTAAAAACACAAAAGGGAGATACAGAAGAATTCGAAATCAATAAGGGCGTAAAACAAGGAGATACACTATCTACCACATTATTCAATACTGCATCAGAGCATGTGGTCAGGAATATAAGTAGAGGAACGAGAGAGGGGCAAATCATAGCGTACGCAGATGATATAGTTATTGTAACAAAAAATCGCCAGACGACTTAAGCAATGTTGAAAGAAGTTATGAAAGAAGGTGAAAAAATGGGACTGAAAATAAACACTGGAAAAATGAAATTCATGAGAATGAATAAGCCTGCGGATGATAAAAGTAAAAAAATCACACTAGGCACTCACACTTTCGAGGAACTGGATAAATTCAAGTACCTGGGAGTAGTTATAGCAAGTAATGGAGATCGAGACGCGGAGATAAAAGAAAGATGATGAACATAAATAGGGTATCAAGCCAACAAACGATTGATAATCAGCAAAATTCTCACGAAGAAAACAAAAATTGCAATATACAGAACAATAATACAACCAACAATGATGTACGCAGCAGAGACAATAACAACGACAAAAAAACAGGAAGAAGAATTGAGAGTACAAGAGACAAAAATCATCAGAACGATTTTAGGACCAGCAAGGACTCAAAATAATGAATTCAGAATAAGGACAAATAGAGAAATATTAGAGGAATTGGAAGGTGAGGACGTAACCAGAAAAATAAAGCGACAGAGAATTAGATGGTTGGGACACGTGTGGAGAGCCGGTAGAGAATCTACAATTTACAGTATGGTGGAATGGCAACCCAGAGGAAGGAGAAGAACGGGCAGGCCAAGATCTAGTTGGATGCAAGAAGTAAAAGCGGATCTAAGCAGAGCCGGAGTACGTAATTGGCATACGAAGACTGGAGATAGAAAACTGTGGAAAACTATATGTGATAGAATGTTATTGTTAGATAGTAGGGACTGATCTACCCTTATTAAAGGATCTAGAAAGCTTTCGCGGCGATACCCCAATGGGGTGATAAGCCATTATATATCTTATATATATCAGTCGGTAATAACTAGAATTTTACAGAATCGGTCATAAAGTCGTGGAACAACAAAGCTGCATTTTCATCAACCTAGCTTTAATTCTTACCAACCAACTAAAACATCAATGTTTATGTGCGACGAGTTTCTTGTTAGCGAGTATCACGTATGAAATGCAAATTTAGAATAATCAATGAAAATGTGCATGTGCATGTCAATATAAACAAATGGCGGGAGAATTTTGTTTTTGTAATCAATTTTCGCTTTCAGGAATATTGCGTGTACAACTAGGTCGATTTACTTGTCTCATCATGTCCTATAAATGGGGTTATTCACATGAAACTAAGTCATCTTAATAATGATCCAATTCAAGACCGCAATGTGAGCCGCATAAAATCCATTTTGACTATGGAACATAAAAATGGATTGTTCACTTACTCTATCGACGATGTCATACTTATAAATAATGAATCTACGCCCCTGTGTTCCCAGCAAGCTCGTAAAGAGGCCAAGTAGTCTTGAACCTCATTGGTCGAGGACACGCTATTAAGGGCCAATCGTTGTTTCTCCAACCCGAAATCCTCCCCTGTTCGGAGTCAATACTCCAGCTCTCCAAAGCAACAAGTTCCATTTAGTGCTTTCTATCCAGCAATACATACATGCATCCTGAAGAGTTCGGTGATTTTTTTCCTTGATATTGAGAAATAGAAGTCCACGCCAGTATTTTTCCGTCATTCTTTAAAGATTTGACTTCAGAATCAATTATTTGTCTTCTCCTACGGACAATAACCTGGAAAGTTTTCTTTGCGGTTAGTGACCCTTCTGTTATGGTAATGAGAAATTATGACCGGTTTGTACGGCAAAGACTCTTGAAGTGTGTTAAACGGTGTTTTTACGCGGCTTAGATATTTATGAAAATGGTAAGTACTTTTTTTACAAGTATGTTTATCTATTTTCAAATGTCCACAAGATGTATTTTGTTAGAAAGAAACTTTGTGGATTTTGAGACTGGCAAACTTTTTTTAGACTCATGTTGTGATTTATCTTGTGAGGATCTCGAAATCATTAAATAGCTGAAAATTGGACTTTCTTAACAGGACAGTTGATTTTAATTGACTTGATCATTTGAACCCTATCCACAGACATTCAAATGACAATGCAAGGGTCTCTCCTCCAGGAACACTTAATCCCTGAGCAGAGACCATTGCAAATGCTAAGATGCTTGAGCCCCAATGTAATGGTAGTAAGAATGACGGTATTTGATTTGGTATCCTGAAGATAAATAGTTGATATTCAATTTTGTTCAGCAGACTTGGCACGCTTGGAACTTATTGATGCTTCGGTAGCTGATGATTTTGCAAATACATCTACTGACACTTCTTCGATAACATATTATTATTATGAAAGAAAAATCCAGATTTTCCGGAACTTTCTCAACGTGGCATGATACACATACAACTTGAAAGAATCAAGTTCAAATGGTAGTTTATTTCGGACTTCAGACAATAAAACACTCATGACAAGGTTTTCCAGAACTGGGCTTGTTTACCCATTGCTAAACCATCCAATTGTGAAACTTTATATCAAATGAAGTAGATGCTATCAAATAAAAACTCCACAATATTGGAGAAAAAGTCCATTGGTAATATTGTATAAGCAGAAAGCTCCGTTTCAGCCAGATTATATGTTGGAAAGTTCACACAACTCACAACTGGAATCAGACTCAGCTTAGGCTTATGAGTTTTACGAAGTCCATATAGTTTTGTATGTACTCATTGTCGAATGGTTTCATGTTAATGTTGTTGGCATGATTTTGGAAAAGTGCGGCTGTATATATACGGTTTTGCTCAGAGCCTTCCACTCTTGTTCAGCAATTAGGCCGTCCTTAGTTTTTTGGGTTGTGCTATCATACCTTGCCTATATGTCGTGTTATTTCTTCAGTTCTCCACTGTCGGGACCACTCGAGATCAGTCGTTTGATTAGACTCAAATATGGTTCTGCATGGACCGGGCTTGGATTATGAAGATCCAAGTCTGGCTAGCTCGCCCGCACGTTCGTTGGCCTTCTTATTCCTTACGATGGCATGCAAAGGTGCAATAAAGCTACCTTCTAAAAAGACAATGATGTCAATATTGAGGTTGAGGGTGGTAAGGACCACAGCACTGAAGCGGAAGAGTCGACACATCATGCACCTCCAAGAGAAGATTTCAAAGAGGGAATTTGCTCTCTTGAGCAGTCGTCAAGCATCAGTTTAGGCGACAACGTAGTCGTCAAGCCTTAGCAATTCAGCTAAGAAGACAACCTAACCCAAGGGCGGTCCCTCTGACTGCTCTTGAACACAGCAGTTTCAACTTAGTTGCTGATGGAGAACATCGCCTATTTTTCAGCATTGAACTTGGATTCATTAATTAAGACTGATCATAAACTTTTTGACCGTAAGTAATCAATAATACTACAGTCTACTCAATTTCATTAGTCATTCTGAAAAGAGCGTACTGGCGATACTGATGGAAACAGATGGAAAGCAATACAATAACTGTCTTTTACTACCGCCGATCAGTCTATTTTCAATCATCATTGGACCGACAAAAATTATACAACTATTTGAATATCTCATAGTCCAGTTCATCAGTCCACCAATTCAGAGTAGGTAAAAATGCTAAAATCTGGTTTCCACACCTTCACTTACTCCGGAGATATTAGCGCGCACTTGGACTTTCCAGACACGCCGTATATTTACAATATAGATATCCCTGGAAAGTGATACTCAATCCAGACACTGCAAATAATTGATTCTAAGAAATGTCAAATATCCATCTGAATAGGTTGACCATAATTTAATCAGAACATGCATGAATCATATATTTTCTATATTCTGGGAAAATGTCCTGGCGAATTTTCATATTGCACGCAATTTTGGGTATGACCTATACTTGTTGGCAAAGTTGCTAATAATATGTTGAAGTGAAAAAAGGTTGAAGGTGGAAGGGTTGTCGTGATTAAAGCAATCAAGACTGGTATTTTTATGATTTACTGTTTATTACTCAGAATAAAATAGCAGAATAGTCAATAGCTTGATAAGTTATAATAATATATTCTATTCCATTTCCTTACACGTGATATTTCTTGTACTTTTTATTTTCTTTTTTTTTTCTAAATAGAATTTGCACCAATGTCGATCTTTTGATGAAAATTGGTGTTTGAGGATTTCTTGAAATTCGAATTTGATCTTAGTATGGCTCTAACTTGTGAAGGGTGCTACCTACACCAATTTTTCATATTATTAACAGCCGTAACTTTTTTGGATGTGTATAATTGTTAAAAGTCGCTGAGTGCAACCATTCTCGAGATATTTGGATTTCAAATAAAAAATACATGTGATTTTGGGATTATGGTCAAGCAAGGTCCTGCTTTTTTTTTCAGAAAAAAATTAGGATGAGTCTTCCTTGTTGAAAATAAGAAAAAAACTTATAAACATTTGTCCGGAAAGGCTCCGTTACAAAGCTACAGGGTGTTGATTTTTTTTTTCAGTTTTTCCATTTTTTTATGATATTTTAATAAAAATTGTTGTCACTCATAAATCGGATTTTATCTTTTTACTAAAAATATGTAGCGATCCTACGAAATATTCTATGACTCTACCTCCGCGGCCATTATTTTAAAATCAGATGTATTTATTATTTCAAATCCGAATATCTCGAGAATGGTTGTCTGTAGCGACTTTTAACAATTTCACTTTTTCTGCGTAGAAAATACAAATACCAATTTTTATCAAAATATCGACATTGCTTCAAATATTATTAAAAAAAATAAAAATAAAACTTCAATACCCTGTAGCTCTGTAATGAAGCATTTCCGTATACGTGTTAATGGGAAGTTTTCTTCTTATTTTCAGGCAGGGAAACTCATACTGATTTTTTTCGCAACAATAATAAAACACCCTGTATATCAGATGACACTAAAAATTGATTTCAGTGAATATTGAAGTATAGTGACTGAAATCAACTTATTTTACCATTTGGAGCAAGAAATATTATAAGTTGATTGACTACCCACACCCGTGAGGTAATAACGCTCAATCGTTTTACCTGACGGGACACAAAATTCGTCTGGGTAAGATAGAAATGCAGTGAGCACCATTCCCCGCTGAGCGCCATTCTCATAACAAATTTTCTCTCTTTCATAATTGGCTGAAGGTAATTCTTTATTCAAGAAAATGATACTTGAAAAGTACTCATCACATATTATTCACCTGATTATTTTCTAGTGCTTTGTTCATGATGTGGAGCCAGTTAAGTACGTTGATTCATGAGGCCTCCAAGACACTACCGCTCTGTGATCCGTGCTTGTAAACCAAAAAGTCCTTAGAACCACCTCATCCGGGTATTATCTCTGACACCGCTGTCTCTGATGGGCTTAGTGTACTTTCTCTGTGTCTGTCTTTCAGTCGAGAAGCTTCAGTGCCTAAATGAGGTTTGTGTCTCTTTTTACAGTTTCTCTGTCTGACCTTTAAAAAATGGGTGTAAATTCCTTATTATCTCTTCTCCAGAACGTCGATACATTACTCCACATTCAAAGACAATGTGCGAGGCTATTTTCTACATTTCATTGCAGAACCTACATATGGGTCATCAATGCAGAGGCCGATGGTATGCATATCATGTTGTCTTAGGGTGCAGAATCCAGTTAATATCCCGGTTGCGTTACTGAGATGATTTCTACCAAGTTCCAGTAGACTTTCCTTTGCTTTCATCATTTTGCCGTGTACTAGCTCTGGTAATCGGCACCATCTTGCTTCATGTTGGTTTTTGGACAAACAGTACAGCTAGCCTTTTTTAGAAAATTCAGTGATTCCAATGGCGGGATCTGGACCCATAAGTGATGTATTTGCTTTGCGTGCCAGTTGGTTCGCTCACTCATTACCAGCTATCCCTAAGTATCCCGGTATCCATCCTAGAGTAACATCGTTGAAGGCTCCCAGAATTGCATTCCCAGACTTGCTTGGATCTAGTTTTTTGACAGGAGAGGGTTTTTATTGCCGCTTGAGTATCACTCTCCTGAGATATTTTTTTACGCATATGTTAATTGCGTGTATTTCCGCTTGAAAGACAGTAGCATGCTCCGTAAGTGGTTTATTTGATTCCCATGTTGAGTTTTCCTCTACGATTCCGTAACCTGTCCCCCGGCATGTTTTGGAACCATCTGTTTACCACATTGCTCCATGAGACCTCCTATCATCTTAGTATGCCCTTGGGACTTTGAGTTACTCCAGCTTCCGGTGTTGCTTAGTCTATTTGCTCCCATTCTTGCTTTCATTTCGATAAAGATATCTAGGGAAGAAAGGTTGAGCACGACCCGCATACAATACTCTGAGGTAGTTCTTATAGCTCCTGTTATAGGAGACACCTGACAAGTGTCGGTTTCACCACAGTACAGTGGAGCCAGTGCACCATACGCGGTTTTATACACCCACTCCTGCTGTTTTTCTTGCCATTATTGTGGCTGTTCCTCGATTAACTATTTTCTGAAGGTGTGAGTTCCATGAGAGCTTGTCGTCTAGGATGTTGCCCAGGAATTTGACTTCTCTTGCCACCGGCAGCTGACCAGGAAAGTTTTATCAGGGTTTGCTTTCTTGCATCAGCCTTTCACGATGGTCAGGGCTGTCTGCATCAGTTCTGATAACGTCCTGGTGTGCTAGTATTGCTACATCGGCGGCATACTCCTGTGCGTAGAATCCTTTGCTGTTTAATTCTAGCAGTAGTTTGTCTGCGATGAGAGATTTATCGGTCTTGATGCCTTGGGCATTAACATAAACTCTTCAATTCGGATTGGTATGTAACATGTAACACCATTCTTACAGAAGCTGTGGTTGAGGAGATTGTTTTTTGAAACCTCAACGATCCATTGAGTCCACAATAGCCAAGTTCGTTACAAGTTCAGTGCGACTTCCGAAATCACTTCAATATTCCTCTGTTAGAGCCTAACGGGGAAAAATCGATGTCCTGGACCGTAACTCAATTGTTACATGGGTAACTATTTACTCTCGGCCATCAGAACACTTTAGAACTTTGAGAAAGTGATAGCTTCAATCTTGCTATCACCGCAAACACACTGCCTTTGGACTCTTTAAAAAATATCCAGTGAGGTGAATTCTTCACGAAGACTTATAACTATTCATATTATATCGATTGTGCAGGATAACTCTAACAGCGATATTAGCGGTTATTCTTGGAGGAACGCATGGAAGACGATTCCCGGAAAAAATTCACAACAGGACGCATTTTATTGAAGGAATGCGTGAAAAAACCGAACATGCTTCACTGGGTGGAGGACACCGAGAATTGCATCAGAATTTCCTCACGTCAGCTGGTATAATTTTTCCGTAGATTTTTGAAAAAAACTACATCACAGTGACACTGAATTGTATCTGCAGGATACCGGACTGTCGGTACGAAAATACGAACAGGCGATTGCTGAGGAAGCTGTAGAGTCGAGAAGGAAAAGAACAATTTGCAAAGGCTCTTGTGCGAACAATCTCAGGTTGTTAGTTGCAAATACGATCAAGGAGAGTTGAAAATCAGTGTTTTGTCGGAATCCAACAAAGCCACTTATTTTAGGAGGTTGTTGAACTCCCGCGACCAACTATGTATACGTTAGAGGGGAAGGGGTGGTAAATAGTAAATACCACAATTCAGACACGACAATTGTTGTCTCCAAGAGGATAGGTTGCTCTGTTGGGTCAGATTCTGACTAAACATTTTTTTTCTGAAATCTATGACAATGTTCACGTTTTTGAACCTTGCCAAAACTTTACTTATGATATTTTATCCGGATCCAGTTTTCTTCATAGGTCTACCATTATGATATCAACGCAACAATAAGGTTCTACAGAAAAAAACTGCATAATATCATGTGCTAAGTATATAAATTCCAATCACACCATAAGTAACTTGCTGTTTTTAATTACCCAGTCGGCTCAATAAACACTTACCTTAGAGCATGCCAGAGCTAATTAATACTTTTGCGTTCAATCAAGACTTTTAAATATGCATGAGTTTTCTGAAAATTATCATTTGCTATGCTCCATTAACATTTCTGTATTTAGACATTTACATAAACCATAAATAATTAAATTAATTATGTAATGAGAGCGACCTATTTCACGATATTTAATAATCCATAAAATGTTATACTATGTAGCAGTTCTTTCAACGGAAATAGATTGACACAATAATATATTATAATATGTTTCTGCAGGCTGTCTGACGCAGTAGGTATATAAAATAACATTTTGTTTTAGAGACATATTTGCGTTGTGGTGACTAGTAGTTATTTTAACGGATATGGTGTCATATTATTTTAGGTTTGTCTTTTGGTCTTTTTATCCGTATTACACCCTGAAAGTTTGAAGTCGATGTCTCATTCCAATTTTTCAATTTTAAGGCAGATATTTTTTTTAAATGGGTGATAGAACTCTTGATAATTGAAAGAAGCCTGGATTGTTACAGCGATTCTGAGACTTTAGTGAGCGTAAATATCTTGAAAACATTCTCATTATTCTCGAGTGGAGTTTTGGTGCAGTGATCCAGGGTTTTCGGAATATAAATGCGGAAGTGTTTTTTTATCATAGATTCTTTATGTTTTTTGTGCTGCTGAATCCGAATCTGAGATTAGCAGCCTTACCAAGTTTCAGAACAAAGATTGCAAAAACCTCAGAGTTTCGGCATTTTTTTTTCAGTTGTTTAACTATGTATTAATCGAGAACTAAGCGTTTTTTTAAACATAACAATCATACACCAAATAAAAGTAGGCAAAATTGCCTACAAACGAGTGGAATAACTTTAAGATTTGGATAATCCATAACGTCGCTAGATCGTGTTGAAAAGATGGCCCTTGACGACTTCCCGCTGAAAAAGTTGGAAACGTTATTCTGTGTGCACCCTGGTGGTCTACTCTCACTATCAACATTATCCACATCCGAAAAAAATAGTTTCATGATAACTTCGTTACATTCAAGAATTTGGCAAACGTCCTCTCGTACTACTCTAAATTTAAAAAAAAAGAGGTTTTGATAAAAGGAAATATTATGATCAAATTTGTAAAGATTTTCATGTTAATTCGTCGTCCTCATCTGCGGCATTATCACCTGCAACACCGAGAATGGAGACATAACTAAATATAAAAGAATCAATGCCGTTCAACTTCATTATGGACAAAATGTTTTATGTCTTTGCACAACAGACTTTGATAAATAAAAAAAAAGAGAAAACCGAAAACAAGTCAATACCAGCATAGATGCTAGATGCATTTGTAGCTGTGACACGAGTCACGGCGGGCAGCGAACTCTCAACGTTCTGTCGTAACGAAGTTACACCTTGACTCAGGATTGAGTTCGCAGATGGGCCGTTTAGATGAACTAGGCTGTATATCTATCCGGACTATTCCGGATCGACGTAATGTTCTTTTTTTTAGTCCTGTCTGGGCAGTGGACTGCTTAGATGTTGAAGGATGGGCGCTGTATCTCCACTTTTATGACGCCAACCATCTGTTAACCTTTATTCAAGCACCATCGAGATACACCTGGCAGAACATAATATGTATACAGGGTGATTCAGGAGGAAATGTCAATTCCTCAGGTACCTATTTAGGGTACAAAAATATACATAAAAGTTCATATAAATATGGGTCCATAAGGCCTTTATTCAGGATGTTACAAGTGAAGACCTGCTGATGGTTTTTTGTGAATATTTTCGAAACCTGTCAAGATCATTGGATAAAATTTGGTACAGTTGCTGAACTTTTTACACTCTATCTAATGAATGGAAACTAAGTATTGTGTAACCTTTATGAGTAGGGTATAAAGGGACGAGTTCAAAAAAAAATTGCCTCAAATTGTTGATTTTTAGTAGTTTTGACTACAAATTCCGTTGATCTGGAATTTTCTTCATAGATAAAGTACTTCTCTCGTTCCTCGCTGGGACGCACCATTTTCGAGAAAAATACAATTGAAATCTATATCACAGACAAAATTGCATAACCAAAACTCTTAGCAAAAGCACGGGTTAACCTGTGATAGCCTTGCCAGATGCAGACGGTTTTTTTCACCAGAATCAGTGTGTTAAAAGATTTTCAAATGCATTTTTCTCGAAACTTATGCGTCTCAGCGAGGTAGGAGAAGAGTACCTTATCTGTGTAGAAATCTTTTGATTTTCAGAATTTGTAGACAAAACTACTAAAGACCTAGAATAAAAACAATCTGGGCATATTTTCCTAGTACCCGTCCCTGTATATCCCACTCATGAAGGTTATAAAATACTTAGTTTTTTCATTCATAAGATAGAGTGTGGAAAGTTTAGCAACTCTACCAAATTTTATTCAATTATCGTAACAGGTTTCGGAAATATCTACAGAAAACCATCATCAGGTCTCACTTTTAACACCCAGTATTTTATTTAATACGAAGGCCTTGCGGGCCCATATTTATATGAACTTTTATGTTTATTTTTGGGCCCTGAATACGTACCTGAAGTATTGACATTTCCTTCTAAATCACCCTGTATACTATCCATACATGCTGTAATTGATGGTGACTCCACATCTGATCTTCTCAAATAACAAAGAGTCAAGTGTATGAAAAGCTGTGAGGGGCTGACCAGACTGTCTGCATCCGACGTTTCCAGAACCCTCTTGCCACATCAGAAGTAATTTTAAAAGCAGGGGAATAAATCCTAGAGGCCTTGTATTTCGGGCTTCAATTGATAAGCTAAGGTATAAACAGTATGTGTTAGCAGAATTCAAGTAATTGGAAATGTAACGGCATCCATTACGCCCCGGAAAGCCCAAGCCCAGCAAAAAGTTGAAGGTTGAAGGGTATTTCACAGGTTGAGGAATATTAAACAACCTGAGCAATGGGAATGGAAAGATAAAGTCAGAGAGAAGTTTCTAAAACTCATTGCCTTCAAGTCTCAGAAATACTACAAGAGCAACTATGGATGCAGAAGATACATTGTGAAGAAGGGTGCTCTTATACAGTGTGTCCAGAATAAAATGATGTACAGGGTCATTCCGTATATTTTGACCCATATGCTAGCGGCGTTATCTATGGAGGTACGAAAGTTTTGTGAATATGAAAGTTTTAGATATTCATCTGAAATTCTCAAAAATCTTATCAAAAAAATCAAAACACTATCGGAATGTCAATATTTTTCCACAAGTAGAATTTTTTTCAATGAAACCTCCTGTATATTATCATATATTGTGAAAAAGTCTATTTTCCTGATTTCAAAAATATATAGTTTGATACCTTTCTGATGAGTCGTTCTGGAGATATTCAAGTTTAAATATGTTTAAAAATTAAAATTCACATGCCTGTTGCTATGGAAAAAATTATAGAATCATGATTATATAGATTGAATCAATAGAAATGGAGGTCAGCTAACTTTATTTTCTAGATATTAATCCAAATATTCACGAGTTAATAAATTTGTGCAACTTCATCCATGGCAACCGGGACTTGAATACTAATTTTTACACATATTTGAACTTAAATATTTAGTGAATGACTCATCAGAAAGGTGTCAAACCATATATTTTTGAAATCAGGAAAATAAGCTCTTTCATAATATATGATAATATACAGGGGGGGTTCCATTGAAAAAAATGCTACTTTTGTAAAAATATTGACATTCCGATAGTCTTTTGTTTATTTTGATAGGATTTTTGAAAAGTTAAGAGAATATCTTAAACTTTCATATTCAAATGTTCATATCTTCATTGATAACGCCGCTGGCATATGGGTCAATATATACGGAATGACCCTGTACATGGGGAACGGTAAGAGATACGACGTCGCTCAAATGGATGAAAAGTTGCATTTTTGTTTGCCCAAAAATATTATAACTTTGTTTGATTTTGAATTAATACCCTGATGTAGATACAGGGTGGAACAGAAAAATGTCAATTTTTGAAAAACCACAATAATTTTATTATTATAAAAGCTAACATTTCCAAATGTTCATGATATGGGTAAAAGTATACGACAATTCTAAAAACGGCATCATAAAAATTAGTCTACTATGTTGCGTCCGACCGAAGTCAACTTTTGTTTTCCTTATGGGGGCCATATTGAATTTCTCCATTTTCAAAATTCGAATTCAAAATGATTTTCAAAAATATGACTCCCATGAAAAAAACAGATTTGACTTTGACTGGACGCAACATGGTAGGTCTACAATTTTCTTGACGCCGTTCTTAGAATCGTCGTATCCTCTTACTCATATCCTGAAAATGTTAAGTATTTGCTTTAATAATAAGCAAAACATTGTGTTTTTTTGAAAATGTATCTTTTCTTTTTTTACCCTGTATGGTTATGAGAAGAAAACGCTCAGTTCTCGAGTTATGGTTAAACAGAATGCCAAAAGTTTGAAGGTTTTTGCAATTTTTGTTGTGAAGCTTGGCGAGGTGAGCCAAGCTTCACTAGCAAACCCAAACTAATCTGAACGTCATATCCGAATTCAGCAACTCAAAAAAAAAATAAAACCAGTGAAAAAAACCTCTGCATTTTTTTTTTCAAAACATTTGCTTACTGGGCTATTGGTAGACCCTCTGATCATGTTCCCTGAATTTACAAATCTGCAAAAATTGCTGGTTACATATTCAGAGACGGAAGTTTGTGACGCGCACCAGATTTTCCGATGACTCTTCTAATTTCCCCGCATTCATCAAAATTGAAGAAAACAGGTCCACAGAAACTTCCCTGTTGAAAACTGCACCAACCCCGGAAAAATTTGAGATAATTACAGAGATGAGAACGGGCGCAAAGTCCTACCCCGTGATTTGGACTTGGAATAAAAAAAATGGAATTAGTATACGCAACCTTGGAAGCAGCTACTACGCTCCATCGTTGTCAGCGGAATGATGTTTTCCTCATGGTTCCCACTTCTCAGCTTAATAGTAGGAGAGCCAGTGACATTTTTCAGTGATGATTTAGTTCAGGCCTATTTTTTGAGAGAATGTTGTACGGAGCCTTATCGGATGCCATCCAAGAGGGTTCTACCTGGACCTGATCGCGGTTCCTAAGGGGTGGTAGATTGCCCCACACATGTAAAAAAAATTGCATCTTTTTATCATTTAGTTAAGGCTGAATTTTTTACCAGTTGTTCATTGGTGGTCCATAATCATCTAGAAAAATTGGCGGATCGATTGGCCAGTTCCTTAAGGGTGGCGGATCACCCTCAACATGTCGTGGGACCAATGAACTTTTTATGATTCAGTAAAGGCTGAATTTTTCACCAGTTGTTCTTTGGTAGCCCACAATTATCCAGAAAAATTGGCGGATTAATTGGCCGGTTCCTTAAGGGTGGCGGATCAGCCCCAAAATGTCGTGGAAACGATTAAGTTTTAATAATATGATTCAGTCAAGGTTGAATTTTTCACCAGTTGTTCTTTGGTAACCTACAATCATCCATTAAAATTGACGGATCGATTGGCCGGTTCCTTAAGGGTATCAGCGTATCAGCCCCAACATGTCGTGGGAACAATTGACTTTTCATAATATGATTCACTTGAGGCTGAATTTTCACCAGTTGTTCTTTGGTAACCTACAATCGTTCAGGAAAATAAGCGGATCGATTGGCCAGTTCCTTGAGGGTGGCGGATCACCCTCAACATGTCGCGGGAACAATGAACTTTTCATAATATGATCCAGTTGAGGCTGCATTTTTTACCGGTTGTTCTTCGATAGCCTATAATCATCCAGAAAAATTGACGGACCGATAGGCCGGTTCCTTGAGGGTGGCGGATCACCCCCAACATGTCGCGGGAACAATGAATTTTTCATAATTTGATTCAGTGAATGGCTGAATATTGTAGTATATTATTGTGCCAACTATTTCAAGTGTATAATATGTCAAATAACGGACAAAATAGTGGTTCTTAGTACATGGCGGAACGACTTGAGTATTACGAATTACAAATGTTCTCATTTTTTGAAAATCTTCATAGTGATCATAGCTCTCCAATTTACTCCAGAGATAATATCTTGATACTTATTCGATACAAATAATGCAATTTTAAAATAAATTTCTTTAGCGATATAAATTAAAAAAAAAAAATCCAAAGTTTCCGTGACTTGTATAGTTGCAAAGTTATTTTCTAGCTGCCTTTCGAATATGTATGACAATATTATCTTCACTAGAGACTAGCGAGGTAATCGAAGGGCTGTAGCCACTATGAAGATCATAATATCATGAAAAGCGCATTGGTCCACGACATTTAGGGGGTGATCCGCCACCCTTAAGGAACAGGCAAATCAATCCGTCAATTTTTCTGGATGATTGTGAGTTACCAAAGAACAACTGGTGAAAAATTCAAATCAAACAACTAAATGATAAAAAGATGCAATTTTTTTTTACATGTTTGGGGCGTTCCGCCACCCCTTAGGAACCGCGATCAGGGCGAACCCTCTCGGATTGCACCCGATTAGGCTCCGTACAACATTTTCCCAAAAATAGGCCTTAACTAAATCATCACTAAAAAATGTCACTGGCTCTTAGAGTATAGCCCGAGTCCTGGAATCATTTCAGGTGGGAGACATGGTTCTGAGTCCTGAAATAATTTCAGGTGGGCGATATGGTTCTATAAAATTGCGCTGGGTACTTTGAGCTGCGCGACTGGTAGGTTCAGATAATTATCCGATTGTTTCAAATCAAATCAAATCAAATATGCTTTATTGCCACAGAAAAATTTTAATAAATTTTATGGACAAAGCAAATACAAATGCAAAAATGCTAAAGTATAAAAACAATACAAAACATGATAATAGTATACATTACGAGAACAATTACGTGAACAATAGAACAAACTAGTACAAATATATTCACCCAATATTTTGTCAAATTTAAATTTATTTGGAAATTGCTTGATAGAAAAGCAGTTGAGGCTGTTCCGGAGAGTGATTTAACAGAAGATTCTGAAGTGCTTGACGAAAAACGACATTTAAGAGAAAATACGGGATCTCATGCCAGATGATGAAGTGAGTTATGAGCACAGAACAGATATACAAAGTTTAGAAGACAAACTGACCTATAAAATTTCACGGAACAATGCGCCACGGAATGCAGTGGATGCAAATCAAACTATCAAACTTGGATGATGTATCATAAAAGATTTCTGCAATATATTATACAGATTTCTATACATAAAAGCACTGACTTTGACTTCAAGTGTGAAATTGTCTTTGTTTGTTAAATGAGGTCAACAACTATGAATAAGAGTATATTATTTAACGAGCGAATAATATAGCCTACAGTATACGCGAGTCAAATACTATCTTAGAACATAGAACCCACAAAATCATTGAATACTATGCTTTATCTACGATTATCCATTTTGCAGATTTTTCAAAAAAATTGTAATTTGCAACAAAATTATTATCAACGATCCAAGCAAGGTCGATTCTATTTTGCAACGCGGTCATGTCATGGAATACGTATAAAAAATCGTATTCCACGGGTGTGGAATATGAAATTCATATTCCACAGGTGAGTAATATGAGCTACATTATGTAGTTTCTATCACAAGCATAATGCGTCTTTTATTAAATAGTCGTAGATAAATGTGTTTTTTTTGGTTTTTTCGTGAATGTCCGGTACCATATGGGGATGGGGTCACATATCACTCAAAATATATAGGAAACTCCCATACTATAGTTTGAAATGAAATTCGCCAGCGCCCTACAACGGGTACTTTTGACTTTTTTTTCTCAAAAACGTAAAGAATATTATTATTTGAATATTATAATTCAAATATTCATCACATGGTATATCAAAAGTTATCCTGAAAAAATGCATAACTATTTTTTAAAAACGTTCATTTTATAATGTCTAAAAACCATGTCTTGGATAAATACAACCTATGCATATTTTCAGTTTATAACTTTTGATAAGCCATGTGAATCAATATTTAAATTAAATTTCGAATGTTGAGTCTATGAAATGCAAACCACAACATTTAGGACTTGTATACCCAGTTGTGCTTCAGTTTTGTTGTTCAAAATCGGATTTTTAACATGCTGAACCAATTTTTCTAAAACAGTGGAAGAACTTTTATTGGAAAGGATGTGTATTGTTGAAAATATCCACACATCCAGGGAACGATACATTTCTCAAAAAACTCACAATAAGCTTACATAATTGTCCAATCCAAGGTTCAAACACAAATTTCCAGATGATCTAGGTACTGAAAATTAGAAACTTCCAGCACAAAATTGAAATTACACGTGAAATGACAATGACGTCTAGGGTTAGGGATTGGTTATTTATGGCAACCGTTGATAAGGAAAACCTTCGTCTCTAGCGCCATCCAACGGGTAGTCCTCTAAACAAATCCGACTTGATTAACTGGTTGCCTAAAACTTTATTAACATTGGCTCCCATTCAAGTTTCCTATATATTTTGAGTGATATGTGGATGGGGTCAGTGTGTGCTTCCCTAGTTGATAAGTTCTGTGCTGCGAGGCCCTGGTCCTGTGTGATGGTGACTATGATGCATTTCTCCGCTTCCAGTATTCCGGGCTGTACCTTGCGTTCTTAGGGGTTTTTTGATGATTACCAGGGCATTTCTCCACTTGAAGAGGAATCAAAGCATAAAAGACAACATGAAGATAAAAGGTGACGTTCAAATGGCATCATCTGCCATCATGACAAGCTAATAAGCTCTCATGTGGCATTCCACGTACCGCCCCGAGATTTCACAAACTTCAGGCACATCAGCGCCTCTTCGTGGATGCGAATCAAAGCTTTCACTTGGGCCCCGCCCTCCATTACGTTTTTGTTCTCAACTTTGTATATGTCTTTTGTGGTTATGAGAAAAAGTAAATGACTCGAATGAAACCAGGCAAATAAATCAGAAAATTCTGTATCCTCGTTACAAGTTCAAATTACTGTACTTCAAAGTAGTGATCAATGTATTTTCATGGATTTATGATGGTAAATTATTATTCTACACCATCTGAATCTTCACATCCAACAACTTCTAAACATCTAGCAACGTCTCAAATACGTTCAACAGGCTAACATATTTTGGCGCACATTGCTCTACTTTTCTAAAAATTCCATTAAACTTTCAGTCTGTGGCTCCATCTCGCACTGGCAGCCGGATCCAACAGTACGTGGACATGAGTCAAGAAGAAAACGTCCATCAGTCTCAAGGAGAAGTTCTTGTTCCCAATGGAGAACATGGAGGCGCGACCAGCGACAAAAATGTAAACGCGCTCAGTTTGGTGCCGGCCACTGGGGCTAATGGCGCGCATGATAAAACGGGTGAGTTTATGGCTAGTTTCTTACGTCCACTGTAATTCTCGCAAGGATAAGTCCACGTGTGATCTATTACTGCGGCATGCAAGGGACGATTTGAACTTGTTTTGGGGTTATATGTCTGCGAAAAAATTTATTTATGTTACTGAATCAGTATGTTTTTGCAAGGGGCAAAGAAATATTGGCAACAAGACAAAATTGGAGATTTCATACACACAAAAAGGTAAACAAATATCACATGGCTTGTAAACTTTAATAGGCGCATTATTGCTGGTGAAATAGAATTTAGTGTTTGTTTATGACAAAATATGTGTCTCATTAGATTGACGAATGACTAAACAATAAATTTTCATCAAGTCTGAGAGCTGGTTTGACTTATTATGATACTTATCTCGCACGGGTACACTTTCCATAACCCACTTTGATATGACATGCATAGTTTAATAAAATAGATTTTGTTCGCTTTTGATTTTTTAAGCTTTCGTGAATACTTTCACTACAGTTGTATAAGTTCTAGTCAATTTTCTGAAAATAGAACTAGTATCGTTTATTGAGCGACCTTGTATATCGGCACGCCACGTTATAGAGTGTGCACAAAATTCATTGACTTCTTGAAATCGTCGCAATCCCTAATTCAGGGAAATTCATTTAATTACACTGTTGTGCGTCATTGTGATCAGATGATTTACAGGTTGGACTCGATATCTTCTTTGCTTGAGACTGTTCAATAAATTGGCCAACCATGAATGTTTATAGTGAGTACTTTTAATTATCAAAAAATATAGCTACTCTGAATTACTGTACTGATAGAGGCATCAAGGCTTTAAACATTCATTTTCTTCTCCTAAGTGGGCTAATGTTCATGATAGTATAATATAAGTAGAGTAAACTAGTCAAAGTATGAGGCATAAATCATATCGTTACATTTGCATTGCAAATTAAGTGCCAACGAATTCATTATAAAAATACTATTACCACGACCCCCTTACCAAAAGGTAAATGCTTGTAGTCTGGGATAAAGTGTTATGAGGCGAATAAATAATGAAGGAATTAAACGTTATTTTGCTTCATAAACCAAACCTAAGTGCATAGTTTTCAACATGAAACATGTTTTGGAGAACAATTCATTTAAATATGCAGCATTTCATGTTTGTTCAGTTTCTTCTTTATTCTGCATTCAATTCATAATAACTTTTTATCTTTGAATAATTGATTTCGATGCAGTATGATTTGGCTTCGATCATCTGAGAGTGTGTTACATTGACAAAAAAATGGTTTTGTTGATATGAACAATTGATTTTTCAAAAGCTTTCGAGAAATAGTATCGTGAAGGGAATTTTGAAGAAAAAATATTTTCAAAATAAAACCATCGCTTGTATGGTTTGAAATTCAGAGAAAAAAAAATCAAGTGGAGAGAAAGGGCGGATCAGAGGATGGAAAACTCTCTTCCGATAAGTATGATCTGTGGGATATCATATCAAAAAATATTGAATATATTCTATAGCGTGTTTTTCAGACATGAGAAAATTGGAATGATTGCAGAGGGTGACGATAACGTCCATTTTTGATATAGGGAGGTGATGTATGAACATAAGTCTTACATTTTTCTCGAGGTATGACGTTTGATAACTCATAGGCGTACTTTTTAAAGAGGTTTTTTTTTTTGTTGTTCCAAGAGCTAACTATCATCAGGACCCAATTAATGTCTAATCCAAGATACTGTTGTTTGGATCTTGATGAAGACAAAATCTCAACCTAATTCATTCAACAAAATTACCTTATAAAAATGGGATGTGTTTAAGTATGGCGGAAAAAATGTTTTTTTATATACGGGGGATATCAAAAACACACCTCTCGTATCTTGATCGTGATCTAAGCTATCTAGAATTATATGCCTTTCTATTTATTTTCTCAGATTAAACTGAGTTGAGATTTTTACAGAGATTTCCATTACACATCCTGTAACAATCTTCGTCAAAATTGATACATTGATATTTTGGGTGCTTATGAAGCTAACTATTAGATTTGACATGGACCCAACCCATGTCCAAAAGTAGTTTACTCTTGGAGAAAATATATTCAAGCTTTTTTAAAAAGTATGCCTATGTGTTATCATACTTCATACGCCAAGGAAAATGTGAACATCATGCACATACAGCCCCATACCAAATCGTTCAAGAAACAACTAATATACAGGGTGTCCCCTAACTTATCCGCCATAGAGCAGCAGATGATAATTTGAATGAAAATGAGAAGATTTTTTTTATAAATGTGGTGGAAAATGCTAGTCGTTAAAAAGATAGAGGGTGTTGAAAGTGAAACTTTATTTCTGAAAAATTTTATTAATTTTCGAAAGGATGAAGATAACAGTTTCAAAATTGGTAAACTATCGTTCTTGAAGTTGAGAAATCCGAATTCGGTATTGGTTTGAGCCTGATTCCCCGAGGGCGCCTTCTACGTGATTGATGATGAATTGATATTTCTATTATTTTTTTATCTGTTAAGGTGAGATTCCTTATAGATCGTTATAGAATCAATAAAAGAATCAACATCATTGTTTTTGTTTCCATCAAAACGTGAGGAACATTGTGAAAAATTTCCTTTATTCATGGCTGGAGCTGAAGCTGGCGCTGGAGCTGGAGGGATCTGCAATCCTTGTAACAAACTCCTCAGCATATTAGGGGTCATCACAACTTGGAATCGTTCATACTTGGAAAAAGCCAATCTATCAACGTAAAAAATAAAAATCCGGTTATCAAAACCAGAACTCAATTAATTCAAACTATCTGAAACATATTCACTTTTATAGATGTTGAAAGTGTTAACCGTTAACCTCAATACATTTTTATCCGTTTAAAAATAATAATTGATTTTTTTTGAATAAAGTTTTACTTTAAACACCTATCGCTTTAACGATTAGCATTTGCCAGCACATCTATCGGACAAATCTTATTTTCATTTATGTATATCATAACCCGTTGCTCTGTGGCGGATAAGTTAGGGGACACTCTGTATATCGACTTTTATCCATCCCAAGTGCGACACCCTATATATTGTAAAGTAGGTAGTGTATTAAACATGATATCAAATATATGTATAACTGCAGCCATACATGATCCATTGTACGTTATATTTTGGTCACCAACAAATCAAATAGCAACTTGCTTAGTGCCATTGATGATTTACAATTTATTATGTTTGGCGCTGAGAATGCATACAGTATGTCCCCGAATAGATGTTGAAAGAGGACAAATGGACTAGTAATTTAAAGATACGAAAAAAAAGTCGTCCTGCATATTTGAAGTATTTTTTTTCCGACAGATGTTATTTTTTGACTAAGCAAAAACTTTTATCAAGAATGACTGTTTGGCAAATCAAATTTTCAGACAATCTGTCCTCTTTTAACATCTATCCAGGGACAAACTATAGTGACAAAGCTATTTGACAAATAATATTCCTCTCGATTAAAAAAAGAGTTGGACTGTTGACATTTTTGTAAAATTGTCATTTTCCGATGAAAACGCACCGCCATCTTTCGCCACTTCTTTGTGCATTGACTAATACTAAACAGTTGGACCACTCTCAAAAAGCGTGTGAAACCGGTTCCACCCGTCCACCTCGGTTCTCTGGGTACAGCCCGGGACCCATTAGTGTGGAACGTTTCGGCCGCTTTGAACAATTTTAGCTGGGCGGGCTTCGTTGAACGCCATGCTTTGATGCGAGGCCACTTGTGATTCGGGTTTTTCAAAAGAGCCGATGACAAGTGACTCAACTTATTGTATATTGGTGAACTTTGATTGGGCCTTGATTTCGCGAACCCCTTTGAGGTCTCCCAACTCTGTTGGTGGGCACTTGTGGAGAAATGATTATATGGATATCCTGTATATAACCCGGAGTCTATAGGAAATTACAATAAGTTTAGTATCCATGATATGACTGATATTATTCTCTTAATAATCATGTACGGTATCGAATCAATTGTACCAAGCAACCACTACAAAATTAGTGATTTTACAATATTGGATATGTTTTGGATTCTGTTGAATAGAAAATGTTATTAGCTTGACAAAAATTATTATTTTGCATTTGATAAGTGATACAAAGAAAGATCAAGATATTCCATAGAACAATATTCTTCAAAATACTAGAAACAAAAGCGCTTATATCAATTGGTAAAAATCACAACGAGCAAAAAAATCAGATTAATGATGATGGTACGGGAGGTCATTCCAGTACTTTTGGTTTGGCCTTCAAGTTATAGTTTTTTATGGAGATAATATACAAAATTGTCAGCTGGTGCAACTAGAGGGCGTAACGGTGTAGAAGACTATTAAATTGTTAAATGTTTGGGTCATTTCAGTACAGCTGAAAATCTGTGAATAGTTTTGTCAAGGTGTAGATTGAAAAAAAATATCAGCTGCATAGGATAAGTGGCAAAATTTGTCAGCTGGCCATGTTTTTCTACACACTGATACGGCCTGCTGACAAATTTTGCCACTGATCTTATGCAGCTCACCAATTTTATTCCCAATTTAAACCTTATAATGAGACTATTCACAGATTTTCACTGTACTGAAATGGCCCAAAAATAGTATAAATAAATATAAATAGTCTTTTATACCGTTAGGCCCTCTAATCGCGCCAGCTGACAATTTTTTTTAATATCTCCATAGCAAAAAGTATAACTTCACGGCAAAACCAAAGATACTAATCTATAATGTATTTTTTAGGAGAATTAGACTGACTTTTTGATCCGTTTCTTATTCTTTCATTGTTTATAGTATTCCATACTTTTTTCATCTATTATCTTTGATTTTGCCATAGCATTCAACATATTTGGTTGAGCTGGACACGGTAAGCTAGAGGAGCAGTATTTTTTGGAATATCTGTATCTGCTTATTTCATCCCGATTCAAACAACCATTCAATTTTTTCTCCAGTCTAAACTCAAAGGAACATTCAGGATATTCTGGGAATCCTGATTTGGAACGAACGACACAATGGGTGGTATGAATAACGATCAAGTGAATGATTTTCTGAAAAATAGACATATATACACTTTATAAACGACTGTCAATATTTATACAACCATAAAGCATCTAGAATAGTTGAAGGTAGGTGAGGCATTTATTTGTAGTTGAATATTTATGTAATGATTAGGATTATAGTGGAGGATAAAGAGCAACATTTCTCCTATAGAACCACAGACTCAAAGTCGATGTTTTTCCAGATGATATAACCGACGAGGAAGAAGACGATCAAGATCGTGCACCTCCAAACGGTGGAGGCTATTGGAGGCAAGGGGTAGTATCAAGAACAGCAAGTCCCCTCATGGCCGACAATGTCAGCGATGCCTCTTCCATGCAGCCTCCTCCAGTGCGTCCTAAGAGTCGAGCTGAGATGACTTCCAGCAGGTTTGTTAATCCCTAGGTTAATCCGTTATTCTTGAACATACCATTCCTTATCCCCTTTCCTTTTTCCTGCAAAATTTTACACCTTTGTGTTCTTGTGATCTCTTTCATTTGATTTTCTGGTACTGCATAATACAGTAACGATGGCAATTCTCTATTTATTCCATTTTTTAATAATTATTTTATATTACTTTCATCGAAACATTAATTTCTAGATACTCTAATCTTGGATATTGGAAAGCTCGCAGAGTGCTGTTCTACAAAAATGGTGATCCTTTCTTCCCAGGTGTGGAATTTAGATTCAAACCAGGTCGAGATATTGTCAACCTGGAATCATTACTGGACAAGCTTTCTCTTCGTATGGATTTGCCTAGAGGTGCAAGGTATGGAAAATACTTTCATAAAAAGTATTTGTTGAATAGAGTAGCAGAAATGCTACCAATGCATGAAGATGGAAAAATAATGAGTATTAATCATACCTTGAATCAAAATTGCTCACCTCTGGAGACGCAAGGTCTTGTGCAACGGCTGATGCAGGTTAGTGGGCAGATGGACGGTGTGGAGCAACACTCAGTTATGAATATCCTGACGTTTCGGTCATTCAATTGCGACCTTTTTCATGAGCTAGAATTAAGAAATAGTGATAATACGGATGGCGCTATAGTTAAATGATAAAGGTAGAATGCACTTTTACTATAGCTCTATGACTGACTGCAACATCTTCCCACCTACCCTGCACCCGCATCAGTTTTGATCTTCTTGACGCAGATCTACACAAATAAGAAGTATGTATGTACAAATGTCTGTACCAAAAAAAAAGTTGAGCGACGCATTGTTATAGATAACTTATTAATTCAAAACTCTGTATCTTGTCAGGTGTGCAACTTTGGTCCAAGGCTTAGACTGCCTTCCTCATATCAATTACATTTTTCTGATTCATCAATCTTTGCACATGCGAGGAATAGTTACTTCATCCCCCTTATTTTTCCATCTACAGACTGTCCACGGATAGGGTTTACAAGAGCACAAATGGATGCAAAAACTATTTTTTCGAGAAAAAAAAAACGGTTCATGAAAACAATTTTTTAATTTTTTATACAGGGTACGCAAAAATCTGTTTTTTTTTTCAAAAGAGATTAACCTTTATTTTTATTTTTAGGCAAATTTCAATTCAAATGGTTTCTGGACTTCATAAGAGGTTGAAATACATACAGCATTGATGACTATCTTTAATACAGGGGTATAAAAGAGTTTCAAAGAATGATTTTTGTGTTATCAAAAATATTTATTAAAAAAAAGATTCCGTGTCTTTTCAAGAGGTGGTAGGAACGCATATAGAAGTTCAGCGAAAGTGTAGATGTTTACTGAAGATTAAAAAAACTAAAAAGATCGAAGCTTTATTTCAAATCAATTCACTTACAAGCGTTATTCTAAATAAATTTTCTAAATAACATTCTGCTAAAAAATTTGAAAATGAGTCTACTTCTGAAAAAAAATCAGGTTTTTGAAGTTTTTGCGAACCCTGTACAGAGAATCAAAATTTTCATTTCGTGAATCGTATTTTTTACTAGTGTTGCACAAGACTCTTGAAAATGTCTTGCAAGATCAAGACTCTTGCGAGAAATTCAAGACAAGACAAGACTTTAATATGCAAGAAATTGCAAGAGTCTTGCAAGATTTCTTGAATTCAAGATTTCTTGAAAGTTGGAAATGAAAAATTTTTAAAAGTGATAATTAAGTCTTTGCGCAAGTTAATACTGACCAGTGTTCATTTTTGTTTGCATCATAGCCAGTGTTTTAGGGTTGAGAATAAAATAAAATAAAGTCGAGGCAACAGACAGTATATTGGTATAAGAGCTTACACAAAAAACTAACCGACTAAATATAAAGATACCTAATAGGAACTCAAAACCTACAAACCAAGATTTTGTTCCGAATTTTAGCCTCTGTACAGGAGTACAGGGTATCCGTAAAGGTCATGTCGAATATGTTTTGTTTCATATTTTATTCTCCTTAAAAGTTTGAGTTAACTTGAATCGATATCTTTTTCTTTTACCCTTTTGGAGATAATCGCATTTAAATAACAACATTCATGATACGTACTAATGCTTTGTTATGTAATAAATATGAAGTACTCACATTATTTTGACCCCTCTGTACAGGGTCATTCCGTATATATTGACCTATATGCTAGCGGCGTTATCTGTGGAGATATGAAAATTTTGTAAATATGAAAGTTTTAGATATTCATCTGGAACTTTCAAAAATCTTATCAAAAAAAACAAAAGACTCTCGGAATGTCAATATTTTTCTAAAAGTAGCATTTTTTTCAATGGAACCCCCTGTATATTATCATATATTATGAAAGATCTTATTTTCCTGATTTCAAAAATATATAGTTTGATATCTTTCTGATGAGTCGTTCAGTAGATATTTAGGTTTAAAAATGTGTAAAAATTGGTATTGAAATCCCGGTTGCCATGGATGAAGTTGCACAAATTCATTAACTCGTGCATATTTGGAGTAACTTCCAGAAAATTAAATTATTTGACCTCCATTTCTAATATTTCAATCTATATAATCACGATTCTATCATTTTTTCCACAGCAACAGGCATGTAAATTTTAATTTTTAAACATTTTTAAACTTGAATATGTCCTAAACGACTCATCAGAAAGATACCAAAACTATATATTTTTGAAATCAGGAAAATAAGCTCTTTTATAATTTATTTTACGTTTTTTAAGCAAAACTGATTTCCTAGACTGACTGCCTGGATCTCTCTGCTGATCAAAATGCTACTTTTTTTATACAATTTTTTCTCTACAAGATGGCATAATGGCGCTTAAATGCAGCTCATCCTATTTGACATTTGAAAAGATGTATTGGCCTACAAAACTTGCCATTTTAAGTCAAAAAGTAAAAACTTCACATTATACAGGGTGCTCTTTAATGATGTGTTAATCTTAAGAAAAAAACTTTACATGAGCATGTGTCTTAAAAGCTCCAACTTTTTAGATACAGGGTGTCAAAATTCAAAAAAATATATATTTTTTCACATTTACTGACACTATTGTGAACATGTTTATGAAATTTGGCACACATCTGTCATCTATTGGGCACTAATACCCATTTTTTGATAAATAGGTTATAGACAATTTAATTATTTTTACCAGACCGTCCATACGGCTTTTACCGAGGCTTTTACTTTAAATATTTTTTGAGCAAAAAATATTACACCACTGGTTTTTCTTGAAAAAAAGATATTTCATAATCCTCATTTATTTCTGAGGAAATTTGGTATCTTGGTATTTTTTGTCCGATGCATAGTTTCTGAACCGATTTATTTGAAATTTGGCAGTTTTCAAAAAGATTTTTCCTCAACGAAAATTTGCCGCGGGCTTTCGTTTTCGATATACAGGGTGTCTTATAACTACGCCACTGGTGATTTTTTTTAATCGTTTTTTTAATAAAATGATATTAACTAGTGAGTTTTGAGACTCTACCAAATCTGATAAGAATATTCCAAGTGGTTTAGAAGTAATTGAAGAAATACCATTTTATTCTTGATAAATTTGACACCTTGTATATCGAAAACGAAAGCCTGCGGAAAATTTTTGTTGAGGAAAAATCTTTTTCTTTTTTGATAACGAATCTACAGTTTCACGTTGTAACACTTACTCTGTTACACCCTGTATAGACAAAGAATTAAATTATTCTTTATATAGATATATAAATGACACTTTATATCATTGAGATTAGAATAAAATGGGCAACGTTCGAGCATGGAGTTATCAATATGCACAGAGCGTGTTTCAAGATTTTTTTTGCTAAATTTAGCGTCGTTCATTTCCGTATCACTTTTTCTATACGACGAAGATTCTTTCTATGAAATAAAATATAGACATTTTTTCACCTTTTTGTTAGGATATAAAATCTTAACAAATATGTGCAAGACAAGAAATTTCAAGAGTCTTGCGAGACAAGACAAGACTTTAGTATGCAAGACTTGTGCAAGACAAGACTTTGAAAATTTCTTGTCTTGAAATTCAAGACAAGACAAGAAATTAGTTTTCAAGACAAGAATTCTTGTCTTGTGCAACACTATTTTTTACAAGCAACTTTTTTTAATCAAGGATCAGTTTTTCCCAAAAAATATTTTTTTTGATCCACTTGTGCTCTTGTAAACCCTATCCATGGACAGTCTGTACATGCACTGCAGTAGATAGGGATTCTGCTACTCTATTCAAAATCACCCTGTATATAATAGATCTCCTTTGCGATGGAGTCGATTTTTTGAAATTTCAATAAGAAAATCATTTTTTCATTTCATTCATTTATTAAAGATAAATAGGTAGCACGCTGCTAAAAATTAGCAATACGTTTTTATTGCTACCGAGAAACTTTTTTTTCGAATTGATTTATGAAAGACTGGTGAAGTCGTATCTCTCTCATGCTAAAACATATTTAATTGATTCTGGCCATCATCATTTAGAGTATTCATATCAAATCAAGATGTTCCAATTTCTCGAAAACGACCCGTGAATAAAGTTTTTGCGTATTGGAGGTTTTTGTAGTCTATTTTCTTTCCTTAAAGTGAACATTTGTATCGCACAAAGTATTTTTAGGTGAAACACATTTTTTTAAGAGTCGAAAAACTAAAATGTTAAGTACGATTTTTCCTCTTCTTCACGTATTTATATCCGTTTATTTCCACACCAGTGATATTTTTTGAGATAAAGCCTTCCAAATTTCTTTTTACCATACCTTTCTCCTTGGTTTCATTTGTTTGCATCATACGATCGTCACACAATTTCCAGTGATATGATATCCGATGAGTATATTATCAGAGAAAATAGTTTTCTTCTCCTTCATGCTCTAGCCCTCCATTCTCTTTAATTTATCAAAATTGCTTCAAAATCCGCAATTTGTTTTGAGATGGTACATACACCAAAAGTGATATTCTCTGGAGAAAAACTTCTACCTCACCGTTCATACACCAATTTTATTCTTCAAAGCTGAAAACCTTGTGCATGACAGTTGATAATTTACCTCAACTGGATGTCGAAGAATTTGTCCCATAAATGGATCTTTGGTGCAAACCTCAATAATAATTTGAATATGACAATCTGGAGATGTGATTGTCCGTTATTTCAATTATTATTCTTACCACTAATAATCAAGTGAACAAATAGTTGAGAACTGGAACTTTATTATATCCATAAAATATGTTTACATTTGTATCAATATTTATTCATGGTTTCGAATGCCTGATTCAGACTGTGTTACTGGTTCACATAATAAAGGATTTTGCGTGTGTCCCAGTGGTCTTTCATACAAACTTGATATTTCTTTCAAGGATATCGAAAGGACCTCCTCCAGCTCATTTTCATCCAACTTACAGTCGTCTTCAAGATTATTTTGACACCGTTGTTTTCCAGTTTTATGTGTATTTGAAGGACAACACCGAAGATTGTAATTTTGCCAAGGATAACGCCTTTTTACACTACGCCGAGTTTCCTCATCCTTAACCCTGACTTTTTCAGTGTCGATAAGAAATCTTTGAAGATCATCAACTTTATTCTGCAGCACACACAACTCTTTTGATGATTCCATGGCACCCAAGTCTTTTTTTAATAAATTTAGTTCCCTTTTCATTGTGTTGGTTTCAGAAATTGCTACTATCATTTCAGAGGAGTCCGACTCTTCCATATCACTGTCATTTAGAGGAATTGATGAAGCAGGACTGATTTTTTCAACTGACTCTTGACTATTGAAACATGAATTGGCGAATTTGACGTCAAGATGGGACTCTTGATTCTGATTATGTTTCTCTGAACTACGTTCTGAATGCTGGTTGGTAAAATGCGTGGCGCCATTTTCATCGTGTAGGTCTGAAAATAGTTGTGGAATCAGCGCTACGTAAACGACTACCTACTGAAAAAAGTGAGGTCAAGATAATAATTACCTGAAAACAATGATAAATCCTGCTCCAACTTGCGTAGGCAGTACTCGGTGGATTGTAGAATGTCTTTATCATCATCTATTTGTCTTATACTATTTTTGACATCATAGCTTTTATCCTCAATGGATTCCTCTAAATTATTCGTAGATGCGTTTGATTGAAAATTGAATGAGCTCTGAATTGCCTTAGCAATGTTTATAATGCTAGAGAAAATCTTCATTTGTAAACTAGGGAATTTGGAAGAGTTGATATTCAACACATTTGACAGCTATACAAACGTAAAAGTCAAAAAACACGTTGAAGTTTGATATTAGGTTGGAAAATGTGTTCTGAAAAATCACTTTGATTCTTTATGGTTGATTCATAGTGTTGATTGTTAAATAACGATTGTGTTAGTTTGGATGATAATTCTCATTGTAGTCCCATGATGCATGTTCACCATGAAAATTCCATTCCAGATATGTTTTTTCTATGGATGGCGATCGGAAGTATAGGCTTGATGAGCTGGAAGATGGGGCTTCTTACGTTGTATCTTCATACAAAACATTCAAGGTAAGTGTAATTTAATTTTGAATGATGGCTAATTGTTATTTAATTGTTTAAATATGATGAAGACGATTAATTTTCACACTATTGAATATCACAGTCATGATCATCTATTAGGCCACTTTCCGAAATAATGTTAATGAGTTTTGAAGTCTCTTGACCTTTCATAACTGATTCAATTGATGATTTGAAGAGTATTATGTGAATTCCATATTATTTTCATTGTACGACTACAATGTATCATCAGCGTCTTGTCTGGCCAGCATATTCTGATGTTGCATATCGATCTACACCTTTTCCACATTCATTTGCGAATATACCAAGTTATATTGCGAATATATCAATTGATTTTGGGAATAATCAAATGATATTTCGAATTTATCAGTTGAAATTGAGAATTGTCAATTGATTTCACGAATATATTAAATGTTATTGAGAATAGACAATTGAAATTGCGAATAAATCATATTTATTTGAGAATAATCAAATAAAATTGGGAATATACCAAATAGACTTGCGAATTAAGTAGATGTGGTTGAAACATTTAGATATCTTATTCTATCGAGAGGATACTTGATTTTGAAATCAAATAAGAGTTTCAATGTTTTTGTATGTAATGTTTTCCACTTTACAGGGTGATTGTTTATATTCAACCCAATATCTACATAGATAATCAGCCTTATGCTGTATCATTTACGTTATATTTAACATACATACGTTACCCGAATATAACAGCTGAGGATAACGTGTGTCATAACGTAAGATGCCGGCAATGCTATGCTGTATCACGGATTACACATCTACGGTATCTTGTACGTTATATATCGTTTTTTTTTTCGTTTTTCCACCAGTAAGAGAGATAGCGCGAAGCTCAAAGGGAACAGGTTAGAAAAGGATGGAATAATTTAGCAGCCCATCGATCGCATGCGTCTGGTTTCAAAGGTTGAGTTTGAATTTACTGTTTGTCTTGATCACAGCTCTGCGCGCCAAAATGTTAAGATTGAAAAAATGTAAAAGGAAAACAATACGGGGATATTTTGAAGTTCGGTGAAGAGAACAAAGTTACTCTTAACGGAAAAACGAAGCCATTGAAGGCGACAAAACAAAACTCCAATAGGTATTTCATGGAAAACATTTTTGAAAATTCAAAAATTCATGAGACCAATAGACCGCAAAAAAATGCGGAATAATGGAGAAACCTAAGTCAAATATGTAGTGTGATATTTATTAGTTTCATAATGGAAGAGATTGGGCTTCTAGATATCGAGTGAAAAGTTAATACACGGCGGAAAGCCGTGGAATTTAGCAGTGCATGCATGGAACTGGTGGATTAGTAGCTTCCCAAAAAAACTCGCTTTTTTTCAACTGAAAATCATCACTACTATTCCGTTAAATGCTTCGTAGTTCTCTTGACTGAGCGACACAGTAAAACAATGATGGCAGAGGAAATCACATCATCATTCACTGGAAGTCTACATAGAAAATCGTAGAGATCTGATGTCTAAAAAAAACATGGACAGATGCTTTGTTAGATATACGCATGCAGGGGCGCTTAGATGTGCGGATTGGACGAGTACTATTCTCATTGAATAATTATTAAATTTATAACCTCACTTTTTGGTTCCTTCTACCACCAAAACTAGATATTTTTATATAAAAAATTCATACTACGTATTGCATTTGATTTTTTTGAGAATTTTGTGATTTTCTGTTGTTACATCAAAAAACTTGCTCTAGCCGAATCAATAAGAACTACATAGGCATATCTCGGGTAAAATAGTACTTACTGACTATTTACCTATAATTTTTGTCTAAAAGGTTTTTTCCTATCTATCAATTATAATTATAGCCTATTTTTCCTATCTATCGATAAAGAGGTGGGGGGAGTTCAACTGTTATTTCAAACAAACAGATATTTCTCCAGTTTCGCTTGACCGATTTTGACGAACTTGGGCTCATATGTGGAAGATCATAATCTGCACTACAAAGTGCTTATTTGCTTTTGAATTTGTGACCTTTGGTGGCATCAACTGAAACGGTAGCATATTTTTAAGTTTTTTTCAAATAAATCTAATGTAATGGTTGATTCATTTTTATATCCAGTGGGTCCAAGATAAGGATGTCTATCATGGGGATCTTGGAAACCGTAAGAGATACGAAGATGATTAAATCAAAAAGAAGTTGCGCATTTCCAAGCCTGACAATATGCCGTTCAGAAAGTTTTAAAATTCGTTATTTAGAGAGATATGGAAAAACAAAAAACACTTTCTCATGGCCACTTTTCAAGCTCGTTGAGAGATTTTCCGTACGACGTTTCGTTTTGAAAAAACCATCATCAACTTTGTTTTTTTAAATACAGTCCTGTATTTTTTATGACGGATTTCAAGAGCCTCTCATGTTCCTAAACCAACAATGTATCGCAATTATTCAAAAAAATTATATCGATGGATTTTTCCATAAGAGCTCATGTGTTAGCGAGAGACAAAAAATACATTTTCAATAGGATTAAAAACAAACACCTCTTTTTTTGGTCAAGGAGGCTCTTAAATTCCGTAATAAAAAATCCAAGACCGTATTTAAAAAAACAAAGTTGATGATGGCTGCTCATAGACGAAACGTCGGTTCTTCAATTTGATAACGCTATCTTGTAAAGGACAAAAAGTGGCAATGAAGTTGATCCATTCATTTCAAAATATCTCTTCAAATGTGGTCAGAAAAAAAAGAAAACAATTTTGAAAAATTTCTTTTTTTTTTTGATAATTTCGGACGTAGTCGGAATTTCTTGGCTTTTATAACGGGATTTTGTGCATCAAAATAGGCAACTTTGCCTCCATTTAACCGACCTTGTATCTTTTACGGTTATCAAGATCCCCATGATAGACATTCTTATCTTGGACACACTGTATTTTGAAAAGGGATACATTTTTTTATTGAAAAATTGAAAACAAAACAAAACATCTAGCAAAAAATCAATTGATCTTTTTTTATTTAATTTTTTTCCAATTTTTTAATAGAAAAATGTATCTTCTTTTGAAATGAATGAAAAATTGATACAGCAATACATTTCATTTAAAAAAAAAAAAAAAACTCAAAAATATGATACTGCTCTAGATAACGCCGTCTAGCGGCAACCGCAAAGGTCACAAATTCAAAAGCAAATAAGTATTTTGTAGTCCAGATTATGCTTTTTCATATGAGCTCAAGTTTGTTCAAATCGGTCAAGCGGAACGAGAAAAATCTCCGTTTGTTTGAAAAAACAATCGAGCTTTCCTCACCGCTTTTTTTTTGTTGATAGATTGAAAAAAACGTTTTAGACAAAAAGTGTAGGTGAAAAGTCGGAATCTATGAAAATGATAACATCGATATATTCTCATTGGGCCAAATTCTATTCTATCTTTCTACTTGGTGTTGGTTGTTACGCCCCCTAGCGATCAATTCAGAAACTTGAAAATATTTTCCAGGTATTTCTCATGGTCGTTTTAGTAAGTGATAAATTGTTTTGCCTCAAGCCTCTATGGTGAATTGGTGAATAGTTTCCGGGATATGGCCGCTCGCTATCCTTAACTACATTTCATGAGAACAGTCTTGATGATAGACATTTACCTATTTCTTCCACTATGTAAATTTCCATATATTTTTTTAATGAAAATCGCAAGTGATAAACGAACATATTATTTCATAAGATTGATATACAACATACACTTTTCACAACAACAACGGCCTATTAAATTGAAAAAAATTAATCAAAGCGTTAAAATTAACGACCAACTGGCATATTTTCTTCAGCTAAAGCGGCAGCGTGGTGTAATAATAATAATAATCGTTTATTTAGCAAATGCTATAAAATTTACAAATTTCAATAATCATCAATCCAAAAATATGCTATGTTGAAGAGTAGTAAAAAAGTTTTTATATAAACAAAAAAAAAAAAACAATAAACGCAAATAAACATAAACAGGTGTACACTAGTTTAAAACTGCTAGGAGGTGTTTTTTAAAGCTAGAAATATCATCACAATTTTTAATATCACTTGACAGTTTATTATAATCTATAAATCCTTTGAAAAATAAACTGTTTTTCGTTTTACTAAGTCGAGTAGTATCCACATAAAAGTCCCTGCCACTACGCGTATTATACTCATGTATTTCACTGACTAGCTTTATTTCTCTATTAAGGTAATCAGGCAGTAAACCCATTTTCATTTTAAATATTACTATGAATGTTCTATACATGACAACTTGTTTCACATTCAGTAACTGTAATGTAGTTAACATTAACTTGCTAGGTGTATATATGTTACATTTCAAAATAGATCGAAAAGCACGATTTTGGATTTTTTGCAGCAATTTGAACTTTTCTTGTGTTATGGAAAACAACATTGTCGCGCAATAGTCTAGGTGAGGAGCAATTATTGATTTGTAGAATAGTAATTTGATATCCATGCTGAGGTTTTTTCCTATCCTTTGTAAGAAATACACTTTTCTGGACATCTTAGCAGCTACGTAATCAGCGTGTTGATCAAATTTCAATGTTTCGTCCAAAATGACTCCAAGATATTTGAAAGTGGGCACCCTTTCCATTTGCTTTCCATCAAGATTAAAATGAACTTCCCTTCTGAGCGTTCTGATCATATGGGATGTACCGTATACCATAAATTTGCATTTTTCCATATTCAATGCCATGCTGTTATTACACAGCCATTCCTTGATGTTCATTAGATCCAGTTGTACTTTTTCCTGCATATCATTGATATCATATCCAGTGATGTAGAGCATGGTGTCGTCTGCAAACAGTTTTATGGTACAATACTTGATGTGCTCGAAGATATCATTAATATATAGTGTGAACAGCAACGGACCCAGAACAGTACCCTGTGGAACTCCAACGTTGACATTAGTGGAACTTGAATACTTGTTGTGGAATTTGACTTTTTGGGTGCGACCAGTAAGGTATGATGTTAGCCATTGGTGGATTGTGCCTCGCATACCAATCTTATGAATTTTTTTCAGCAACAACTGTCTATTTATCGTTTCAAATGCTCGTTTAAAGTCTAGGAAAATTGAGATGACGTACCTTCCTTTGTCAATATTTTTGATCCAATCGTTACAAGTGTGCAGCAGTGCAGTTTCGCAGGAATGGTTGTGCCGAAATCCAGATTGGTTTTCATCAATAATGCCGTTTCTATCACAGTATTCCAATATTTGATCTTTAGCCGAAATCTCCAGTATTTTCTCATATTGAGGTAGTGAGTTTATCGGGCGAAAATTTTCGATTTTTACTGCATTTGGGATTTTAGGGACTGGTGTTACTACTGATGATTTCCAATTTTGTGGAAAAATGCCATTACTCAATGAACTGTTGATAACATCCAGAAACCTGTTTCCTATTGTAGTGAATACATCCTTCAGTACATGAGTCAATATCATGTCCTCACATCCTCCCGTATTTTTCATTTGTTTGACAACTTTATTTAAGTACTTCAACAGTCCAACAACTCTCTTTTAATTATTTCACCATTATACTTCAACTTCTTGTACGTAACAAAACGATTCGGGATTGTGAGATTGTCCTTAGTTTCTTGGAGTCCAATGGATATGATAGAGTGGTCACTAATTTTTGGTGTGAGGTGAACGTTATGTGGTAGGTTTTTGTCGTTTGTCACTATACAGTGTGTCTAGAATAAAATGATGTACATGGGAATATTGGAAACGGTAAGAGATACGGCGTCGCTTGAATGGAAGAAAAGTTGCGTATTTGTATGACCAAAAATAATCTACTTTTGTTTTATTTTGAATCGATACCGTGATGTAGATACAGGGTGAAAAAGAAAATGTCCATATTCGAAAAACTACAAAATTTTGCTTATTATAAAAGCCAATATTTTCAAATTTACAGGATATGGGTAAGAGGAAATGACGATTCTAAAAACGGCATCAAAAAATGTTGTAGGCCCACGATGTTGCGTCCGGCCGAGGCCAACTTTGGTTTTTCTTATGGAGGCCATATTGAACTTCTCCATTTTCATGGTCCGTATTGAAAATAATTTCCAAAAATATGACTTCCATAAAAAAACAGACTTGACTTTGTCTGGTCGCAACATAGTAGGTCTAGAATTTTTTTGACGCCGTTTTAGAATCGTCGTATCCTCTTACCTATATCCTGGAAATTTGAAAGTGTTGGGTTTTATAACAAGCAAAATATTGTGTTTTTTTCAAAATGAACCTTTTCTTTTTTCACCCTGTATGAACATAACGAAATCGATTCAAAATGAAACAAAGGTAGAATATTTTTGAGCATACAAATACGCAACTTTTCTTCCATTTAAGCAACGTCGTATCTTTTACCGTTTCCAATATCCTCGTATAGTCCCATGTACATCATTTTATTCTGGACACACTGTATAGTCGATGAGTGTTTGACTATTCTGTGTTACTCTCGTTGGACTGTTTACGATTTGATGAAATCCATTCGCAAGTATATTGTTTAACAGTTTATCACCATAAAAAGTTTTTTTTGACAAATCAAAGTTAAAATCACCAACAACTATGTTAATACCCTGGAATTCACTAATTTGGTCTAAATACTCGTCAAAAAAATCTACAAATTTTGGGTCTGAATTTTTTGGTGGGTGGTACAGTACTGTGCATAAATATTTAACTGAATGTAAAGCAAATTCAACAGACAATAACCACACAAAATTGTCGACACACTGTACAGTTCTACATTTATATTTGATACCTTTCTTGATGAAAGCTGCCACACCTCCTGTCCTTCTGTTGCTGGTTGTACAATGCTCCATTTGGTATCCTTGGATAGTGAGTTCTTCCAAGTCTATGTCGTCACACACATGAGTCTCCGATAACAAAAGCACTCTTGGTTCCCAGTCATTCACAAGGGTATCGATTTGGTCTTTATTATTCAAGTAACCCTGACAATTCAAATATGTTATACTTGCGTTTGGAACAATATCTTCATTCAACAGTATGTCCTTATATAATTGCTATGATATGAACTTATTTTTCTGGAGATTTTCATATCTTTTAAACACTGCACATTCTCTGTCCCAGGCACCATGATCCGTTTCAAGCTTAAGTCCATATTTCTCGTTCGATGTCACACAGTTAATACACTTGAAAGTTTCCGCTGAGCACTCCTTTTTGTCGTGTCTTCCCGAACATTTAGAACAAACCATAGCTTCACTGCAAAATTTACTGATATGTCCGAATTTATTACATTTAAAACACTGAACAACACCATAATCAGGAAAGACCATGTACCTGCTCCAGCCGATATTAATACGTTTTTGAGCCATTATAATCTTTTGCGAATTTTCATCAATTTCCAATATCATATTAAATTTATTGTTTCTCACGGATGTTCTTCGTAAAATTTTTATGTGACTATCATTTTCATTTAAGCTATTTTGTTTTCTAATTTTTTCAGTGATTTGAATGTCATTGTTCACTTTCATGAACACCAACTATTTTTAGTCTAGTTTGCTGCGTTTTTGGTTTGATAACCTCGTAGTCATCGCCCATCTTCAATTGGATATCAGCTTGGACTTTCTGAATATTTTTTTCTGTGCCGCATTTCAAAATAAGCCCATTTTTATTTTTTAGTGCTCTGCCTATTTCCAAACCAACTCCTAGATCGGTGGGGTTAACTTTAGATTTCAATTGATTTTTTATATCTTCCGTGTTTCCTTCCTTACTCATATTCTTGTGTTTAACAACAAGAACACTTGTATTTTCAACAGCTGATGCATATGAACGAATAGTATTGTTATCGGCATTGGAATTTGCGGGAGCTGAGATAACATTCCATTCAAACGCTCGACTTCTTTTCTCAGTTCCTTATTATCTGATAGAACTACATTCATTTTTTCGGTTAAATCCTGTGTGGTTTCCAATAGTTTTTTAATCGATGTTTGTAAAAACTCAATAACTTTTTCGTCCACAGAATATTCCTCTTGGCGGCTTCTCTTTCGATTCTTCTCCTTGGTGGCATTTACCTCGAATTCTGATTCACATTGCTTGCATTTCCAAACTGCTTTTCTCAGATGAAAACCACGAGGCTCAATGCCTTCACACTTTCCATGATAGTACTTATTACATTTCACGCACTGAATAATTGTTTTATCATCATCAAAACCTTTACGGCAGGTATAACAACGAGAGTCGTCCGAAAACACGTCTGTACTCTCCGCCATCGCATACCCGATTGCTGCTGCTGAGTACTGTTGAATGTTGCGCTGCACGGGCACAGTCTCCCCCTACGATGGTTTGCTTTGCTTCGTATATGATTTGCTCCAAATATTGCAAACGTTGTTCAATTACACCCGGACGGTTGACGACTGGCACCCGTAAATTTCACAAATGATTTAATTTTCGACCAAATGTTCTCAATTGGGTTCAGCATTGGTGAATACGGTGCGAGTCTGAGGAGTGTGGCACCTGTCGGATTTACCACATCTTCCAGATGGGTATGACATGGAGCATTGTCACACACTATGACCAGATCTCCTAATTGGTTCCCTTGGTTTGACCAGATGTCAAGTACTCGTTGCATCCAAATGTTCGCCGTCTCTGACGTGAACGAGCCACGTTGCTGGTCCATAGTGATCACACCCGCTGCGGAAATAGCGCCAATAAGATGCACATTGGGGCCTTTAGATGCCAGCAACTGTTGGACAGATCTATTTCCTCTCATTGCCCGTCCTCTGCTCCGCCGACAAAAAAGGTTGAAATTAGTTTCATCAATCCAAACTATTTGTTTTCCTTCTTGAATGAAATTATTCAAACATTGGACATATTCAGAGCGCTTAGCTCGATTTTCTCCAGAATTCATCGTGGCTGGCTCAAAATGGCTGTTTTTCATTGTATACTGCCTTCCTTGTGAGTAGTTTCCGATTGTCGAAACTGACACCTCACGGTTAAGATGCTGTTGAATTTTTTCTCGGATTTCTTTCAATGTAATTGTGCTATTTTCCTCTATCCATGAGATTATGAGGTCGACTTCGAGTTCAGTTGAACATTTTGGTTTGTTACCGCCTCTTTTATTCATTTGTGGACGCCCAGAGCGTATCCAATTTGACGCAGTCTTGTAATTTATTCCCAAGTCTTTTGCCAGAACCCCCCAATCGTTCCCCTTATTCGCACTGGTCACTATTCTTTCCCGGTCTCGGTTGGAGTGCCTTTTATATATCTTTCTTTCGATTACCTCTTTATCGTTGCAATCTTGTCTGCAAATTGGACATCTTACATTGTCATCTGCATCGAAAAGCGGATCAGCGCAAGGGCCATGAAGAAGATGCCTGCATGGCAAAAGTCGTATCACTTGGTTTCGTGCCAGGGATGATCTGCACACAGCACAATTATCGCGAAACTCCATTTTTTTGGTTGAAAAATGTAGATATTGACATGGTCACCTGTAGTCGAGACTTAAGTCAAAGTCAGTCTTGACATCTGCTTGAGATCAGAAATGCGTATTGCAATGAATTTTGGAAATAATATCAAAATGTAATAAAGAGAATTTGAATGAAATAATTGAGAATACATAGTGAAATGTTATTGCGACTTTCAATGTAATTGAGCGACTTCAAATGTAATTGAGCGTTTCAAAATTTCATTGGTCAAATAAGTTACGATATTATTGTATGAATTTATTACTGTACAGTCAGTTGAACTCCTGAAGAAGTTTATTTTAACAAAGTCTGCACTAATTATATATGACCCCCAAAAGGTTTTTTCTATGAAAGGGGTGTCACAAACTTGACAATCCTGGATTTATGGTGCACAAACGAGGTAAACTGTTTAGATAGGGAGAATTTGTGCTGCTCGGGTCATTTCAATCACATTTCCAATGACAGCTTTATTATTCAAGTATCTTCATTGTGTAGATGCGTGAGTGCATCGCAACATTCAACAGTCCACCAGGTACCAGGTTGCCGCAGTGGCAGTAAAAAACATGCCAGTAGGTGAACGGAAATCGAAATCCTCCTCTGATTTTTTCGCAACTTCATTTGGTATATTCCCAACTTCATTTGACTATTCTCGATTACATATGATATATTCGCGATATCAATTGTATATTCTCAATAACATTTTATAAAATCGCAAAATCAATTGACTTTTTTGAATTACATTTGATAAATTCGCAATATGATCTGATTATTCCCAAAATCAATTGATATATTCACAATATAAATTGACATATTCGCAATTATTTGTGGAAATGAGTATATGTAGTTGAGCAAGGAATAGTGAGGGAGCAGTCAGTGATTGAAGTGGGCAAAGTTATGCTCAATTTATTGTGATAATCAAGCTTTCTCCCTCACGGTTCCTTGCTCAACATCAACTTGGCCCGTCACAAACCATCCAACCGAACTGAGTATAGACAAATCTTTGATCGGTTTCAAAAAAACTACGCCTGCGTTGTTTGAGTCGTAAGTTTGGTCAGACCCTATCTTAGGTAACTCGAAAAAAATAATAATAAAATTTTTAAATGCTCAATAATTATATTTGATATGATCGCAATTACATTTGACTATTCTCAATTACATGTGATTTATTCGCAATTACATTTATCTTTTCTCAATTAAATTTGATATATTCCCAATTTCATTTGACTATTCTCAATTACATTCGATATATTCGCAATATCAATTTGCTTTTCTCAAATACATTTGATTTATTCCCAATGTGATTTTACTTTTCGCAAAATCAAGTGATAAATTCGCAATAACTTGTGGAAAAGGTGTAGAGTTTTCTCTAGATTACATTGTTTTTTAGTTGAAAACACGGCGCCAGTTTTGGATTTGGTTGGTTTTCAATAGAAGCAAATAATGCTTATGATTGGTAGACATCAAAAGAAAAAGTGATGGACAATCTGAGATTACTTTGAGGTTCCGCCAATAAAAAAGAAAAGAACTAGAACGTGGCGGAGCTAAAACAATCATCTCTCATTCTCTCGAACTTACATACGCCAGACGGAGATAAATAATGGATTCTGTGAAGCCAACATGACTATAATATTGTTGATGACTATTAGGTATATTGTTGTTCATTGGTGATTCTTTAATCGGTGATCACTACATCAATAAAGGCCGTAGTTTGATTCTTCAAGCAACAATGGCATCAGTATTATATTCATGAATCCTAATATTTTTCATATTTTCAAAAGATGTGCAAATAGCCCATTGAGTAGGACCTTTTCATTGGTAATACTTTTCTCTAAGATGATCGTTTATTTTATGTCTGAAGTGTTGTGCTAGCCGGGACAAAGCAACTAAAAATGAACTATTCATTATTTTCAATAAAAAAAAACATATGCACCGACTTTACACTACAAAATGAATTTTACAGCGGAAGTAACCACAGATTAGTACAATCAAAGATCAAAATACATATCAGAACAGAGCGCAATAAACTCAAACAAGAACGCTTCCACCACGGAAACTCACCAAAATAAAAAAAAAACATAAACTCATTGATCAACAAGGTCCGCTCAAAATAAATGATAACTTAAACCCCAAAACCCTCAATACCTAACTAGCTAAAAAAAGGCGGGAGAGGACTGATCAAATAACAGAAAGTTTCAAACATCTAAACAGAGTGGTGAAAAAGGAAATTACAGAGAATAGAAACTATATCAACAAATTAATGAAGGATACAATAAGAGATAACTGCAACATGAAAGTACTCAAAACAATAAATTCAAGAGGCGGAACAAGAATAATAGAAATAAAATGATGAACTTGAAGAATCCTAGAATGGAGACAACAGGAAGCATGAAAAAAACTCAAAAAAGACGGGCAAACAGATGAGAATGTCGAATGATCGAGAAAGATAGAAACCATAAGGAGAGACCTACATACAAGAATGGTTGGCCAGTTGACAAAGAGGAAGAAAAGACACTTATCGAAACCCCTCGCCAGAATTATTGTTTTCCAATTTGTAAAGCTGATAGCTGCCATCAAATTTTTTGTCTTCATCAATCATATTACTCAGTATAGTTTATCTTTCTGTTTTCTATCTTCTTCATTTGGGCCTTGCGTGTCAGGACCGCGCAACTGATTTGAATCAACGTTTAACGGATAAATCCATAACTACTAGAATGTCTAGACTAGAAAAAAAAATCAATCGGACCAGGCAACAGAATATTGTTTGGAAACACATCTTTCGTGGAATAGTTCATCAAACAACTGTTTTCGAGTCAATCGATTGAAGATAGTGGAATACGATAATGAAAAATAAATCGGTGAATGATGTGGAAAATGCACTTAGACATCATGATTCGTGGTCGTCAAATTCTATTGCAGACAACCGAATGAATATAGTTTAAAAAGTCACAGAAATCTGAAGACGAGAAATGAAGCTCCTATTACATATTATGATAGAATAAAATAAGTAACGAATCTACTCTACTACTACCGTTGTGTTACAGGATGGGTTGTTGTGGAAATGTTAACAAGTTATTATGATTCATGACTTTGAAGGTGGACTACAAATAACGAGATTAGAAAGCTAAAAACTAAATTACAGCCCAATATAATCACACCGCAAAGTTGGAAAAATAAATTGATCAGACTCTGCCCTGAAAGGTGTGGAGTTTAGGACAAGCTATTATGGTGAAAGGCTTAATAGGAGTTTTATGATAGTCGGAAAGATCCACGATATATTACAAATCAAATCTGAAAATCGTCAACTTCATCGTACATAACTCGTGAGCGTATGATTGGCCTTTTATGAAACGGCAATGTCTGTTTATCGTTAAATTGTGTTGATGCGCCCATACATCCGTTTTTTATTTCAACTGAACCGCGCCACTCCCCTAGTAAATAAAGTATCCACAGCAACCAATGATATCCTGACCTTAAGCATGGGTGTTTTACGCTTACACCACAAAACAGTCATAATATTGCGACAAATAGGAAGTGCGGCGCATCGTTTTATCGATAAAAGGGAATGTTTCCGGTGTGGTCCTTTGAGTGATATTGGTGACATTGTCAGCCAATTGGAATTTGTATTGGAGTAAATTGACTAGGAATTGATCGATGTCGATGGATTCGTGCTATTGGTCTTGAAAAACTTGAATATTGGTGATAATGTTAGCAAATTAGAATTGATTGCTGCTCCATATTTTACATTCAACATTCGAGATTATTTGAATAAACAGTAGAGAGTTGAAGTTGAGCCAACACGTAGACGCACACAAGAGAAGAAACTAAATTTGCTTGCCCAGATGTCAAGAAAATTAAAGCACTGAAGCAACTCTTTAGTATCCAAATAGATAAATATGTACTGGCAAAGATGCACACGCAATTTGGCCAACTCGATCTCTCGACATAAATTATTTTTCATGGGGCACTTTAAAAATCTTGTGTTCCAGGCCAGTATTCAAACTGGCATGGATGCTTTTGAAACAATGAAGAAATTATAAGAGAATGCATTTTGATTCCCTACGACTTATTTATCTCTACATACATAAAAATGAAGGTTATTTTGATGCCTAATTTGTTGAAATAATTTGCTATAAATTAAATTATTCGTGATGATAGTTGTTTTCTTCATGAATCAACTAGAGGAGTCCTTTAGATTTTACAACCTTTATCTCGAAAACGGCTCACATGAGCGAACTTTGAAAAGTAACTTTTTCACCTATTATTATCTGGAGAAAAAACCAATGGTAAAAAATATGACCATTTTGAACCACAAAATGTGCAGTGCATCCTCTAGCGGTATCAGTTATCAAATTTTTCAAACCCCCGTATACCAATTTTCAAAGTAATATTATAGGTCAAAAGCAACGGTATCTCTCGGACTAGAAGTAATCAAATCATTTTTCAATTTTAAACTTGACCCTCCTGTATCTCGGAAAAGGTGGAATTTCGAAGTGAGGTAAGTTGCGTTTAATCGTCATATTTTCCCGCACCTTAAAGAACGCACTGTATAAAGACAAACTTCAAGTGGTTGAAAAAATGTTACATAAAATGAAGAATCTTTTCTATTGACTCACCATGGACACATAGAGAAACTTCTCACATGAATGGATCGATTTTCAGAAACTATTCGACCCGTAATGGACCATTTGCATACATTTTCAGATTACTTGAAATTTTATTTACGTATTCTAGACAATATTTGAAAGTCATCGGCGAATTTTTTTTCCCGAAATACCCGAAAATATACTAAATAAATAACAAAGAAAATGACAATTTCACTGTACGAACGAAAATGGGGTGGAGCCAAATTATCCTCTCGAGAAAAAGCGAGTTATCACAATCAATACGCCAGACGGAGATAGATGATGTATTCTGTGACGCAGTGGATGTTGATTGGCGCTCTTTAATCGGTGATTACCACAATAATAGAGGTCGTATGTTGATTTTTTGAACTTGAAATGGCATCAGTAGGTACTCACTAATCCTTATATTTTTCATATTTCTTAAAAAATGTGCAAATTGTGCATTAAATATTTGCAACCTTTTCGGCGGACTCAGCTCTACCTATCTCTGTTATAATTCCATTTAGTTGATTGTAATCACTTAATTGAAATACCACAATAATAATCAAGTGATCGAGGAAAATTAATCAACAAATTAAAATCGTAACGAAATATTTCCATCACATTTTGTATGCCTTCAATCCATAGCATAATCTCGTAGGGAACTTTTGTTTGATAAATAATATACATCGCTTATGTAGATCGGTATAATGAATATTTCCATATCTTCAAACAGTTATTGTTCCATATACGGATTCTTCAAGACATCAATTTCATTCGAGTTCATCATCATTGAATGCCACATGAAAAGCAAAGCTGCTGTTACATTTTTATAATATGTGCGTGTATCAGCATTTCGACCATAATTTTCAACTACCAGACTCACATGCTAAAGAGCAGTTGACCGTTTTTATTATCAGGCGCAATAATCACAGCTTAGCTCGGTAAGGTTGTTTGGGTCATGTTGATTTTGGAATCACATCCATCTGAGTTGTGCTGAATTCCAATTTTAGTTGACCCCATTTATGTTGATTCTTGATTCTAATTTTAATCATTGGGCAAGTGTTATGATATAGAAGTAGTTTGCTCATACAAATGTTGACTAGGTTAAAAGAATTTACCATAAATTAATTTTCAGTCATTTTCTACGGAGGCTAGAGGGATACTTTCAACTCATCTTGAGATTTAGAAAGATATCTCAGCTTCTACAGCTTTTTGTGTTTGTATAATAGTACCTCTCAAGATACTACCATTGAAAATTTCCGTTGACAAACTGTGATAAACAGTGTCCGCCAGAATGAAATTTCAGACTTGCGTGCAAAAGTTGAGTACATTTTTGCAGAATAGGAATTTCCATATTTTTCACCATAGCACTGTAGTTGAATACTATTTTATTGATTTTGACGCTGAAATTGCTTGACTAGAAGAAAATGCGTCACCGATAACAAGAAACCTTTTTTTACTAATTGGAATGGGTATATAAGATTTGATTCGAAACATTTTTTTCTAACAGTTTTTATCGATATCTTTTCACCCAACCCCACTTTGTCCATTTTTATGTCGAATTTTTCAAATTGGCACACATGGGAGTGATCACATGACATATGTCAAAATGTATTTCTAGGTTGTCAGACATGCAGAATCCATTAGTTGTTTTTTTTCCGATATCTCAATAATAAAAATGTTTCCCATATGGCCAACATTCTGGGGGACACTGTATTGACTTCTTATGCTCTTGATGATGGCATGTACCGAAACGCGTGAAGCAGGATAATTAAAGAATCTTTTTGAAAAGACTTTTGAATTTTTCTCAACTCCCCTTCATGGATCTTCTGCCTGGGAACTTGATTGAAGACCTTATTTTGTACTTGCATTCTTCTTTTTCTTACCTATTTTGCTACCATCACCGCAATCCGGATCTTGCTGATTGCTACTACACTACTACAAACGTACCAGTCCTTGAATTTTCCGATGCTCCTTCCTTGGAAAAATGCATATTCCTGTCCTGATATTCTTATTATAAGATCCAGGAATTGAAGCATCCTTTTTTCCATGCTGCTCATGATTCCGCATTTCTTTTGTATCCGGATAGGGACTTCAGTAATATTCATTAGACATTTTAAGCAAATCCAACATTTTTTTACGTATCCGCATCCGGATCCGTAAACGAATCGACATACGTTAATCATTAAAAACCCGCTTAAGCAGCGATCGGTTCTACGTATACGAAGCGGATTGGTGAAACGTCAAAGTTGTCAAACTTCGCGTTTTGTAACCCAGATATTGATTTTTGTTTATATTTTTGGTTTGGTTTGGATGTTTGTGTGTTTTTCGTTTATCGTTTTTGAAGAGCTTTTGCTATAATTCTTCGATTAGTTAAGATGCGTTCTCAAATACGGATACGATGAAAGGCCCCCGCAACGGTACGTGCAACGGAACGAATCGGAACCCCCGCATCTATTCTGAGCATGCGCAGATTGATGCGTATACGGATACGTTTGAAATTTAGGACGTGCTTAAAGTGTCTATTCTATCGGGCCAGTGGATACGCCACAATCTACGAAAAAACCATATTTAGAAGTTTTGCACTTTGTCCATGTGATTTTTTTCTAGAGTCCACGCTTAAGCTTTATTCAAAAACGTGGAAAAAACGTACCAACGCAGCATCCACTTTCTAGGGTTAATTATTAATAAATCGACTAGAAAATAATTTCTTCATTTTTATGAATGTTGATCTGACTATTTCTATTCTCGTTTTTATTCCTTTTTGTCTGTTCACCCAATTGATCTGACCAAATTCCCAGATATTTATACGTTATTTCGCTCTCTATTGTGGTGTTCACTCCCGTCACATTCACATGGTTAAAATACTGAAATTCAGGCGATATCATCTGAATACCTCACATTATATTAAACCTTTCTCCATTTATAACTTATAACTATTCCCACTGACTCATCTTTCAAGATTTTTCCTAAAAGAGCTTCGTTTTACAAGTCGAGTAGAAGCGTTTTCTACCCTTGTATTCGCTCTTTGAGCCCAATATAAGAGGGGCCCATTTGAAAAGGAAATAGAGCTAATTTTGGGCACCTCGTTATGTACATTTTGAAGCATTTGCGAGGTGATTTGGCGACATTCATCAACTATCTTCCTTTTCCATTGCAAGATATCGATGAAGATTTTCGAGCAAACATATGATGAAATCAAAAACGAAGAGGATTGCGAAAAAACTTATAATCCCATAGCGGATGATATGGAAAATATTTTGGTCTTTGAAGTTTCGATCGGTATTGAAGACAAAGAACTCGTAAAATGGAGAGCAGCGAACAGAAAGAGAATATGATACATTTTGGAATTGTGAGGTCCATGGGGGATACCACGATTAAAATAAACGCGTCGCACCGTCTACCTCAAGGTGGTGTGGAATTATATTTTTGGCCAAAACGCATGTTGAACTAAACTTTCCGGCGCTCTCACGTCAAAACTATTCATTCTACGAAACATAACATAACATAAATCTTGGGAAATTTTCTATAGTTTCATTTTGTATACAGGGTGTCCGGAAAGTCAACGATAATACTGAAAGGAGTAATAGACCAACTCATAAGCTTCCAGAAAAACACAATATTTTTTCTTTTTTTTTTTCTTTTTTTTTTGACTGCTCCCCACCACATTTTCCTTCGCAATTACAAGCAAGTCACGAACATTTCCACGTACTTAGTAGAAAAGAGAATAAAAATAAATTATTTCTTTGTAAAATGAGATTTTTCATTGAATATTTTGAACTTCTACTGGCAATATCTCGAATACTATAGAGTTTTTACTTCGGTCATATTTTGTTTTTCTGGATGCTTATGAGCTGGTCCATCACCCCTTTCAGTATTATCGTTGACTTTCCGGACACCCTGTATACATGTTTCCATCGTGAAATGAGTCGCAAAAGAGATGTTGTCAAAAAAGTGCAGCTTCTTGGTACCATTCTTCCAATATCGCGGCGCGAGTGCCAAAGATGCGAGGGGGCAGAGTTGATATCTGGAAAGAGCACATCGAAATCTATAAAATAACCAATTAACAAACTTTCCGAAAACTTTCCAGGTAACCTCTTGGTTTTCGCATCAAATGACTGTACTATAAACAAAACCATTGGTTGATCTTTGCTTCTTTTTATTTGCATCGAACAAGGACAGGAAGTTACTTACTTGAGTGTATGTATGGGCTGATTCCTATTTTTATTGAGATCAAAATGAGAAATGCTGTTTTTTTTTTTTTTAATATGTACTGCGCATCAATCAATTTCGAAATCAAAACTTATTTCTTCAATTTCAAACCTTTTAAACATATAGTAGATTTATTCAAATGGGATTTCGGACAAAGACGAAATATCATTTCCTTGTCAACAAGGGCAAAGGAAATTGTGTTTCATAAAAGTAAGTCGGCATTCGCGTATATTCATTCAGAATGTCAGTCTTATAATATATTCCAAGGCTATGCTAGAATGGATTTCCAACCTTTTTCTATTATTTTTTTGCTGATACATTGAGATTATTTACTTTATTCATCATCATCATATATCAGCCTTGTCTCGCCCAGTACTGAGCATAAGGCTGATTCAACCTTAGCTATTTTACTTGATCTTGAACATCTTGAATCCAGTTTTTGAATATCTTATTTATATCATCCCTTCATCAGGTCTACTTATGTGTGCATTATCCTTAGGACGCAACACCAGTATTCTTTTTGTCCACCTATTAACCGACATGCATGCGACATGGCCTGCTCAGTTCCACTCAAAATATGTTATTCTCTCAACGGCATCTCTCAATTGTGAATTTGATTTCACAATGTTTCCTCGACATAGACCTCCACATAGCTCGTTGTGTTACTCTTATTTTGTTAGCGTTCTTTGTGTTAGAGTTGATGTTTTTGAGCCATATGTCTCCACCGAGACGACGTGTTGCTATGGAATTCCACAGTACACGGAATACGGGTCCTGATTTCTACAACAAAATGACGTTTGCAAGGTCATATAAATATTCGAGTAGTACTGCTGGCTGATTGATAATATTCTTATGCTGTGCTTGAGGCCGAGAATAAAATACTAATGAGAAGCGACAAAAACCCTTTCTCGCCAAAAAAACTTTCGTGTGGGTCTGTGGTCCATCTGTTAAAGGGCCCGGACTAAACCTAGACGTAACGTCATCTGAGAGGACGTGCGCTGTCAAATTTTAATTTCAAGGCCAAATAAATTCGTTCCCATTGAAGCAATGTCGCTTCTCACTGGAATGTTATTCTCGGCTTGAGGCACAAGGAAAGCCTGCTTTGAATGCATGTTTCAACTTGCCAATGGCAGCACAGGTTAGTCCTGTTCTACTGTAAACTTTGTCTGGTTATCACTTCTGATTTGAATTTCGTGCCTGTTTTTTTATTAAACATAATTTAAGGGGTAAGTTGACTGTCAAAATTTTGTACTAGAGCTTGGCAATGTTGCTTGTTGATTTTATTTCTTCTCTTTATCAAGTCCGTTCGAAATGCCGTAATTGTAACTCGTTGGAAAATCGAGGAAGACGAAGGAAGGGACCAGTACCAAATAGACTTATTCTCAAATCGTCCGGAATAAATGCACAGAGGAAATAGCTATTTGTGTATTAAGAGCGCAAAGTGATACATTGCCGCTCTGAGCAAGGAGATGGACCTTGCGAGAGCGGCAATCTCACTTTGCACTCGAATTACACACAAGATTTTTTCTACAACCGCAGATTTTAGAAAAACATGAGTTGTATCGAAATAGATATTTTTATTTTCGATGACGATCTTCGAATACGCGTTGTTCATGGAACTGTTGACATAATCTGTTAAATGCTGTTCAGTAATTTAGATTGGGAGAAGTTGACAGAAGGGGTGACATCTAGTAACGCATTTTGAACTTGCATAGCGGTGAACAACAAATATTTGGTTATAATTAACCCTACTTGTATTTCTCAGTTTTAATTTCATTATCATTTCATAAAAGAAGTGTTCTTAGTGATACATCTTTAATCCATTATGTCGTTCAATGCCCACTGTGCTGTCAAATGTCGCAGAAACTTTTGACATTTTTCTAATATGGTTTCCATATTCAGCGGGCGACAAAGTTACTTTGCCGCTCGGCGAGCGACAAAGTAGACTCCGCGGAAAAGTGACACTTTGCGCTTCCTTTTTGATGCGCAAACATGGTACTTTGCGCTCGGTTGTAGAAAAAATATTTTTGGAAGTATTGTTGATGCAAACTAAAAGGAACTAAAGTGAAGAATGACACGGAATGCAATTATTATTTCGAGATTTTATTACGATATACCAGTATGTTCATTAGGCGAGAGAACAAAAAGCAGACAAGACACGACTAAAATCAGGAACATTGCGGCCCCGTCTAACATAATAACAGGTTTTTTTGTAGTACCAGATGTACTTTTTCTATATCTCGTGGTATCCTGACAAAAACTAGGGATTTCACAAGGACAAGAATAAATAAGTGTATCACTCATCACCACAAATCGATCTCGTAGCATTGAACTGGAATAGAACACTGAAAGATTTGAAACCTAGAATTCGGGTTGTTGCGAAAAGCTCCAAAAGTTCGCTGACACTTTCCTTCCCTTGTCTTTTTTCCGAGCTTTCTAGATTTTTTTTGTGAATAAAACTCAGATTTTACATCAAAAAGGAGTTTTTGTGGATTCAGTTAAAGTTTTTCAACGGTGTTTGAGGTTTTTTGTTATAAGTCTATTTTCTAGTAGGTATCACATTGTTCACATTATAATAGAACTTCATCAGGTTCATTAAATAGTTTTTTTTGTAGATGTCATAACATGGAAACATCTGCCTTCTAACGATGACGCTGATCTCTCTCAACTTCTGCATACGCCGGGATTATCGAGGCTTAGTTCACTGAACCTTGATTCTCGACATCTGACATTTAAAAAGTGACCTTTTTAGTAGCTTTCACTTTAAAAGCGATTTTTTTCATGACCTCGAATTTTAAAGTGAAATTAGACTCAGCGAAAGCGAATTGCAATAAAGCAGCAACTTTCCATTTGCTTGTGTATACACGATCGATCTGAAGGAGTTCCGTTGGCTCGTGATTACATTCAGATATAGGGTGAACCTCGTGAGAATCTCCTGAGAATAATAATAATAATAATAAATTCGAAGATTGACAAGATATGAGGTAGACTTTTCATTATTGAAAATTATTTTGATTAAAATATGATCCTTTCCTTCAGTTTTAGTTGCACAAAAGTATGGTATAACCTGCATAAAACAATATGAAAATCACTTTGTATATTTGTTATTGATCGATTCAATATCATGCTCTTTGAAGTTCAACCAGTTTTATAGACATCGCTATATACGCTATCCTCAACACTGGGATAAAACTCACCCTGTATAAAACACTCCACTTTCATCAGGGCGACTAACTATGCGATATAGGAATATTCATGAGGCGCTTTGGTCAATTCCAGTTGTTGAGGTGATTTATAAGAAGGTTAATGACTAAACTTTGGCGAGGGTCACCGAGTGAAGATTTACTTTTTGTTTGGATCGATATCAAGCAGAACGTTTTTGTGGTAGAGCCCTGTGTCGTCTGGACTAAAATCACATTTGCAGGTTGAGCTGAGGAAACTTTTCAAGTTTCACATTCATCAAAAGGAACCAACTCCACATTCATGTTCATTAACCCTACCCTGATTGGGTTCTGGTTGATAGATGAAGTCATTTGAATGTCACCTTTTATCTTCATGTTGTATTTGATGCTTTGATTTCTCTGTATGTGAAAAAATGCCCTGGTAATCTTCATCAAAAAACCTCTAAGAACGCAGGATACAACCCGGAATACTAGAGGCTCATCAATCTTCCAGCCACCATCGGAAAAGTGGCTTGAAATTCATCCTTCACAAAATAAGGGAACAAATCAAACAGTGAAGCTGAAACAGTGACACCATCCTGAAATGGTCGAACAAAGGAAAAGAAACAGAAGAAGTGTTCCTTGACAAATCAATAATAGATGTATTATTCATCCACTTTCTATTGGTTAATGTAACTCGTTACTCATACCAGTGACATTTTTCTCATAACTCAATTGTTTTAACAAATGAAATGTCATTACTCCAATGTTTTAGAGCCAATCAGAACATTCGACAAAATGGCAACCTTCAAATCCATCATTTGAAACAGCGCATTGGACCGGACCGTCCATACTTGTTTTATAGTCATTGTCACATTGTCTTAACCACCTAACCTCACTTCAAGTAAAGTAGTTGTCAAAATTGCCGTCCAAATGAAATTAAATATTGCCAAGTTCGTTTCAATTATTGAATAATCATAGAAAAAGTAAACTACCTATTCTACTCGCGGGAAATGGATATAACTCACTCAGATGATCTCGCTACTCACCTACGGCTTGTAGCGCAAACTTCATTCTCGTGAGTAATATCCCCCATCCCCGCTCCATATTCCAATGTCAGCTCAAGGTACAGAATGGCTTGAGGTTGAAGTGAATCTTGAAATTGTCTGCCGTAAGTACCGTATTTCAGTTGGGCCACTCATATTAGATCCTTGGCCAACAACCTACTTTGCTCTGTCTGAATTGCATTTGCGAGCAAGTGGTCAAAATCTCCTGAAGATTATCTTCATTTTACAAAAAAGGGCAGTGAGATATTTATGCAATGCTAAATCTTGACCACTGTTCAAATCAGAAAAGGTTCTCACAATGACCTCCTTGTCATTCTCTGGAAACTGCGTTTCTGGTCTTCAAGCAACGTGATAAAGCTTACTCACCATCCCGAACAACTCGTCAAGCTCTAAACCTACCATTGCCGATTTCCTCCAGCTCTTTGACAAAAAAATCTTTCATTTATGAGGGTGAAAAGATTTACAATCATTTCCCGTCACCCTAAAAACTATAACCGACATCAAGTTATTCAGGAGATTCCTCAAGAGAGTGCTGGTTGGCCGACCATACTATGAATTGGAAGAATTCTATGCAATTCGCTTCTCTGAGTGTTCGTTTTTACAGTCACTGAATGTTTTTTGCCTTTGTTTACAGTAATCAAGGTTATAGTGCTTCTTACTTTTTTATGTTCTTTTTAGCACGTTCATTGCTGTTTTTTTTTGTCTTTGATGTAGTTTGTCTCTCTTTTATTTCTCAATTCAAATGTGGAGCTGTATATTATATTATGTATTTGAAAATGTTTAAAATGAACGTTAACGCTTACCATAGGATGCTTTGTCTACAGATTTTTAATCTTGAAAATAAAGTGTATTTTGATTGATTGATTGAAGTGAAATGGGTGGCAAAATTAAAATGGGAGCTTCCGGTAGACCATTTTGAGGTCTATATTAACGTTAACCTCCGCTTTTCTGTACCTCAAGGTGACAAAAAAAAAACGGTCATGAAACTGATTTCATAAACTCTCTTACTTATTGGTTTCGAAATTCGTGATTGATACAAACCAAAAACGTTTTACCTCAACTCGTATTTTAAATACAATACTTATAGGCAAATAAGAATATTTCCGGTAGAATCGGTAGAACCAGGAAAATATTTAGATAAGGGCGTAATTACGCCTATCACGTTGGAAAGATTAACCTGCGGTCTTGAATAATGAGATTATTGAAGATTGCGTCTGGCTTCCGTCGTCATACTCGTGACGTCACAGTAGTTGTCAAATATTTTACACTTTATCTTTCAAGTCGATCGTCCCTATTGATCATGTCACATTGCTAATATCTACTCGAAAAAACCCCTTCTGGTTATATAGGAACGGACTGAAAACAGACACATGCGGCGCCGGCGTGACGTCAAAAGAGTAACAAATAGTGTAGTATCTATTCTTTTTATGTTCCATCAGTTGTTCAGTTGATAAATGCTGTTCGCCAATTACTTGTCCATTTCGATTTCTCTTTTTTCAACACCAACAAAGTCAGGATTTTGTCCGATGAAATTCATCAACATGAATGAATCAATGTTTGGCAAATTGTCGCTCTGTCCCTGTTGAAAGCCCGTTCTATTGTTCAACAGTTAACTCCGGAACTCCAGACGTCTACGTTCACAATATTCACACAATCAACAATCGGATAAAAAAAAATAAACCGTTCCGGCTTGATTCTTGAATGCAATGCTTTTTATTTAAACTCAAATCCAACAACACAACAAATTTGAACATCGGTAAAAACAACGCTTATCCGTCCTCTGCCGTCACTGTTAATCGTGTCCATCGACTAAAATGATGTACAGATGAGTAGTTAATATTTCATGTCCACAAGGACATGAAATAGTAACGCAATCGCAACATCACAGTTTGCTAATAGGCTAGGCCTCTTATTTGGTCGTTTAGCGAAATTTGCTTTTTATTTTTTTTTTGTTCAGTAGGTACCTTTATAGGTTGTGACAAATTCTAGTATACAGGGTGTTTATCGATTGAATGCCGATACTTGAAGGTGATAATCTTTGGATGATTTTAAGACAAAAAGTTCATATGGACATAGGTCCGCAAGAGCATAGATTTTAAGATACAGGGTGTTGGAATTTAAAAAAAAATCATTTTTTTTATCATCACTTTGATACTATTCCAGATATCTTTTTAAAATTTGGTACACGTCTTCTATGCATCAAAATGCATGGGAATGTTAGTGAGGGCGCCACTGAAAATATTGGATGACACAGCAGGGTGTCAATGCAATTAAGTAGATTTTATTTTTTCAAGCGAAAACCATGCGCCGGACAAAAAAAAATAAGGAGAGCAAATTGACTCAAAAATAAATAGAGATTTTAAAAATGATTTTTATTTTGAAAGAAAGCAGTGGCGTAGTTTTTTCTCCAAAAATATCGAGTGCAAAGCCTGTACGGACGCCACTGGTGAAAATAATGAAATTGTTTGTACATCACAAAATGCATATTGAAGCCTAGAAGACGTGTACCAGATTTCATTAAGATATCTGTAATATTATCAAAGTAATTATAAAAAAATCATTTATTTTTTTATATTTCAACACCCTGTATCTTGAAAATTAAGCTCTTGCGGACCTATGTTCATAAGAACTTTTTGTCTTGAAATGATCCAAGGAATATCATTCTTAAGTATCGGCATTCAATTAATGAACACCCTGTATATCATTAGTAACTCGTTGACTATAAGAGATACAGCTTGGGTGGGATGGAGGCAAAGTTGGGCATTTTGAATCTCAAAAAAAGGTCGCTTCGAAATTTGGAAATTTCCTAAGTCTTCCGGAGATATCAGACAATAACCGATATTTTTGAAATCCTTTTCTATTTTGTGCTGAAATTATTTGAAGAGATAATTGAAAACGAATGACACATTTCTTCTGCTCTTCAAGATAGCATGGTCAAAATTGAAATCCGACGTTTCAAATTCTCGCAACCATCATCATTTTTTTTCAAATACAAACTCAATTTTTTTAATTCCTTTTTGTGATAACTTTCTGAGAATAATGATGTGTCACACTTGCCATTTTGAAATGATGCAGAAAGTCAATACGAGCGTTATCAAAATCCAAAGTCGTTGATACTTTCAGAATGCGTCACGCGGATCATAGTCATGGTCATGGTTACAATAATAACTTTAGATTTGAATAGGGAAGCTTCAAGCTCCAAGTTAGAAGAAGGTACAAATAAAAAAAAAAAGTCAAGAACGACACATCATTTTTTTCAGGAAGCAAAGATTTATTCAAAAATGAATTGAAAAAGTGAGGTTCGTATTTGAAAAAAAAAGTTGATGATGGTTGCGATAATGCGAAACGTCGGATTTCAATTCTTGAAGAGCAGAAAAAGTGGCCATAAAAATGTGTCATTTCTTTCTAATTATCTCTCCAAGTAGATTTAGAACAAAATGAAAACGAATTTCGAAAAAGTCGGTTATTGTCTGATATCTTCCGAATTTTCAAAGTTTCGTAGTAACATTTTTTTGACATTAAATTGCGCAACTTTGCCTCCATTTGACCAACGTTGTATCTCCTATGGTTAACGAGTTACCAATGCTATATTCTCAAATTTGTTACACCCTGTATACAGTGACATTCATGAACTTCAATCCATTTGTTAGTTTACGTGTCCTGGCGATTTTTTTCAAAAAATTGTTGAGTGCCCTTTTTTTACATTAACTTTTTCCTGTTTAACTTTTGATAAGAAAAAAGAAGAGCAGAAGTTATGTACTTCCTGAAAATTTTAGCATAATTGAATAAAGGATAGTCTAGCTATAAAATCTAAACTTCACAAAAATGACCCATTTTGCATCATTTCTTCAAATATGGGTCATTTTTGCAAATTTCAATTCAATTTTTTTTTGTCTCACCTATTCATGCATCGATCCGGGGACACACTGTATATACCAATTTGTAGGTAATTGTATTACCTTGCAAGCATTTTTTGCAAAAACCCTGTCATTTTGGGGTGAATGGCAAAAAGAAAAAAAATGTACTTATTGGGGTAGTTTTGAGGTTGTTTGCACCCTCGAAGGGGCGGGGACTTTTAGTATGTTTGTCTGGACGACAGGACCTAATAATTTTCGAAAAATCAGCTTTAGGTGATTTTGTTCCACGAGCGGCCCTAAATGAACTGGAGTATTATGTCGATATTGACGCGTGATAATTTAAAAAGTTATGTTTTCAAAGACACAAACATCATACCAAGTCTTTGATAACAAAATCCACCACTATCGGAATTGTTGGTGATGTTGGTGGTGAAATCAAAAATGCTTTGCAATGTCAAGCAACAGGTTTTGGTGGTTTCGAAGAGTTCCTCGTCTAATTTCCATCCATTTTTAATTTTCGTATTCTAGTTCTTTTATTCTTTGAGAAGCGTTTTGAAGGGTAATGTTCACAACTCAAAATGGCTTTTTGTAGAACAATAGACCATTACTCAAATAGGAAGTTGGCATACATACAATGTTTCGGGGCGTATAGTTTTTCTGGATTCTTGATGGACAATTCGCACATGTTAGAAAATATGAAAAATATAAGTATTATTGAGTACTAATGCATTGATTAAAATAATCAACCTACGTAGTAATGTAGTAATCACCGATTAAACAGCGCCAATGTTATTGTTTTACTGACTTGTCCTCATAACATGACTAGAAGTGTGCCAATGTTTATTGTTGTCCATGAGCAATTTATATTTAAATTAAAATTTGACAAAATATTGGAAAAATATACTTGTACTAGTTTTGTTCTATTGTTCACGTAATGTATACTATTATCATGTTTTGTATTGTTTTTACTTAAGCATTTTGCATTTGTATTTGCTTTGTCCATAAAATTTATTTAAATTTTTCTGTGGCAATAAAGCATATTTGATTTGATTTCATTTCATTTGAATCAACATCCACTACGTCACAGAATACATTTTCTATCTCCGTCTGGTGTATTGTCTGTAATAACTCTCTCTTTCTCGAGAGGGTAATTTAGCTCCACCCCGTTTTCGATCATACAGTGAAATTTATGTTTTCCTTTTTATGTATTAAGTATACTTTTGGATATGTTGGAAAAAAAATCGCCGATGGCTTTCTAATATTGTCTAGAATACGAATATAAAATTTCAAGTCTTTTGAAAATGTATGCAAATTGTCAATAATTGTTATAAGCGGAAAACAATTAGAAGACTAGTATTCGAAAGTATATATTTGATTATTATATTACTAAGTGTTCAGTGATTCAAGATTAAGCCGTCATGCTTTGCGCAGGTATCGTATATCATGTCGTTTGAACGACTTATTTTTTATATCTAATTGGAGAACCAATCGAATTCTTTTTTTAATCTGCTGATTCTAGTTGTTGATAACTGAAATTACCCAAAAATAGAGATTGACCTTGTATTAGTTCCCGAAATATCTCGAGCAGATATTCTGCACTGAATGGACACACCTTACCCAAAAATACCTCATTTCCAAATTTAAAAACTGCAGTGGCTGCCAAGTTTCGTTGTATGTTATATTCTCATCAATATCAGTATAGACTCTGATATTATCCTTTTAGCTTTCGAAATAATCGAGTAGAAACGAGCTTTGAATAGCGCCAATACCATTAAGGGCCACACCTTGAGGCATCAACTAAATGTTCTCAATCATGCATAAACGCGTTTGAGTCAGAGAGGTCAGTTCAGTGTTGAATATTCAATAAACGGGTCATAGCATAATTTGTTATTGAATAATAATGATGCTTGACATGAGCTGAAGCTTCAATTAAGCGTACCATATAATGATATAATGATAACTGCATTGTCCGTTTGCAGTTGAAGTAAAATGTCTTCAAAATACCAGCTGAGTTGAGAAGGTACTTCGAAAGCATAAATAATGTTATTGGACTCCGAGGAAGTGACTTTGATCAGACGCCTCTCCGTGAAACAGGAATAAAATCAAGGCTATGGTAGTACGAAATTCATTTGGATGTTGTGAAAAAATCTTTTGTGCAGTTCAATATGGAAAGAAGAACTAGAACGAAACATTTATTTGGTTGCAGTACTGCAAGACTGAAATTAATTCTCATTGAAATTCAGTTTTTATTATTCTCTTGTGCTGTAGTGGCAATGCTGCATTATAATTTATCAAAATCGTTGATGGTTTTGCTATGTGGGATCACGACGGGAAGATGTATCTTTTAATGAGGCCCGTGCCATCCATAGCACATACGAGCGGAGGTGCAAAAATGTTGGGTTCCAGAGCCGTTTGAAGTTTGAATATTATTGCCTCATTGAAATTTTCATTTGACTCTGTATCTAATTCATAGCTGAAACCTATCAATTTTCAGAACACTGCTCTATGTTGGGATTCCTCAGTTTCATCATTTGGAGGTCTGTCTGCAACATGCATGAACAATGAACATAAAATGGAACAAAAGCAAACAGTTATTTTTTGGCTTTATAATGTGAAATGATGTGAAGATTTGAATTTATGAAAACTAAACGTTTTTGCAAGTTCACATTATGACTTTTTTACCTATATGTACAGGGCGAATCATTTTCAGAGACAGGGTGCCAGTTTTCGTAAACTATGCATCATAGAGACCTAGGAAAAAAAATTGTAGAGTAATATGGCCAAGAGAAAATGCTGGGTGCCAGTTCTGGTAAACTATTCATCATAGAGACCAAGGAAAAAAAATTGTATAGTAATATCAAGGTTAATTGATATGTAGAGGTTGCGCCGTGACTAGGGAATCGGGAATCCACGAACGATAAACCGAATCGATCCCGTCACCGAGCTCCATTATTGACATTCCTGTCATCGGTGTGTCATCTTGATGTCATAACATGTCCGTATTTCAGGGTCTTAAAACTTTTTTTACCGAGTGTCGGCCGTTTATAAACGTGTTTGAGGGTAAGTTTTTACACAGCTTTTGGTATACAGTGAACTATCTTCTTAATATCAAGTGTGATTAGTGTGAACCATATTCTATCTTTTTTTTTAGATGTGTATTTGAATTTCAGAACCGAATCGGAGCCGACTGACGTCATTTTTGTCTGAATTCTGATTCGTCCGAAACCCGAACGTATAACGACGCAACCTTGTTACTATCAATTAACCTTGTAGTAATATGGCCAAGAGAAAATGCTGGAAATAAATTTCAAGCTTCTAGGATCGCCGCAAGGGGGTGTAACGGTACTGTGAAAACAGAAAATCGATAGATTTTCGTTTTTTTTCCGGTGAACTACCAAATAAGAATATGGAAACAAATTTTGGACGATATTCTCTACAAAACTGCCCCCCGACACTTCTCTATAAGTTGTCAAATAAGACACTTACAGGCCGTCAAACTTGATGTTACCAAATTGCCCATAACTCCAAAATTCCTTAACCGGTTTGATTGTTCTTAAACTGATTTGAAAGAGGAAAATCTGCTTTTTCTGGTGCATTTACTCGGGGTCGATTTTATTCGCTTTAGCCGACCACAAAACATGAATTGTGAAAGTCAAACATGGATTTGAGGTTTTTTCAAAATGTTCAAATGAGAACCCACTAAACAGATGCCTTCATCGTGTTATTTGGTTTGGATAATTTCCTACCACTTTCATGCAGGTGATTTTTCTATATCGGAGGTAGGTACGGAGACTTCATCAGGAATTCCTCGAGGAACACTTTTGAAACAGCCCCTGTGAATTTGAATGTGTCAAAAAGATAGAGGAGTGCCATGCCAACGGTGGGGATTTTAAGCATTTGCACTAGTTCTTTTGTTTTTTTTTCGGGTTATTTTCTCTTTTTTTTTTCAAATATTTTCGGAATGAGGAATTTACTGATCCACTGTTATATTTTTGGCGTGTGGTGCACTGTATTCTACTTGTAAGCTGCTCGTAGAAAAATAAAACAAAAAATAGTTGGCATTCTCACTTATAGGCTTTTCTCTTTACAATCAAACAAATCTGATGTGTATCTTTTTGACACATTCAAATTTCTAGGGGCTGTTTCAAAAGTATTTCTCGCGGGATTCCTGATGAAGTTTCCGTAACTCTTCAATTTCAAACTATATAAAAAAATGATCTGTATAAAAGTGATGGGAAATTTTCTAAATAACACGATGGAGGCATCTATTTAGTGAGTTTGCATTTGAAAATTTCGAAGAAACCTCCAATTCATGTTTGACTTTCACAATTCTTGTTTTGTGACCGGGTGACCGCCTAAAGCGGTTAAAATCGACTCGTAAATGTACCAGAAAAAGCAGATTCTCCTCTTCAAAATGAGCTTAAGAACAGTCAAATCGGTTAAGGAATTTCGAATATATAGGCAATTTAGTAACATCATGTTTGATGGCCTGTAGCTGTCTTATGCGACAACTAAGAGAGAAGTGTCAGGGGGCAATTTTGTAAAAAATATCGTCAAAAATCTGTTTCCATTTTTTTTTGGTAGTTCAATGCAAAAAAAATCGAAAATGTGTTGATTTTCTGTTTTCACAGTACCGTTACGCCCCCTTGCGACGATCCTAGAAGCTTGAAATATATTTGCAGCATTTTCTCTTGGGCACATTATTCTACAGAGTCTCTATGATGAATAGTTTATGAGAACTGGCACCCTGTCGCTGAAAATGAATCACAAATGCGAGTTTGGAGAAATGTAGGTATACCTAATTTTTTAACATTTTCATAGGTAAATCCAAATTTTGTTCACTAAGTTCGGAATTTGGAGCAAGATTTTTTTTATGATTTCACGTTAGAATGCAACAATATTACTGTTTGCTGTTGATTGACTTTTTGATGTTCTCCCTGAATCCAAAATATTTCTCACATTCTCTTACATCAAAAACAAGATAATGAACCACAGAACAGCATCTTAACAAATTTTAATCCTTATTATAGATTTGATAAAACTAGATTCAAAAATCTTTGGTCTTCGGGAAAAATCTTTGAAATTATTCCCGGATTATCTTGTATCCAAACCAAGGATAAATGAACATTTAGTTGAAAGTATGTTTTGGACAAAAAAAAATGAAATTGTCGAAAAGATGCGTAGTCATGCATTAAGGGTGTTTTCTCTCAACTGGTCACGACGACTATCATATCCAAAATTCATCTAAATTCATAAACAAACAAAAAAGTTATTAAGGATCAAACTAGGTTCTAATTTAATTTGGCCCACAGTGTATAGTATATTGAGGACCAATAGGGTAATAGTTTGAGACACCGATGGTCGCAAATGCGTCGTTTCCAAAATAGTGTGTGTTATTTTTCTAGAAAGACAAAAATGGCACGCCACTGTCTTTTGGACAGAAATTATTCTTTATTGAAATCATCATTCGGAAGATCTGTTGACTTTTTTTCTGCGAAAAGAAAAGCCGACTGTTCCCAAAACTAAAAATGTCTGATGATGAACGCTTCAAAAGACGGTGGTATGGTTTTTATTTTTTACTCGAAAACTGCCACTTGGAGAGAAAAAACTCAAGCGACCTTTTCTGTTCAAAATTGAATGGATAAATCGGTTAAAAACTACTTCTTTCGTAAAACAGTAGCGTACCTTTTCATGTCTCAAAAATACATCACATGTGTTCTCCAAGTCCTTTTATGAAGAAGTTAAATCTACCCTAATAGCTCAAAAAGTTTCAACAATACCTATCATATTACACTCAGAAATATTTATTGAAATTGATGAAGGCATTTTCATGACACCTTTTTTTTTATTTCAATACCCTGTATTTTGGCGATTGGTGTCCTATCACAAATTACTTTTCTATGGTTTCTCAATATATTTCAAAAGTTTTGACCAGCCGAGCAAAGACAGAAATATCAGAAAGCATTATCCGATTGAAAAATATTACAGATATACAGATTGACATAGAAATATGTACATTGCATAGTTGCCACACAATAGAGGACACTAAAATAAGAAAAAAAGTTCTCATCAACATGGGTACGCAAGGCCTTCGGAAAAGATGAGGGGTGTTGAATTTAATTTTTGTTTGGGATTTGTGTTTGATTATCTTTAGCCAGAGTTGCGAGAAATGGATAAAATGTGGTATACAGGGGTTTTTATCAGGCTAAATTCAAACATGATCTTGGTTTTGTGATAACTGATATTGAATTGTTTTTTCTTATTTTATTTTTTGTTTTCTTTTTCTCATTTTAGTGTTCCCTATTGTGTGGCACTATGCAATGTATGTACTTTTTTCTATGTCACCCTGTATAGTAAACGCCAAACAACTTTGAATCTACGTCATAGTTGCCACCATGCGCGTTGTTATGAAGATTGCTGGTATCCACATTTGGTCACCAGCAAATCACATAACAACGCTCTTGGAGCCATTGATGACGTAGATTCAATGTGGTTTGGCGTTCACCATAGCTACTACGTAATATCGATATTTTTATGATAAGGGCATGAGGTGGAGAAGAGGGCATCAAAGATTAAAGTGAAAGTGCTGTAGATAAAAATGAGCTGAGAAGTGTAACTAATGTCTGAAGAAATTTGAAGACGAGATATCCGATTACACAGTTACAGTGGATAGGTATAGGTACACATTATGATGGATGAAAGTAACATTAAATTCAATTCATGTCAAACTGGCACCTAGATTTACCTGTAATCATTCGATCTATCTCTATTTTCATCATCCCTGTGACATATCCAACTACCGTTGTTAGTGACAGAGTTTTAAGTGAATATCGAATTTTGTTCATAATTTGTTAGGATATGATATACCATAACTTGGTTACTACAAAATTCGTTGATCCCTGAATAATTATGTTATTCAACTGGAACCTACACAAAATAAAAAAAGTCTTACACCACCTGATATTCAGCGAAAACCAAGCGATCTTAAATAGAATAGATTTTCCGTTAAATATCTCGATGTCACCCTGGGGTATAGAATTATCAAGGTACCTAGATCCCCTAACGTTAAGGTGGATTTGAAAAGTATCTGCCGTAAGTCGGTCACTCCTTTTACTAAGCTTAGGATCTGATATGAGTGACACAATTGGGATATAGCAATCACGACAATTTCAGAGACTAACTGAAAGTTGAGGACTTCTTTCATTCAATTTGTAATCAACTATGAAAGTCACGGTTTTCAGGAGCTCGTTGTACCTCCTTTGTCAAGACGATATTTCCACTCCCCAGGTTTGCTTCAATCCAGGCTTTGATCCTGGTTTATTTAGTCATTTTTGCACCGCATCAACATGAAGCTGTTCTAGTGTAACTGGAACGTTTTCTTGTTGCCACACTGCTCTTTTTAGCGGATCCAAAATATGGTCCATTGGACTCATGTTTGGTTACATGGCAGGCCATTTCAGTATTTCAATTTGAAAATCATTCAAATACTACTTCTTCTCTATGCAAGCTCGAATTCAATCTAAAAATTCAACGGTCTATAATAAGCATTTCCGGTCTCATTTTCATATGAATTTTACGGATCCTTTGGATAATATGGAAAAATGCCTCTGGCTTATAAACGTCCACTCTTGAATCACCCTGTATAATTTGATCAAATATGCATGATCAAAAAGCACCTTTTTCTTTCAATACAGCTAAGAATATTTACACTCATAATTGAAGGTCCTCTCATATTTCAATTACCGTTTTGCACGCCTCTGTCCAATTCTTTGACCTCTACCCTGGGCTCGAATGGAAGGCCCAAACATATCGTGACTTCGAGGTTCCTTATCGTTGTTTCTCAGAAACGATTTTCTCATGACATAGACCGGCGTGCATAAATTCATGTTGGCATATTAAGTGGCACAATGAGTATAGTGTATTTATTAATTTTGTGGTAATAACGCCCGGATGACGTTTATTTGGGACTGTATTTTAAATATTGACCCCAAACCTTGTGAATTTGACCCATATTATCCACATGAATATTCTGCGACCACTACACACTAATCTAGTTGAGTCATCATATAGCATTGGAATAATTATTTCTGGATATTGACAGTGTTAATTTTCGAGGAGACTGAAATATTTTTGATCCCAGTGGCTTATTGTGCTGTCCTTAAACAAGTTCAGTCCCGTCAATCCGGTCCAGTAATTGACCAGAAAGTTTTTCATAGGAGAGTGTTTCGTCGCTCTGTGTTCTACCGATAATGTGGTATCTTCTGCGAACTGGAACTTTACAATCAAAGAGAGTGTGTCAAGCAGTTTAACTAACCGTTTCTCTTCACCACAGAGTCTGTAGGTTGTGGGACCATCATAGGTACAGGTACCCTGCCTCTGCACCTTTGATATCGCCCGACGCGACGGCTTCGGTATGCTTTTGAAGTGTGTTTTTCTCTATAGATACCGCGAGTGACGTTTCTTCTATTTATTTTCTAGTCTTTGACTGGTTGCCGACTATTTTGTCAGTTTCTTATCTCCGGAGTTGCATCAGTTCCTGAGATGTTGATCCCTGTACCTTTTTTTTTATCCAACCGTCTTTGTAGGCCCTCCTATTAAGGGTTCAGCTCTTCTGAACAGTGAAGTTTCGATGTTTACTTCTATCCCTGACTGAGCAGGAACCCAGATTACCGTCACTCTGTTTTTCGTCAGTGACAACTATTCTAGGTCTACAGCGATCTTCGATATGAAGCGATACGAGGCTCTCAATGCAGCCCAACTATCCAAGAGCAGATGTTCAGGTTATTGCTGCCCAGTCTAGAAATCTCTCATCCACATGCTTGTATTGTGTGGATGATACACAGTTGTAGTATCATCAAGAGGGATACTTAGACTTGTGCAAGGATCAATGGCAAACCACTGCTCTATTTAAAAAAAGTGCTTCTTCTGCCAATTTAAGGGGTCATATATTACCCTATATAATGACTTTCTGTACATGGCTACCATGTGGTCTGAGTGGTCTGAATTCATTCCCAAAAATGTCATCATCAATCAAGTTTGTGACTGTGGCATAACCATATCTTACAGTGGTCGCGATGATGTTCTGTAGGCGTTCAGCATGGCCACTCCTTTGATGTGTATGTACAGAGGTTTTCGTCTACCATATTGCACGCGGTATAGCCACAGCATCATTTTTGGCCTTTGGGTCCCCACTAAGTAAAGTTGTTGAAAAAAACTTTGCTATATAGCATTGTTATAATTCATGTGTGGACCCGACTTCAGAATCCAAGTCTACCCCAACAGGCATCTGCCTCTAATCAGACACATGTTTGCCTTGTTGAGGGTCCTTGATGGTTTGGAATCCAGTGTCAGTCTAAGTATTTGACCTCTAAGAGTGTGTCGACCCTTACTCCGAAGATGACTTGAACTGGGGATATGAAGGTTTTTACATTTGAACTTTTCATAAAACTTATCATAGAAATCAAAAGATCATCGGAATGTGGTAGCCAATACTGACATACCCTGTTTAGGTGCATAGTGGTCCAGACTATGATTAACAGGAAGTAAAAAGAGGTGAAGAAATGAACTATTGCAGCTCCCAGTGTATCACAAAACCTTCAAATATAGGTCAACTTATTTCCATGGAAACCAAAAATATTAACAGGGAGACGCATTCGGAGACGATACGTTTTTATAGCACCTGAAAGTATCAAGTATATTAATTATTTTCCAATAGACTGGGAGATAGCTGGTTTTATCAGTGTCACCGTTGGTTTTCGGCGCAATTGTACAAAAATACGATTTTTTTAATTCTTTTACCTACTGGTTTGAAAACAAAGCAGATATCATTTGAAAATATCAAGTCTACAAAATATGCAAACGATGGGTTGCCTAGTTTTCTCTTGTCATAACTGTTGGTTTTTTTTGTACTTCTAATAATTAACCATAGTCTGGGCAGGTCTTTTTTAGGCAACCACCTCGCCACCTATTTCTTTTCATATCAAATTTGATTGAAAATATATTTCGTCAAATGAACAGATGGATGAAGGTCGTGTTCCCTTTGGATCATAGACCAAGGGCCGAGCAATGGTAATTATATGGGGTTATACGGAGTATTGCTTATTCCAAGAATATAGGTACTTGGATTATAGAATAAAAAGGAAAATAATAGATGTTTTATCGCGTCGCTTGGGAAAAATTATCATTTTGAACCATAAGACTGGTACAAGCAGACTTTTGGTCCCGCCTACTATTTTATTCAAGTCCGAAAAAAATATAGAACCATGGAATTTGATTGCATTTGTCTGTGGTGATTTTTCCCAAAAATATGTTTGCCTTAACATCGACACACTTATTGAGTGGAGACACACATTCTGTTGACCCACTTCAGCAGTCAGCGTAGTATATGTAAATGTATAAATCTTTTTTCGCAATCAAAACGGGGAATTAATACGGAACAGAACTCACGTATTCCGTGTAGAGCAAATATTAACTACTTTGAATTTATTAGTTTGTTTCAAAGTTTGGTGACAGTTTCGGGACAAAATTATATTTTTGTTATAGACCTCGAGTCTCTCAGTTCTTGACCTTGTTATTACCGTTACTGGTATGAATAAATCCATTTTTTACAATCGCTGAGGAGAATAAATCAAAAATTACTTTCATTCAAGTCATTTTCCATTATTATGTCAAGGTGCTGTTTGAATAAATCTGCTCAAATGAGTCAAAGCATAATCTCTCTCATATATTTTTTTTTAATTTGATGATGGTGGCTTCAAATTGGAACGACGGATGTTTTGCATAAGATGTGCAAATAGTTGAAAGTGTGTTCCATGAAGATCAAGGAATAATTATGTATAAACTTATACAGGGTCGACCAAAATAATGTACGAATAATTCAAGAGGTGAATCTAAATTAGAAAATAAAAAAAAATCATATAAACAATGGTCCGGAAATGCATAGTTTTCAAGGTACAGGGTGTCAAAGTTCAATTTCTTTTTTTGTTTTATTCAAATAAATCCCATAATAATTCTAATGATTAGGGAAAAATCGATATAAAGGGTATTTTTGGCAAAAGAGATTCAAATTTGATATTACTAAAACAAAAAAAAAACAAAAAACAAATAAATAAAAATCTAAAATTAAATGTATCTTTTTTTATAAGAAACATGATAACCATGATAATGATAACGCCGTTTTCTACGCCACCTATGTACTTCTTTTTTCAAAATTTGCCATTGAAAAGAACATTGGGATTCATTATTAATTTGAGTGCAAATATCTCGAAAACGGTTGCCAATAGCAACTTCCAACAAGTGTATCATTTCCACGTGGAAATGATGTCACAATATAGCTATTTACCTAACAAGTGCGGAAAATAAGTTTTTCCGCACGAGTCTGCCGTTAACCGACCGACGCGTAGCGGAGTTCGGTGAAGCAGCCGAGGGCGGAAAAACATTTTCCGCAAGTGTTAGGTACAATAGTTTTTCTACAGACGTGCGGAAATAAGGATATAATTCGTAATTTAAAAGTTTCTGATGCAACTAATGACAAATAAATAATAATGAATGTCGAAATGTGTAAATAAGCGACCATAGTTACCTGGAAACCTGGTTGCTGTTTGCTTATGATAATTGTTAATTTTGACATATCCGTGCGGAAAAATGTTTTCGCACTGGTGCGGGAAATCTGATTTTCCACACGGATATCGGTGCGGAAAATTGAATTTTCCGCACGGCTGTAGGAAAATTCATTTTTTTTAATTCAAAACAACGATTGGGCAAAAAAGTTATGACAGTAAAAAAACTTGTAGATGGTGCCACATACAAGATGATAATATCAAATTCAAATTTCTTACTTCGAAAATACCCCGAATATCGATTTTTATTGGATTATCAGGATTACTATGGGATCTATCCAAATAAAACAAAAATAGAAATTGAACTTTGACTTTACTCTTGAAAACTATGCATTTCCGGTTCATTGTTTATGTGATATATTTTTTTCCAATGTAGAATCACCCTTCAGATTATTCGAACGTTATCTCCGGACACCCAGTATAAAACATTTCTTACTTAAAAACTTCAAGGGTTGAGACAAAAGTAAATTCAAGGACATATTATAAAACTCTTTATGGCCATTTAACAATAAACATTATTGTATAAATGGTTGAATAGAAACAAGACAACTTCCAAAAATAAGTAGGAACTAAATTATCTACTTCAAACTAAACTAAAAAAAAGTTCTTGAGAACTTGTTTGTTCGATCAGGAAACTTCCCAACCAGTCGTTGGCATGTACAATTTTTTAAAGAATCAGCAATAGTAATTTACGCTATTAAGGCGGTGAATTACTTTTTAAATTACGAGCATACGATCCGAAATGTTTATGGACGAGGCGAAGAAGAAGCCGACGGCTGTGTATCGTACATTGTTTTGTTTCATACTGTGATATTTTTTTAATTGGTTTAAAGTGCATTCTTGTCAAACCATACACTTAGAGTGGCAGTCCGCCTCATATTTTTACCATGAGATGGTGCCAGCCAAACCATGTACCACTTGGGTGATAAGTAGGTTAATTATGTAATACCAACATTCTATGTCAAGTTAATCATTAAAATCATGAGATGGCGCCAGCCAAACCATGCTACCGATGCAATTTCACAGTCTTTGATGATGCAAAATGTCATTTTTGGAGTAGTCAAGTAATTTTTTAACAGTCTCTGATGATTTGAACTGTCATTTACCGGACTGGTTTTGGGACACGCAAATGATACTTTGAGGTACAGTATGGAATAAATCACGTTGCCATCTAAAATCGGGCGGTGATAAGATGAAAAATGGAATCAGTTTGATAAATTTACTATGTTGAGCTTCTGATGATCCTGAATTTTTCCAAATAATTTTCTACCTTGCTTTTGGATGACTTTACCTATTCCTGTTTCTATTATCAGTTCTCTTCTTCAAGTAACTGTTTTATATTTTGATATGAAAATCCATAAACGAGATGAGCATTATCAAAATTGTTAAATGTTTTCAAATCAAACACTACATTAGAATTAAATTGTTAAAATTGGGTCGATAATTAGTAATTAGGCCATGTTTGATCACGATAATGTTTTTAGGATAGAGAAATGAAAAAAAAATTACTTAGTCTATCAATCTAAGATTCCATTCTGTTACTGCGCACTCTGTTAGCTACCTGTTTTCAGAATGTTTGAATAGGAAAATGTTGGGCGTCTTTGTGAAATAAAGCTCTCATTATAAAATTGGCATGTTATTGATGACATGGAAAAATGGGCCTTGACTCCTTGTCCAAAATATGTGAAAATGATTTAGAATTCCTCCTCTCCCAGCATAAACAAAAATGCTTCAATCACCAAGAAAATTGCTGTCGTGGCCAAACCACTTATGGCAATGACAGTGATTGATGAATGATTTAAGAAAGGCATAATTTTCAAAAAGCATCAATATCAACGTATTATTAACAGGAATAAAAACTCTTCTGCTGTGAGGTATGAAATCAATGACCTTCTATCATAATAATTCCTAAGATATTCATAAGTGTTCCAAATCACTCTACTCGTTTTTGTGAAAGAGTCTCACAATTTGTCAAAAGATGATGTACAGATTCCTTACATTTGTCACAAAATCTACAGGAATAGTTGTCCAGTTATTCAGGCGTTCTTAAACTGGCAGGAGTCCTGTACTGATTTTAACCAGCTGTTTCAAGTCTTTCCTATACAATATAAGAATGTTATTTTCCTAACAATAATTTCAGTCCAATAAGTGGTTATCTTGTTTGACCTAAGTGTTTGTGTATACGCAGAAGGGTCCATTTTCTTATGGTAACTGGCTGAACCTACTCTTGCCAAGTTGTTGACTTTTTTATTGTTTTGAATGCCCGAGTGCTGTTTCACCTGAATGCGCCACACTGTTTTGCAAGTTGCTCTAGACATTTTCCGACTAGTTTAGATTTCTTTGTAGCATTCGGCAAATTCTTTATTGCAGGTTGGCTGTCGATAGAAAATTAGACTATCAATTAACCTTTTGATTTTTCTATAATGTGCGATCTATTTTTATCATTGATCTCAACCCGTAGCAATGAACAAGACTCATTAGTATTCTAAACAAGAAACTCTATGAATAAAAGCTCGCGAGATTTGTGGTCGTATATATTATTTAGTTTACCTACCCTAATCCCTATAACTCTCACTTTGCATATTATTTGATTCGCAAGGTGATGAAACACCGCATGGACCTATGAGCATCTTATACTCACGAACATCAAGTACTTCTGGTCATACATCATCAACCTTCGCAATAAAATTAAACTTTCTTTCGCCATGAACCATGAGGATGTAACGCTTACTACCTCTGAAGAGATATCTGACGCTTTTGCTGCTCATGTTCAATCGTCTCATCCACCACCACAATTTTATCATTGGACACAAGGATTCTGTTCCTTTTGCGAATTATCTATGCTTCTGTGACTGTGACTGTAACCTCTGGTGTCATCCAGGTTTGCCATATTGGACAAGTACAATTCCTTCTTTTTATCAATAATAATATCATCTTGCTTCAATACCTCAGAGTAACCGTTTGCCAACGACCTAAAATTTTGGAAGACACATTTTTTTGGCGCAAAATAATTCAAGTTCAAGTCAATATACTACTTCGAATAAGTTTGATCTTGATAAGGAAAAGAGCTATACCCTTTGTAGCCCTCAAGTAGGTCAACGCACCTTGACATTTAGTTGCTCTATTTCAAGGCTCTTCAGAATCAAGACATGACCTCAATCAATCTGTTTTATGTATATGAGAAAATAAATTTATTGTCCCCACTAATGATTTGCACATTATTTTTAAATTTCACGCTGATTTCAAAAGAGGTAGGTAACTAATTGAAATACAGTGGCAGGGCAAAACTGCGTAATTGTTATCGATTCCAGTTAACTGGGCCTAATGAGTCCAAGAAACAGTTAAAGTCTTGGAAAGGAATCTGAACAGGGACGGATCTAGAAAATAAGTCTGGGGAGGTTTCAACGCCAAAGGTATTGTGCTAGAGGCGGTGCAGGCGGAAATATTTTGTTGCGCGCCTTCACCATTCATCGTCATCTTGAGGGGTATTGAATGAACTTTTTAAGCACTGGAAAGAGTGTTTTGGTTGCTCTATTCTTGTGACAGTTCTGCTGTATTTTTAAGTTTGAGGCCTAAGTCCCATAACCCTTTGTCGCCTCTGGATCCGTCTCTGCCTCGAGAAATTATCTTCATTACTACTTAACATGGATGATAATTCATGGCTGGAGTATGAGTTTAAATACGGATTTTGATGAAAGGTTATAGTATTGGGTAGCTTCCATACTCCAAATGATGAGGTTCGCTATGATCAGTTTTTTCGGGAAGCCCTCCATACTGTTCTACTTTATTTTTGATCCCTTCAATTGATTGGTCTAGTTCAACCAGATTCGTCAATTTTTGAACAAATATACCGATATGAATGCATAAGAGAACATTATTGATAGATGACGAGCATAAGCTACCTTATTATAATAAAGGTCAAGCTTGACCTTCAATTGAGTCCACTACATATCGTAACATACCCCGAAGCTACAGCATGTTTATGACAGGCGGCCACTATAGCGGCCGATTGGTTCATTCATCGGCCACTATACTGGCCGTGATTTGTAATATAGATTCAGTTTATATTGAGACACAGTCGGCTCAGTAGGCGTTAAAGACGACGTGAAAATGAAACTGAGAACGGACAAAAGCGGCTCGTGTTTCTAAAATAAAAATCGGTGCATGCCCAGAAGACTGTTTTGAACAGAATTTTGGAACTCTGACGATAATAAAACCTTTGACAATAAAAACGCGGCTGTGATGATATTATTATATTCAACCCCAAATGCATGCGTTCTGTTCCCCTGTATTGACAATAATGAAATAAAGCACAAAATCCCTAGAATGAAAGAAAGGATTAATGGAAAAACCCAAGATTCGGTCGCTTTCTCAACGGTCATTCAAGTACCGTTACGACGAACAATCTCAGAAATAATCCGGGAATGCTGGTGAAGAAAGAAAGATTATTCCCGAAAATCAGTCCCTTTTTCTCAACGTCGCCGTCGTTTGACTATCGTGACAAGGGCCAATCTAAGGAATAATTTGTATTTTCCCCTCCCCTGTTGATCAAATAGATATTACGTGATAAATTCGAGAGATTCTCTGATCTGAAACCTTGCGAAGAGTCTAACCTCATATGTGCTAACCTTGTGGTCGTAAGTAAAAAAACAATGGAACGGGAGAAAGTCGGAAACGGCTTTACGGATCAGAAAGGAGTTGCATCTGAGCTTGTACGGGTCTTTGCTGACGGTCCAGTGCTCTCGATCCCAAAATGATTTTATCTCCGGTAGAAGCAGTTCTGTCCTCTCACTGTGAGTGGAAGATTCTGTTTGAATAATTTGCGTTGGTACCTGAGTCTGGTGCGCAGCCAAATAGAGTAATAATTGCGTGTTTTAATCGGCGGGCAATCAATTACGTTTCTGAAATTGTTTAAATGGTAGATTAAGATGCGGAAAATGATGAAACGGTGTTAAGCGGAGAAACTGGACATTTCGGTAGTTCATTAGCAAAGTAGCAGAATCAAATGAAAACATTGCAAGAAAAATCGGAGAATTCCAGAATTTCGTTACACTTTGTTTATAGTCGAACACGTTTATTTCCCAACTTGAGTAGCTAGGGCATCTTGCTCAAAATCTGAAATGTCTTATCATTCGATTTTTTCAAGGACACTCTAATGGTTCCTCAGAGTATCTTTCGAAAACTCTTAGACCAACGACCATTCAAATGACCCCAAATAAAATGGCGGAACTTTATCCAGAACATCAAGCCAATTCTATAGCTACAAGAACCACTCAAAAATAATGAACTGTTCAGGAGTTATCGTGGTTGGTGTAGGTATCACTAGTGCCCAGCCATATCAGGACGGTGCTGGACGTGGTGATCCACTCACTTATGGAACTTTTTGAACATTCAGTACATGTTAGCTCACAAAAGATAGATACGTATTTGATTCATGTATCCTGATTACTTGGAGAAACGCTTTCTAGAAGATTTACAGTTTCATCCCTTAATATTTTAGTGCTACATAGTACCCATACTATATATTACTAAAATATAGAGGTGTAGGAACATGGCTATTGTCAGGCGTAAGAGTTCTTTGTCTGTACCTTCTTTCATCGCGCATATACTGTGCGTTTTTTCAAGATTCTCATGTTAGATTTTCAGTCCCATGTTAGCAGTAGTTGAATGAATAAAGATTAAAAAACGCTTTTATCAATTGGAAAGAAATACTTTTTCATCAGCCTTGTATATGCCACTGTCAATAAATAAACATCGTCATTGTAATTACATTTATTTCTAACAGTGTTATATAATACAAGAATAAAAATCAAACATTATTTCTCAGATAAACTGTTCAAAGTGTCCCTTATTCACGGCCAAGCAGTATCCTAAACGGTCATTAAAGAGAGAATGATTTTTTTTTCAAATTGACAATGGAGTTAGACACGTCAGAAAATTATTTGTCACCGTCATATACAAGGCATGCTGAAAGTATCAATTTCCGATAAATAAACCATTTTTCCAGTCTAAGGCCTTTCCAATGCTTACGGAATCCTATTGTACCCTTATTTTGTTCTACGTCCACATTTCTAGTTCCTGCGCTTTTGAGAAGTTTTGAAGCTGTGCTCTGGTCGGAGTTTACCCTCTTCCAGGTATGTTTTTCTCGTGTCGTTTAACGCTTTACAGTTACATATTATGTGAAAAGGTGTTTCATCCTGTAACTCTCACCCTCTGCATAATGTGTCATATGCCATGGGGTTGTCTAAGGTTTTTTTAAAGGGAGCATGGCTTGTAATGGGACCAGTTGCTTTCTTTAGCATCAAGAAGAGCCCTCGAATGTTTTATGTCTGGATGGCTTTTTTTGTGTTGTGATAGAGTCCAGCTGAAAAGATTTCTTTTGTACGATTCTTCACTGATCCCGTCCATCCGGATCTTTTTTACGCATCGTTTATGGGCTTGAGCAGCTTGTATCGAAAGTTACCTCTCTTTTCTACAGACTCGAAAATTCAAGTACCTACTCTCGCCAAAGGATTGTTTTTTTTGTGAAGGTGCTCGCGAATTGATATCACATTTTGGCAGGATATTGAGGTATCTTCTTTCTCATGAACTGGTAGTATCATCCTCAGCGATTCCACATGAGATAAAATCAGTTATGTCAAAGTTCATCAAGTTCGTAATAATTTCCAGGTTTTTGAAATCATCAGTATACTTAGCGTATCGTTTACCTCCGAAAAATTTATTGGAACGTTCTGCCTGATGTCCACGTGTTGATCGTTTAAGTGTCCACCACTTTATTATTTTTCAATTATTGCGGAGTCCCTGTCACATCGTAAAAATCTGTTTTACTGTATTAATGTTCCAATCTATTGTATGTTGCGTTACAGTAATCATTCGCCACTTTTTGTCACTTTGGCTCACGCGCAGAGGGTTAAAATTAAAAATATCTATTGAGAGAGATTGAATCATCTACTGTTGAATTTACACAAAGCTTTCTGCTCAAAAACTTCAAATTAGTTATTAGTTGTTTTTTTACACGTTTTTGGCTAATTCAGCAGTAGAATTTGGTTAGAGGTTTCACGACTGGAAAATACCTTGTTTCTAGGTGTTTTACTGATGGTTTTAAACGATGCGTAACTCCTTTGCTAGGTGAAAAAATTGGTGTTCGGTTTAACGTTGTTTTATCTTTGGAAACACTTTCTGTTTTTCTGAGGCCATTCGTATGGGTCAACCGGTTTGTCTCATAGCTAATTGGGTCTGGATTAGTGAGAAGACAAGTCCTTAGTTTTCTGTCAACAAAGAGCTTCATGTTTTACTCTTTTTTTTCGTTACACAACGAAGAATGCATTTTCGCACCTTATACCTGGGACACAACTCAGTTGCACACCAGAACCCTGGAATACTACCATATAGCACCCAAGGGTGAGGGACTCAGGAAAACCCACTTCCCTCAAAACTCCGCCGTGTGCATTGCCCGGTCACTACCTTCCGGACCCAACCCAACGGGTATTTACTCAGAAGGCAGCAGGTATTGCCGGTTTGCGTCAAGTTCCAGGTCTTCAGTTAAACATCATGCCGACCGGTACTACACCGGATCTAGTTATGTTTAGGTTTGTCCTTTCCGATCTTAGTTTTGATGATGCACCTTATAAAGTCACTAGTTTCGTTCCAGGAATCCAGGACCTGGGACGTGGTTCGGATCAGGCTGCTCGGAGTAAGGATTATACCTTTTTTCATGTTCAGTTCTTCTCTCTCTTCTCTAAAATTTCTGCAGTTGTACAGGCTGTGTTCGGCGTCGTCATACAAGTCACAAAGTTGAAAGTCATTCATTTTGCTGATACGGCGCCGGCGTGAATTGATTATTTTTTAGTTTAAGCAGTTTATGATTTCATGATGACATATTACAATACGACAAAACAGTGTTATTGTGAATATGACGGGTTATGTTGAGAGAACCATAAAACCTGAGAATATAAATATGTCATACTTAACATGTGCTAAATCTGGCCAGTTTCAATTTTTGGTTTGGCTTCTTTATGTACGATTCCAATAAAATAATTGACAATTTTTCAAATAATTGACTCTGACATCTTTAGTGACATGAAAACAATGAAGTTTGCTTGACGGCGACATGAATTGCTTTTCATTTGCGTACTGGATCAGTTCACTTCAAAATGAACTGAACTAAAATGATCTGATCAAAAAACCATCAAATAAAACTGCATTTGTTATTCTGTCATTTGTTTCGAATCACTGTCATTATCGGTGTCATCATTTTTAGGCAAAAAAGTTTCTTCCTTCAAAATTTTGGATTAGGGGCAAATATTTTATATTTTTATGTGTCCTGAGTATAAGGCTGTTGCGAGATTCACGCCTAATATCAGTCAAAATAACTCCCACCTTCTACTTCTGACCAGTTTACTTAATTGATCGAAATTTGGGGGTGGTACAGTTAGGGGCAAAGGGGGAAATGACCGGATCACTCACAAATCAGATCAGTTTGTGAATAAAACATCCCAAATGTCAAATTTCAGTCATCTGGGTCAAATTGACCTGATTTGAGATGCAAATAAAAACCAGCTATGGTTGTTTAGTATAAACTACTCAAATTTAAACAAAACGGGTTTTAAGAGTCACTCATCTTTGCAACCGGCTACCTCTTGAACTTATCGAACTTTGTAGAACTGATGAAGAGAGGGCATATGGAATGTTACTTGAGATGTGGAAGCTTATCGGAAGGCAGCTTTCTTTGATCGTCAAAATTGAATTATTTTGATGAAAAGGCTGATAAAGTTGCGAATTTTGACAAAATTAGGTGACGAAAGCCAGGTGGCGAAGGTGGACGATAATACCATTTGGAAAATATGATTGATAGAGCACTGAGCAGAAAAGGGTATGAAAGTTTCACAAAAAGAGAAGTAAAGATTGAAGCTTCACCTGTTTTTGAAATGAACTTCACTAACATTTGATAATTCGAATTCTGGGGTGTCTATTCAGATAAAAAAATTCAAAAATAGTCCAAGGAAGCCAAAGCACTAAAAATTCATGAAATTTCATATAAAACAAAAAACTGACCGACAGCTATTCTGTTTCACGCATAATATTTGCCAGTCATTATGTGTATTTAATATACAGTGGAGAAAGCACGCCAATGTCAGCGTCCGCCAATCATGCAATCGAGTAGACGTCCGTGCCGTCCGTTCTTTCACAATCCTTCATACTATTCGACCTTGAAGCTCCCCACCATGCGACGATCATTAACACAAATCATTTTAACAATCCTTATTGCCTCAAAACAGTTTGGCCTCAGCTCGCATATATGCAGTTTCAACCTAAGACAATCCGTTCAAGAAGTGCACTATTGACTCGGGTCAGTTTCATAAAATTGAGTGAATTCACGACGATACTCAATGCTGGATTTTGATTTTGATGACGATATCTCATTTGCTGTGGTTACAGTACCGAATATGGTAAGATGTAGTCGAATGACAGCTCATCAGCACTTTTCATAAGTACTCCATTGACATCAAACTGTTGCATCGGGAGTCGGAACTTCGATGATATCCAGTTCATGCTTTTTCAGTGGTATTCACCAAATTATATGAAAACCTCTTGCCAGATTTCTATATGAACATTTATTTTTTATAGCTTTGCACCAACAACCAACAAAATGAACAACCATTACAGTACTACAGTTGTTAAGTAAATTCATAGTTTTATTTTCATTCTTAGTCATATACCAGATCCATTGCCTCAACTTTTGCTGGTACGGACTGTTTCGTTACGACAATAATAATAACTCTTTTTGAACTCAAGGTGGTTTATACTTCCACAACTTCTTGTCATAGATAAGTTTGAGGTATCATACTAATTTGATTGCCGATTGCACCAACCTATTTTGAGGACACTCAACGCTAAGGGACCCTTAACTTGACAACTTCACATGCAAAACTGTCAAGGGTCCCTTAGCGTTAAGTATCCTCAAAATAGGTTGGTGCAATCGGCCATGAAAGTGTTATTGTATTGCTTTCACGTCTACATTTCAAACCAGTGTGCTCTTAAAAAAAAAAACAAATAAACATAACATAATAATGATGTCTTGAAACTAGTAAGTTGAAATCAAACTCAAATAAAATGGAAACTTTGATCTAAACTAATCAAAAACAAAATTCTTTCGTCTGTGTGCACAAAGTTAGCAACAAATATAATTTTGGAAGAAAACAGTTTGAGTACTCAGAGCAATAATCTTTTATTTAGCAGTTTACTTCGAGATGAGCAACACAGCCATTCCTTCCTATTTAAATATAATTTTCTTCGAATCTATGTTGCATTAGTATTTCAGAGAGCTAATTTATTTCTGATGAGTACGAATAAAAAATAATCATAAATAATCTGTTTTTTCGATTGTAAAACCCTAAACTTTTCGGAAAGCTTATTTTATTTATGAAAGACAGTGTTGGATCAACTTGCTATTATTGAAGTACCGTTGGTTGTAGCTTGATCTTCGTCAAAGTATTTATCTTTTAATTAGATATTACCTAAGCGGACCGTTTCCAGAGCCCTTGGACGATCGATATGAATCAAGGAATCTCTAAAGGCAAAATCAGAAGAGTGGAATTCGCGAGGATGATGCAGGTGCCCGGGAAATCTGTCCTGCAAAAAGGCCATGCAATAAACAAACCCTTTGATGTGTGAACTTTGGTTCTCTGCTGCTGAGGCCAGACGTCTTCTAGGTTCATCCCTTCCAAATGAGCCAAGAGAAAATCCTGGATCATGGTCAGATAACGTGCAGGAGTAACTGTAATAGCTCGATCATTCGATGAACCCAATATTTGAATCCGCATAGAATCCTTGATCTCTGTCGAAGCTTCTGGGATTCGTATAACTCCAATACCGCATATTCTGTTTATTACCACATCCACCGAGGTGAGCAAAGAAAACGTCTCCAGTCAACGAAGTAGGCCTATTGTCACTAGTTAGTGCCCAGGAGATTGCTGAAGAGCAGCTTGAATCCTCGCGATGGTTTCTAGGAGTGATCGTGATCTGAAGTTCTTCTCACGTTCTCGTATTCTGGAATGCAATAACCCACAAAGAATTCGAATTTATCATTTTCAATTATTAAGTCTGTTCGTAGAATAATCACAAACCAGTCGGAGCTAATCAGCATTCATTATTTTTGCAGTTTGCAAACTTCTTCTGACTCACATTTGATGAAACGCTGACGCGTTTGTGATTGTTCCACGAACAGACCTATTGTACAATCGTTAAACCAGATTTTTCTGAACCTCTTGAAAATGATCCTTCCTCTATTCACAACAACAGCATATAATAATTGTTGTTTATGATGACCGCCAACTTATTAATTCGTCTTTATTGACAGCTCTACAAAAAATTTCTTTTTATTTCAGCATATTTACCAGTAGAAATTTCTTGACATACAATAACGCGATCTAATACATCACAGAATACTTCAACATGATGAACAGGGAAAGTATAGATACGTGCCTTTACTGCAAAATATGATTCACCGGTCTATGGTACATAAAACCAGATTCATCAAAAGATGATACACTGAAAAAAAAATCTGTCTTTTTTTTTTAATGTAAATTTGCATACTCTGTGAATAACATAATCAAGAACACAGTAGAAAGACGCGCAGGATAGGAGATTTTCATTTGGAACAACAGCATCGACAACACTTCGTCGACCTCAACCAAAACTTTTTGTACGAAGGGAAGATATTCCATATTTCACAGATACACAAACTGCATGTTATTAACGATAGATAAATTCCATTTCAATCAACAATGTTCGAAGTGAAATTATAAATGGAGTAACTTTGAATATTTCGAGTTTTACCATGGAATTTTTATTTTGTCTCAAAGGGCGATCAACTTCACCCCGCATATTAAGGTAGAGTCCATCACCTATTCAAAATCATTTAAACATCAACTTTTCCTTTTAAGAGGTTTAAGTCGATGATCAGAAATTAGAAAAAAAATCAAACAATTTTTTGTATAGCCATGGGGAGCCGCCCTTGCCCTTATACTTGTCTTGAACTAAGAGGTTCAACGAAAAATGTTTTTTAAAAGACCAAGAACCCAAACTAACCCAAACAAGGCCAAAAATATTCAAATCGGTTGAACGGTTCAAGAGATAATGGAATTTAAACGTTTAAAGGTACTCTCCCTTCCTTATTATGACAGATACGGAAAAATGTCATCAAGCCACTTAAGCCATATGTTAATGAGAATACGATATGAACGTGGAGGTTCAATCAACATCGTGCCATTATTTTTTTTTCCATGTTTAATTTTCTAACGATTATTATCTAACATGTGTTTGTGTTTCAACTGATAATGGAAAAGCCTGTTTCTATATCCTCTTTGACTTCCAGTTTCTTGATTTAGTCGCATCATCACATATTCGTAATTTGATTGAATATGATACACCAATTTTATTTCTGGAGAATTTCATTTTTGGCACCTCCTTGATGAACGAATTAATTTTGAATAATTATCGCTTTCTTTCCTTTTTTCTTCATTTTAATTTTATCCTATTTTTTACACGTATTTCCTATACAGGGTTAGAAGAAATTACCAGAATGGTCGATTAATTCAAAAGATACACGAGTTAGAAAAAAATATCTTCAAAAAATCTACATATCTGTAATAAATCAGAGAATACAGGGTCGGGCATAAGGTTATGGCAGATCAAAATTGCATTTTTTTAAAATTGAACCCCCTGTGTAATATTGATGGATATTTCAATTCTGCCTTCAATTTTAAGATAATTGTTTTTGCACGATAACTGCGATATTTATGATGAACAACATCTCTATCAAATCAGTTCAGTGAGTATTGACAAATTTAGAAATAGAATACTTAATTATCTCATAATTCAGTTTGTAAGTCAATCATTGTGATGCTTGACAAAAAAAAAATCAAAATTTTGTTAAAATCAAAAACCAAAGTCCTCACTTCTTGTCTCACACAGAACCAAATGTCCAATAATTCAACAACTCACCGTTTATCTGGAGTTAAATCTCTTTGGTAGAACTGTATATTGACAATAAAGTTTTTTCCCATTATAAATAATTATTCAATATTTTTCTTAATAGTAAATAATACCATAGTTTTCTAAAAAGAGGTTATGTATAGAGCTTTGACTTGGTAGAATGTGGATATCGTGATATTGAAGATTGTGAACCGATTTCCTTTTAATGTTCCATAAACAAGGACCGACACCCAGATACAGATATAGGTAGAGCATGAAGTTCCTATTAATTGATTGAAAGTATTTTGTCGGATTTTTTGATGAATCACTTCATATACATTTTCCCAATATGAACGCATTTCACTGTATATTTTTTGAGTAGGTTCATGTTCATATCTGTTATCGGAAATCTGATTTTGTCCCGAGGCACCAGCAATGAGCTCATAAATTTCCAAAATTTCTAAATCTTGATTTTTCTCATCATCACAGACATGTGCCCTATATTTTAGCTTATGTTCTATCTATCGGACCTGTTCATTATCTCCACTAGATCAGGTCCTGGATAATTCCCTTTTTTTCCTTATTCACTCAATATATCGAATATTCTGCATCCATGTCCTTGACGGAATTAAAGTTGTCACCATGAATTTTTTGCCAAATTTTCAGGCTGAAAATGGGTGATACAATTGTGTGATAAAAACATTAGTCGCTCATAGCTGGCAATGCTGTAGTTCCTGCTTTAGTCTGTTGTGGATTATCAAATTAATATCGGAAAGGCTATCTTCCCAAAACTGATGTTTCGAAGGTGATTTTTGTTTGTTTACGATTATGAGTGGGCACATGGCTCCTTTCCACCGCAGCCACTGGTGGGTCTTTTGTGGCTCACAAGATTGCCAGGTTATTCACTCATGAGGCCAAGTCTTTTGAAAAGACAGACTGCCGCACTGGGTGAGGCATTGTTCGGAACATTTGCAGTGATCAGAGGGATCCCAAAGACTTTTTGACGGAGTCGAGCGATCGCCGGGCACTCACAGAGTATATGTCTGGCTGTCTACTTCTCCTTAATGCACTGTCTGTATTCGGTGTCCTCAGTGAGCCCCATTCTGTGCTTCACATAACACCTACAACTGTGCATAGGCACTCTTAACAGGCAGTGACCGGTGTATCAACCCGCCGCTACTCAGACTCCCTGTCTTATCTGTTGAGTTCCAGAATTTCTCTGGCGCGTTTCTTTTAAGGTTTGAAGGTTCCTCCAGGTTATCCATCCATGTGGATATCTCAGCAGCCACGACATTATATGCGATACCTAGAGCAGGCACTGGTCCAATGAAGACTCTGGTCACCGCTTCGTGTGTGAGTCGGTCTGCAACTTCATTTTTTTCGAGTCCTGAGTGGCCAGGTATAAATACCAGTTTTACATCATTAGCTACGCCGAACTTGTTCAGTGCTTTCTGGCAGGTCTCTTTAGTCCTCGTGAGGCTCTTGTAGGATTCAAGGGCTTTCAGCGCCACTTGACTTTCTGAGAATATTTTTATTGTTGTAGTCGTCCAATCGTGGTCAAGCATTCATTGGGCGCTAAGTTAAGTGATAGCTGATGGTGCAGCTTGGAATATTGTAGGTGATTTGTACAGGCTGTGTGATATTTCAACTTTCTCCTGGCAACAATAGGCTTCAGATCCTGCGCCAAAGGGCGTTTCCGATCCGTTCGCGTACCAGCAGGTGTCAACTCTTGTTAGGCTGAAAAGATCCTATGTCCACTCTTTCCGGAGAGGAGATGTCATAGTTTTTCCTGCTGATGGTTTTGGTGGGCATGACATCAGAGAGAGCACCTAGAGTACGATGGTCCTCTGATTAGGCTGTTGATTTTGTACGTTGCCCTTCTCGCACAATGTGTAGTTTGAGAAGATTTAGAAGGCATTCAAGTGCTAGGAACGGTGTGATGCTGGTCACTCCACAGATGGCCAGGCTGTCTTGATGCTGTAGACTTGTTAGTTTGGCTCTAGATGTGCTTCGATTGTCCTTTACATACCAGACTATTGCACAGGGAGTTATCATCGGCCTGACGACTGTGACATATAACTAGTACATCTGTTTGATTCCCCAGGTTTTTACGCAAATGCGTTTTCATGTCCACCGAGACATTTTTGATTTGCGGATGACATTTTCCAGATGAGCATTCCATTAATGGTTTTGTCTAACGTGACGCATAGATACTCCACCTCTGTCTCAAATGGAACAATTACCTTATTTAGAGTAGAGGGAAGTAGAAAGTTTAGCTTCCTTCTTCTAGTAAAGGGTATTATGATTGTTTTGCAGGGTCACCGACATTTGCTCTCTCCCACAACAATCATTCACACGGTCGATGACCTCTTGGATCTTTCCATTGATTTCTTCATCCAGGATATTTCTGATTAGGGCAACTATGTCATCCGAATAGCCAAGTACGCCCACCTCAAACAACTTCACCATGGCTAGCCGGTCGTCAATGAGAAGGGGCCACAAGAGGGGTGAAAGTACACTCACGTGGGCATCCTCTCGCGGCCTTGAAACGCACCTCTGCACAGTTGGTTTCAATCACAGAGTGCACCTAACAGCAGGCGTCCTCTTGAGCGTACCGACTCGTAGAGTGAGAGTGAGTCGGGTAGTGCATTATTGAATTCTCCCTCTATGTCTGGAAAAATACCCACAGCGATACTTTTGACCTTGAGGGATTCGTTTATTTTACCTACTATGTTGCTGAGAGCCAGTCCCGTTGATTTTCCTGCTTGGTAGGGATATTAACGTTTGTTTAGGGCTTTTCCTATTAGGACTCCTCCCATGATAAGCACGTCCAGGATCTTTCCCAAACTTTTCAGTAGGAAAGATGTGAGGCTTATTGGACGGAGCGATTTTGGAATAGGGTCCCATCGTCCTGCCTTCGATATATAGACCAGTTTCACCCTTTGGGACATTGCAACAAACGAGACAGGCTCGAAAGAGTTTCAAGAGGAAAGGGAGGCATCCCTGTCCGTGCTGAAGTAGAGCTGGAAAGATTTCATCGTTTCCCGGTGATTTGGATGGTTCAAAAGACGTAATGGCAATTTTAATCGCGTTGGCGTCTATTTTTCTTTCGGCCGTTGTCATATCTTCGTGGGTTGGCCTACGTCTACGGCCTACAGATGATTGGATTGGATGATTGATTTATATCAAGAAACAGGCTACAGGGAAAATGATGTCTGGCCAGGACCTTCAGAGCTCCTTTTTCTGTGGAAGTGAACGTGCCATCGGGCTTTTTTAAAGCTTCAAGATCCCGGCACGGTTCTTTCGCGAAGACCCTGAGGATCCTCGAGGTTTTCGGAAGACTGTTCAGCTCTTCACCAAATCTTCTACACGAAATTTTTTTAGCAGCCCTGATCTGCTTGTTATACTCTGTTAGTGCTCTAATGTATCTTTCCCATTTACTTGTTTCCTTGGCTTTGTTACAGAGGAGCCTTACCTCTTTCCTTTGTTTGTTCAGGGTTTCATTAAACCTGGACGAACCTTGGTTGTCCCTCTTGTGTTCAATGGGACAGTTTTCGTGATTTGCTTGCACAATTGCCCCTTGTAGGTGCTTTTCGCTTGCTACGAATTAATTGTGCATCTATTCTTTGAGGATAGCTTGATTAACTCATGCACTTTTTTTTATCTTTATTAGTTTTTTGAACTGTTAAACTTATTTCGTCTGAGTGCACTCTTGTCTTTTCTGTGTGGCAGCACCAGTATCATCAGCGTGTCAGGAGAAAGACCAAGTTGCTCATATTTTTGTATCTGCTCAGGTTTCACGGCATTTTCCTTACCTGGTAGCTTCTCCCCGTCAACTTTCAACAAAGTTGACACTTCCGACTTGATTTATTTTTGTCAGCCTTGTTTTGGTTTCAAATTATAGCTAGTTCTAGAAGCTACAACACATGCGCACTCGAATATAACCATGATAATATTGGAGTGCGTATGTGTAGATGGTTCTGGAACTGTTCGGAAGTGGCTATAGCCTGGAACCAGAAGAAAGCCGTGAAAAATTGGCGCATTCTGCTGTAAAAACCATGTGTATACCTCCGAGTGACAAACTATAACACAATTTATGGTCACGAAAGGCAGTGATAATTTGGGCTTTTCAAAAAATGCAGACATCCAATGGCCACTTTTGTATTGTTCCATTTCATTCACAAACCTATTTTTTTTTTCGTAAACTTATATATATCATGAAATGTGCATACGTTCACAGCAGTACGCTATGCACAGTAGTGAAGTCTTGAGAAAGCTTTAACCCAATGGATAGTGAATATGGTTTCACATACACACATCAAACATCATCATGGCAAAATCGTCTTCAGAATGTAGAAAACTCTCGTGTACACTACAAATTATTTTAATAATTTTCAATTTTTTACTTGACATAATACAAAAGTTTTCCTCATTTTAAACAGTCAAGAACTAGGCATATTTTTATACCATAAGCATTTGGTTGATTATAAGCATTGATAAATAAAGAGATTAAATTACGTGGTTTATCTTGACAGAAACATGAAAAGCCTCTTGGAATATTACTTATTAGCTAAGATGCAATTTTACACTGTCGAGATTAAGCAACTTGAATAATTACTACAATCACACGTTTCATCTATAATGTTGGCAAAGTTTATGCTCCCGGATATTATTAAAAAAAAATCTTTCAGGCTGCTAGTTATGGAAAGAAGAACGGAATATGGTACGCAACCCCTGGAGGTCAAAATTGGAGTAAAGCTACCAGTAGAAAAGCCTCCATAGTTGAAACGGAAGCACCCCCTCCAGGGGGTGGAGCTATCAAGCCTTCGTCTGGACGAGTTATAAGAATCATAAATAATATGGACCATACTGTACAGGTGAGTACTATTATTTATCAATCAATATACAGACAATATAATTATTTCATCTTTTCAATGAAACAGTTGAGGAAAACACCTACTATTTTTATCATTTCCCTGCGATTTTTCTTCAAAAAATCATCGAACATCTATTGAAGAACAAAGTATTTTAGTACGTCGGAATAAGAATGTACAGTGTGACGTCATAAGAAAAGTGCTCGAATACATGAAATGTCAAAATGCCATGCGTCTTAGTCAATTTATCAAATTGAACCACTTTTGAGAAAATTAAGTCAAATTGCAAAGTGTATGAAGGGAAACACCGGGTCTAATATGCATATTAAAATCATGCAACTCTGTAACATGACACGTAGACCTCAAAGATTAAAAACTGAAATTTCTGCTCTATATACACAAGAGCCTTTCTGATAAGAAATGGTTTTGATTATGAAGTGATCCTACATATTTTCTTTTCAAAAAACATCACAAACTAAGTTTTTTATTCAAATTAATTTTGTGCATTCACCATACCATGTAAAAATACACTTTACTTTTAGTGTAGGGTACTTTTGAATCTACGTACTTCCCAGCCATTTGAAGAAGTATTAGAAGATTTAGGACAAGTATTGAAGATGAATAGTGCAAAGAGAATGTATGCTGTATCGGGACAAGAAGTGAGAAGTTTCTCGCAGCTCAGAAACGAGTTTGCGGATGTAGACACTTTTTATTTAGGTAAGTTCTTATGAAAATTACGTATATTGGTTGCCTGCTTCAAATAAGAAGGAATATGATCAATACAAGAAAGCATAAATGCTATGGAAGAACAACTTCTCCTTTATAGCTTCAATAGCTATAAAATAATTATTGGTTTTGATCTTGGCCAGTAGCATTCCGAAATTACGTCTTCTGGAATAAAAAGACATTTTACTTTTTTTCAAAATGGCTCATTGTGCAGAGTTCGTACTTCTGATCACTTAATTTTATGTTAACTTGACCAAACATGGTCCAAAATACTTCTCACAGAAAACGAGAACACGGAGAACGATCGTTACATTTTTAAGCAAGATTAAGTAGGCATGTGATTGGTAGACCAGGAAATTTCGAATTCATTTATCTTGAAAAGTGACTTCAACAAAGTAGACCTTTCTTTCAAAAAAAATGTAGAAGACTGTTGAAGCGCAATGGAGCCGCAAAATAGTGGTGTCCTTTGGAAGATGTGGCGTGGGTGGCGCATGGCGCCTTCTATTGGCGATGTCAAATGTATGTACGAATTCCACTTTCTCGCCCCGTATGAAAACAAAATCTTGCCATCATTCCTATTTATTTAGAATCTTATTGAGAAAAAGATCTCAACTCTGGCACTCTGCGATGCATCTTCTTAGTTTTTAAACACTTTTGAACTAAGATTAATGAGGTTACATTATAATGATATTCATTAGAAAATCTGTGGTCTTGCTGTGTACCATAGTACCATCAATTAGGAAACGCCCGGTATAACCAATCAAACAGAGGGTATTCCACTCGCAGGTCACATACTAATAACTAGAGTGAATGAGGAGAGTGATGGAGGATTGACATCATCATGACGAAGAACCTACGATTACGTAGATTTTAGATTTATCGTCAGCAGTAATCACAGGATCTAAACTGCTTTTATGAATGGGCTATACCATGATTGAAACTGACGTCATCAGAATATATCCGCTACTAAGGCAGAAGCCATTTATTCAGTTGTGTTGTGTGCCAAAAGATTATATTCCATATAGAGATCCATACGTTGATTATGCAGAGTTTGACACAGGCAAGTTTCATATATATTTTTTTCTGAACGCAAAAGGTTATTTTGAGTTTTAATTATCAATTTTCAATTAAATTGAATAGAGCGAGACACGATATAATACACATAACAAAACGAGTAATGGGTTCATACGAAAGTTGAAATTCATTGTTGTAGGTACAGTGAACATTAACACGTTAACATTATCACTGTATTGAACTTCCAGTTTTGTTCTAACGTGTTTCTTCTGGGTCAAGGGTTGAAGTCACTCTGTGGTACCTACTCATTTTTCCAAGACTTTCCTTTGAGTGCATGCAAGATTTCTATTTAACCCGTAAATACAGGGTTTCTCACGGTAGATGATACCTTAGACGTTAACGGAAAACGGATTATGAGATCGCTCTGAAAGTTTGTTCATTTACGTGAGCGGTGATGCTCTTTCTATCTAAAATATTTATTGTTAGAAAGTGGCCGCAACATTGATTTTTTGATTCTCCAGATCATTCTGGTTGGTTTTCATGAACAATATACGGGCTGTTCACAAACAACGTAGGAAACTTAGGTGATTGTTTATGATAAAATGGTGATGCTGAGTCATATAACAAAAATTCGAAATCTCAATATTTTTCGAGTTACAGGCAGTCAAAGATCATTTTTTTGTCATTGATATATTTCGATTATTTGTATTTAATCAAAATGAAATTTGTTACAGAGTTTCAGCTGTTTCATCCGTAAAGTTCTGTGGAAAAAATGTTTCTCTGCTCGGCTCTGAAATTCAAATTTCATATTTCGCATTTCTTTTTTGATATTTTGATAAGAAAATATCAGACCAAAAATGTTCGGGTCGATAAATCTCACCGTTTGGTCGCAAATCGTCATTGAAGTAACTCATGTAAAAAAAAAGCTTTGAATGAAATAATAACGAACAAAATACACAGCAAAAACAAAAAAACTAGTTGTGTTTCCTGACGTTTTTCTTGTTGTTTTTGTGCTGTTTTTGTTGTTTTATTATTGTTCATGTTGTTTTTGTGTTGTATTTTCGGTGAGATTTATCGACCCATATAAAGAGTACATTTTTTGCTAGTCTTTCCTAATCCTCAAAATGGCGCGGCGTATTTCTGGATTTCAGGAAAAGCGCCCTCTAAGGCAAGAGTGGATAAATATTTTTTTCTACAGCACGTTGCAGATAAACAAACTTTGTGCCGAATCTCATTGTGATTCGATGAGAAATAATCGAAATATATCAATGACAAGAATAAAAATATCTTTGACTGTCTGTAACTCGAGAAATATTGAGATTTTAACTTTTGATATGGTACTTACCACCATTATTCGCGGACACCCTGTATACTTATCAGCAGTGATTTTCGACAAGTTAATTGAATTTACTTTTACCCTCAAAATATAGCAGCAGCATCATTGCTATTTCCACGCCACAGGGCTTCATAGAAAGTTGCAAATTTGAGAGTATGTTTCCAGGAAGATCTTCTGTATTGTTCCTATGTAGATAAATATTCCGTACATTATACAGGGTCGTGTATTTTTTTTCTCTGGGAAGAGAGAAGCTTGAAAGTGCGTTTTTTTCTAAAGGAACATGCTGTATATTATCAATTATTTTGAAAGCCAATCAGTATCCCTTTCAATCAATATTGCATGTCCAAATACCTATTTCCGTTTTCGAATCAGCATGTTCCATTTAACAAAACGCATTTCCAAGGGTTTTTATGTCTAGATAACAAAAATTGTACGACCCTGTATAACTTACTGATTATTCTTTTTATCAGTGCCAAACTGCTACCGGGTTTCGGTGCAGGATCTGTGTCTCCTTTATTTGATGTTGATATACGTCTTTGATTTAACCAGACGAGGTCGACGTTGAAATTGATCTTTTTTCTGAGTGCTGGCTCGCTGGTTGGGTTTTTCTGAAGTCTGAAGTCTTATAAACGGTCGCTGTTAAAGAGACTATGTACGTTGTTCGTCAGCGATCTTAAATAGGTTCTCCCAAAAAGAATAAAGGAATGTTGTGAGAGGAAATGGCTGGGAGATGCTAACTGAGTCGGGGAAGGGGTTGAGCTCGGAATAAGGTTAGGACCTGAATTAGGCCCATGGCATATGGGTTGAGCTTCATATTCCTCCACAGTCGCTGGCCATGGGCGACTACGATCCAGTCGAGGCGACTGATTCGTCATGAATTTTCTATTTTCCTCCGGATTGTGAAATAACGGATTTGCTTCGGGAAAATGAAAGTTTCCAGAAGAACATTTTCAATTTAGCTGTTGTCAAGATGACGAGATAATGCAACTACTATAATCGTACGTCAAAAAAGGGAAGATTTTTCACCGATGTTCGAAAGTGACTGTGGAGGAAAACTAGGCGTTATCCCCTCCGTACCGCAGCCTAGGACTCCTAGGAGGCTTATTGTGCATTCCCGTCGTCCACCTCCAGGTTAGACTAGAGAAATGGTTTAGAACACCACCTAGTGCCGTAGACGCCTTATTCAGGCTGAATTATCAACATTTTTTGGCTCCTAGTAATCAAAAATCATACTACATCAACATCCTATTCGATTTAATTAGTTTTTTGGAATTGCTCACGATCCCTTAAGGTACGGTCCAAAATTGCAAAAAAATCGGCTCAAGGATATTTTGTATCATCCGTGAAAAACTGATTTATTTCTTAAGTTTAATACAGTGGATATACCTTGAGAACAATGCACATCGTGACCCATGTTTATAACATGGACTTTTTTTCATGAAATTAGCTCAGGAAAACTTCCTCTTTTTTGTTTTACGCAATCAGGAATTTGAAAATGGATAAGTTTAATATGGCGCCCATAAGATAGACAAAAGTTGATCTCGGCCGGGGGCAACAAAGTAGGCGTACAATTTTTTTGACGACGTTTTCAGAATCGTCGTATCATCTTACCCATATTTTGAAGATGTTAACTTTTATAATAAGCAAGATATTGTGGTTTTTCAAAAATAAACATATTCATTTTTCACCCTGTATCCACATATCTAACGGTATCGATTCAAAATAAGACAAAGGTAGAATATTTTTGTGCATACAAATACGCGACTTTTTTCCATTTAAGTGACGTCATATCTCTCACCGTTCCCGAAATCACCATGTAGTTAGGAAAATGTTGATATTGCTATATCAACACTTCTCGAGCATGTACAATAATAGGTACCTACCTTCAATTTATTTCTTTTAATTCCACTGAATATATCACTACTGTGTGTGATCATTCCAAGAAATGAGTACATCAACATATTTAATAGGAGTTGGTCCTGTAGGAGCCGTTGCCAATCCAGGAGTGATGCTATCACCAGTGAGAAGAAGTCGATCCCGAGCACCTCAAACAGCCATTGTTGAAGACTTGAGCAAACAAAGAAGAGCTAGGAGCAAAAGCCGGCCTAGAGCGTTGTATGCTCCAGAAAGTGAGATTGTTAGAACTAATGGTGAGAGCATTTGAATATTTTGATATACCTAGATAGTTTTCAGAAAGTTACATGATACAGAATAAAAATCAAGAAATATGAAACATCTTCCGATCACGGTTGTATGTGTGTTGCAGTGCTTTGAATTAATTATGTAAAATAAGCATTTGTAGGGTTGCGTGGGTAAAAGTAATACAGGAATTTTCTTTCATTGCAGTTCGACCGGTCGATTTGAGCCGATGTATCCCTAATTTGGCAAAACAAAACATAAAATAGTCATTCTTTGCACGAAATCTTTAATTTTATAAGTTTTCCTTGAAATCATGAAATGTATTATTAATTCTTGAAGGTTCATAAAATTATCATATGATTCAAGTGGATTTTTATAATCCCACTTGTTCACACAAAACCATTTGAAATGTCAATTTTGGTTTTGGAGGGTCCTAAGATATTTGAAGATATGATATTCAAGCTGTTAACGCGAAGCGATAAATATAGGGATATTTTTCATAAAATTAGGCATCTCAAAATTATCAGTTGAACTTCAAGATTTTGGTTTTGTATATTATCATGCCATCACGAACTCCAAATTGATGGATTGGCCCAGTGACCTAACCAAAATGCATTCACGGTAACCAATGGATAAGGCATATATGTATCGTTTCACAGCGGAAAAATGTTCGTTGCTCAATTAACTACAGAATTTTCAGTTTTGAACATTTCGGTGTGATAAATCGCAGTTAAATTTGACAAATGTCACAACCATAAAGAATTCCCTTTAGAGATTTTTCGTATGAGCAATGGCGATATTATGTAAGGAAGTATTATTTCTATGTGTTAGGGATCAGACCATCCACCTCACGGCGGTCAAGCCGCCGTTGATGACAAGATTTTGTCACGTGAATGTCAATTTGAGTTTTCGAGTATGACAGTTTCAGTGAGACATAATTATTTTATAATTTTCCGAAGAACACTATCAGTTATCATCATGTCTGTAAAAAAGAACTGATGCGTACCTGAATGCACTAGAAGTGAGCATATTCAGATGGCATCGATTTCCTTGATCAGTACCTGGATCACTTCGGCAGAGAGTGAGAAGCATAAACCATTCAAAACTTTCCAATGGTCAATGAAAAAATGTACAATTAACACCGAGTTTGCGAAAAACATTTTCGTGAGGATTCAATTACAGGGTACCAAGAACTGCTGTTCTCACTTGTATCTACAGCTTTGTTTTGGTTCCAAATTCATGCAGTTCCGAACTGTTCTACACATGCGCTCTTCAATGTTACCATGGTTATATCCAAGTGCGCATGTGTAGAACAGTTCGGAACTGGTTCGGAACTGAAATAATCTGGAACCAAAACAGACCTTACAAAAGGCGGATTTTGGCGTTAATGAATTTCACGAATTTCCTAACCTAAGTTTTCTTCGCAGTAGGGGCAAATGTCTTGGGAGGTACCTCATTAAGTAGTTACGTTATACCATAGATAATACTTTCAGTAACCAGAACGTTTTGAGCGAGGTTTTGAGGTTTGATCCCGAGATGGTATCCATACAGTGAGGCGGCGGTTACACTGGTCGAGTTTTGTCGATCGCTACGGTTTGATTGTCAAATTCTTGCTTGATGCTCGATTGCTTGGTGTAACCGGCACTTCAAAATTTACTTGACGCGACACGACGCGACTCGATTTCACTTGATCAGTGAAACTGGTTACACTGATCTATCAATCGCTGTCAAGTGCATCGAGTTGTTTGATTTTCAATCAAGTTCTAGTTTTACTTGATGCTTGATAGGGCGTTGAGATGTCTGTCCTCCACTGAAGTTGCATTCTAACCTCTCGTTCACTCATTTTGACATTTACAATGTAAATAAATCGTTTACATTTATCAAAAAAGGGGGTTTGATTGCGTAAACGGGAGGTTTATCCGTTTCGCTACCTCAGGACAATTGGCTAGTGTCCACCCATCGCTCATCAGAAATAACCTTCAACCTATATAGGAACTATTCTCTTGCTAGCGTACTCATGATTGCCCTCACAAATAGGTATAGTCTTTGGTAATGTGAAAGGGAAGAGAATATCGAGCTCATAGCTCGCAGGAAACAAGTCCATAGTGCTTCCATTTAGAAGTAAACTTGTTTTCCTCGAGCATTTCCAGTTCCTTTTTTTTATTATTTATATATTTTGCCATGAAAGATTGATAGGTAGGTACTACACTTTGGCTCCGTCAGCATCAGACAGACATGCGATGTTAAAACTAGGTAGATCAAAATTCACAACATATTGATCATTTTCAAGCAGCTTATTTTGACGTGTCACAAGCACAGGTTTTATTCATATGAGTTCATGGTCACGATTTATCGATTTTCAGAGTTTTTGTTGGATTTTTGTAATTTTTTTGATTTGAAGTGAGAAGAACAGGTAGTTTTCTATATTATTGAAGTGTGCAGAGTTGATTGGTGTCCTATTAACTCTAGTTTGATGTAGTTTTTCGGGTAGTGCAAGTGCATCAAACAAACAGTTTTTCTTGTAAAATGAAAGGATTTTATAATGGGGAGAAGTGATTATTATGAACAGTTGGAACAGACTGTCAAAGACAGGTATAATAATAAACTAAAAGTCATTGGTGGGATTGATCCATAATGAATTGGAATACTTCAAGATGCACGATTTATCGTCCTGCCAGAAGTAACCTTTATGGCTTTTTTACAAAATAATCTTAAGAATTGGCCGCCCATGTAAAATTATACAACTATTAGGTAAGGGTATTATGTCAAATGTTTCCCAAAAGAGGTACCATTTATTTTTAACATTATTCACCTGTTTTAAAATGCCTAGATTTATGTGGGATTCACTTGATGAGCCTCTTTTAATGAATCCACATCTCTTGCCTCTGCTTGAATAAGTCATTGGTATAATCACCAGGATTTTTTAAAACAGCAGGTAGTCTCTGTTTTCCCTCATTGCAGTTGCACAGTTAACCACAGCACAAAAAGTCGTCATTATGGAGCCCTGAAGTCTCTCATTTCATTAAAAAAGCATAAAAATCTTAAAAAAGTACCGAAAACCATCATGAAAGTCGAAGAAAACAACATTTATCATAATATAATTTTGTTTTGTTTGTCCTCCAGCCAACATGGCCGCGCCCGCCATGACGTCATCTGAAAATGGTCAATTGATCAAATAAAATCAGTGTAGTGAGGTTAGAACAGCTACGGTTTGATTGTCAGATTCTTGCTTGATGCTCGATTGCTTGATTGGTGTAACCGACACTTCAAATTTTACTTGACGCGACACGTCTCGACTCGATTTCACTTGATCAGTGTAACCGCCGCCGCACCACCTAACCAATTACTTACCAAACCTGGTAACGACAAATCGTTACCTGGGGCGAGTTCAGAAACGTCACACCCGGTGTGAGTGTGATCCAAGTGTCAAACACTCACCGCTCAGATATGGCAAACCGTTTTACTTTTTAATCAACCCTGCTCATAAAGTATCAAAAAAACTATTTTTATGACACTTCATAAGCACAGATGAATAAAAAGTAAAACGACTTGCCATATCTGAACGGTCAGTGTTTGACACTTGGATCACACTCACACCGGGTGTGACGTTTCTGTACTCGCCCCTGGTTAACGCCAAGATCCGCCTATCCAAACAAGCTTTTATGACATTTGATTCTGTATTGTGTGAGTTTGAAATCAGTGTTTGTGTTTAATTTGGACTTCTTTGGACTATATTTTTGGGTGTATTACATATATCGTGTGTCCCGTTAGTGCGTATTTGATTAGCCGAGTGGAAATTCAGCTTTTGAGGTAATAAAAAATAGTTTGTTTGGATATTTCCGTCTGACAGCTGACGTCATGACGTCACAGAAACCTTACGTATTGTGAGTTTCTGTTCCCAACCCATTTGATGAAAGTTAGAACAAAAATAATTTTATATGGAGAGTGTTGGATGCAGGTGGCATTTTTGAATGAGTTCTCCAGAATTATTAAGGTATCGCTTACCTTTTTTTCAACATGTAATGATTATAATTGTTAATAATCAGATGATTTATACTTTAGTATTGTTATTTTTTGTGAAATTTGAATGGATGTTTGTAAAAATAAATAAATATACTAATGTTTGTATTATTTGCAAATCACGTCTGGGGGGTTCGTTCCTTCGGAATTATTTTGTGAACTATTTTGTGCTTACAAATATCTTTTTGATGTTTATTTAGAATAAATTGTTTTTCTTGCATACGTAAGTTGAAAAATATTTCTCATAACCATTAAAAAGATCTTCACAAGCACAAAATGGATCCACTACCTTTGAATTTCATTCTTATAATATTCCTCATTCAAATATGACGCCATTAGTTCAAAGTCCATCCACTACACTGGTGGCGCTAACAATAATCCAACCTTACTATTATTGTCAGACAGCGCTCTATAGGGGTTTCTTTATGGCCACAACAACAACAAACGATTGAAGTTTTCAAATATTCAAATAAAGTTGAAATTGGGAGTTATTTCTACTAAGTATTCTTTCGAAAAATTTTCTGATTTCTGATATTTGGTGTTGTAGTTTAGATTGTATTGTGAACGTCAGTATTATCAGGTACAGTTTTGTTCAATTTGAACAAAATTGTCTGTGGCAACTCAAGCCTCATTTGTGTTATATATTTTTCCATTTCTCGTAATTGAGTTGGTCCGGGAACTGATGATTTTGAGACGGCGTACTACATCTTTCTCATCATCACTGAATGCATTGATGTCATATTATACGCTAGGTTTCTGTGACGTCATGACGTCAGCTGTCAGACGAAAATATCCAAACAAACTATTTTTTAATACCTCAAAAGCTGACTTTTCACTCGGCTAATCATATACGCACTAACGGGACACACGATATATGTAATACACCCAAAAATATAGTCCAAAGAAGTCCAAAGTGAACACAAACACTGATTTCAAACTCACACAATACAAAACCACAAGTCACAAAAGCTTGTTTGGATACCAAATTCGGCCACGACCAATCATATGGTGCCTGTGACGTTTTCAAAAACGTCGCGTATTCCATTTGACTCCACTCTACTTGTGCTTATTTATGATGATTGGTGAAAATCTTCAATATAGAACTCAAAAATTATTCAAGAAGCAGAACAGAACACAAATGTCAAAATAGTCTTAGTTAGGTTATGTTCCTTTGGTTTGTGCTTAACCAGGGCTTGACCAGTAGATTTTCCACTGGTCGACTTAACCTGTATATAACTTCAAAGTAAGCTTAACTATCGAATGTGAAACAGTTTATCATCTTTAAATCAGGGTTAACTCATGATAGTTATAACTTTTTTATACGCACTCGAGCATTTTTTTTATCAAAAAATTGATTGTTACATCATTCCACGTAAAAAAGGTATATCTTGTTGAAGTGGATAGGAGTTACCTTTTTCAAGATACTTACACTTAAATCTATCCATGCAATTTTGTCTTGAGTGGAAAATTTGAAAATAAACATAGGGGCATATATTCTATTAATAACTATATGGTAAGCAATTCTACACGCTTGATGACAGGATGAGATAGAAGATCCCGCTGTACTGTATATTTTTCACAAAAGTCTATTCTTTTCTCTCGCTTGGGGACGGTCCTACCTACCTCTTCTACTTGTTAAACAGAGAGCACAAAATCACTTGCGCAGAGTGACATATCCGCCAAAACATAAAGATTATTTCCAATTCTGTTCTGGGATGTCGCTCACGCGACATCTATTTTCACCAGGAAAAACTAAGCAAAGTTTTAAATTCTTGATTAAAAAAACCATTCTACATTTCAAAATGTTGGCAGGGTATAAATGAGGCGAGTTTCTGTCATTGAGATAGAGAGGGGTTGACGTGAGCTGTCGCTACTTGTTGTTTATTATACTATGGTTCAATGTTTTATAATATGATAAAAAAATAAAAAAAAAACATTTTTTGTGTGTAAAAAATATGTAAAATTAGATCAATTGAGCATTCAAGCTTATGTCAAGACTACTATTATAACGCCGCTTTCAAAACCTCCTATATTTATTTTCAAAATTTTCCATTTAAAACCACAATGCATGGATAACTTCGAGTTCAAATATTACGAAAAAGGTTACTCCTAGCCACTTCTACAAAGTATACCTTTTCTATGTAGACAAGATGAAAAAATCATCAAACAACCTCTATATACGATATTTCATCAATATAACTTGATAATTCCAAAAGTTATTTGAAAAAATCAAAAATTAAAATTCAAGTTTGACACCCTGTATCTCTCTTATTATCAACTTTCGGAATTGATCGACCTCAACTTGGTCGATCGCAATAATTTTGTTTGTGGAATCCGCTGTTACCGTATGTCCCAATACTTCTGGTCCACCCTGTATTCAAAAAAATTCATCGCCTGCCCCATTTTTCTATTCCGTCTTGTTAACAGATAAAATCTAGCGTCGGCTAATAAAATCCATTTCTGATGAAACTTGTACAGTTGGAGATATAGAAAAAAAATCTCATTTTTATCGCATTGTAAACATGCGAGGAATTACAAAATAGTTTAAGTCCTCCCTATGTATTCAAGCAAAAAAATACTTATTGATTTTTCAAGGCAATGCGGAGCAGCAGCTATCAAGTCGGATGGAGTAATTGAAGAAGAAGTATTTTCCATACTTTTTTTCATGCAAACCTTAGAGAAATGTCCTTTCTTGTTACAATTTCTACAGACAATATCTCGTGCTGGACAAAGAATCCTCTGATGTCTCCTATTACCGCAAAAGTAACATTTTTGCGATGATGTAGCAGCTGAAGTAATAGGGAGAACATCAGAAATTTGATTTTGTAGACCATCTTTTCCTTGAGTAACGCAAACAAAGTTGGTTGATTGGGAATTATAAACTTCAGAGTGTTTTTGAGCAGATTCTAATGATTGAGCTTGTGATTCAGCTTGTTCAAGAGAGAGAGTAAGATTTTCCAGTAGTCGTTGTCTAATTGTTTGTGAAGCTAGTCCATTGATGAAAGCAGCAGCCAAAAGTATGAAGAACTTGCTTCAGAGGCAGAAGAAAAGCTTATTTCTGAGATTGAGAATTTAGCTAAATACAATCGAAAGCTTCTGAACGAAAATGGAAAAATGAGGTTTTTCGAAACGGAATTACATGCTCAAAGCGAGCTATGGAAAGAGGAAAAATTGGAACTTGAAAATCAAATTCTTAAGCTGACAAATCTAAATAAAAGCTTAGTATCTACCATCGAAGCTCTTGAAATCGAAATTGAAAACAGTGTTATTGCTGCAGATCAAATGAAGATTCAACAAGAACTGACGGTCCCTCCCGAAAAGCAAGCCTTGGATGTCAACGTGAAGGTCCCCGCTTCAAAACCTACACCAGAAGGTTCAAGTTCAAATTATAATGAAACAGTTAGAAAAGGAAAAGTTATGAATGAGTCGATAGTTGAATTTGAAAAGTGTGACTTCAAGAAAAGGAGAATTCTCTTACTTGGCGACCAAAATATAAAATACCTGTCAAATTCCCTGAGGCGTCGCCTGGATTTAAAACGGTGGTCAACATTGACGGTAGTGAATCCCAATGCCGACTCCAGGCATGTTTTGGATGGTTTGGAGTATTTAGTGAAAGACTACAATGAACGTGACTGGGTGATAATAGCGTGCGGTGCCAATGACTTATCCTCTGATAAATACCCTAAAGTGCGTTTCATAAAAAATAAATTGAAGTGTTGTATGGATACAAATGTGATGTTCTTATCATGTCCAGTCCACAACGTCAACTATGCTGGAAAGGTATTTCGTTTTAATAATAGGTTTAAGGAGTTTATTAGCTATGTTAACATGTATGTTCAAAATAGAGTGGAGTTCATAAACATTTGCGACAATCTGGGTAGACATTATAGTGATTTTAAAATCTCCAAGTTAATACTATCATGTATTAGTTCTAATACTTTAAAAATAACAAATCTAATTCATATTAAACCTACCGATAGCACAGCCAATTCACTGTTGGTAGGAGGTAATAGTCCGGAATGTATAGTCTCGGATGATGATGATCAGGCTTGTAGCGAGGTTTTTCGAGAAGTGGGGGTGATTCAATTATTGACATAGATTCAGATATTCCACCGAAAAATAATTTTAGTGAATGTATTAGTTATACAAACTCTAAGAATGACTTGAACAGACACAGGGAATTCTCAGTGATGTTGTTAAATGTCCAATCACTTCGCAGAAAAACGGATGAATTATATTTAGTATTAAGAGACCGCAGATTGCCAAGTATGCTTCTTGTCACGGAACATTGGTTGAAACAGGGTGAAGTTATTCATATTCCTGAGTATGTAATGCTTTCAGTTTTTTGTAGATCACATTTTTTGCATGGCGGAAGTATGATTTTGTTCAGAAAATCATTTCTGGAAAAAAATATGTTTCTGAGTATTGATAGGTTCGATGATCTTCTTGAGGAAAAGTCCTTTGAATTCTGTGTCATCTTTTCAAAAAAATTAAACGTTTATGTTATCTCGATTTATAGGTCTCCTTTGTCAGATGCTGACTGTTTCTTATGTGATCTCGATTGTTTGTTGTCCAGAATCCCTTCGTCTGCAAACACGATTGTGGCTGGAGATTTCAACATAGATTTTTTGGATAGTAAAGGGGTGAATACCATAAACCTGAATGCTTTGCTGAAATCTTACAGTTTAAATATACATGTGAAGGCCCCAACACGAATCTCCAATCACAGCGCAACTATAATTGATTATATGTGCTCCAGTTTTCCTCCTGAGCATGTGACATGTGAGGTCATTAACGCAGGTTTATCAGATCATGAAGCTGTGGAAGCACACTTCATGGATCTCAGAGTGTGTTCAGGAGATAAATTTAGGTATGGTAGAATTTTTAGTGCATCAAACTATGACAAGTTTCAGGAGCTATGCAGCAGAACAAATTGGGTGGTCACTGGACAGGCAGATCCAATAAATATTTTTCACAAAACCATGGTTAATTCATTGAATATCATTTTTCCTGTTAGAAAGCTAAAGACAAAACCAAATAAATCACCATGGTATACAGGTGGTCTACATGTCTCATCTAAAAATCTAAGATCCCTGAATCAAATCCGTAAGTTTTGTAATTGTCCAAGACTTATTGCTTATTTCAATTCATACAGGTCACTTTTTCGTAAACTAATTAAAATTGCAAAGGATAGATATTATTCGGGTCGTCTAGCAGAGTCAGCGAACAAACAGAAAGAAAGCTGGCGCATAGTAAATGAAATCAGAAAGGGAAGTTCTCACAAGCCCATTTTGGATATTGACTTGTCTCCTACCCAGATAAACGAATATTATTGCAGCATTGCTGAGAATCTGATGAGCAATCTTCAGCCTTCTACAGTTCCCACTGAGTATTTGAAAGAAGCGAATCCAAGGTCTTTCTTCTTCTTGCCAACTGACATGACTGAGGTTAAGCAAATAATCAAGAATATTAAAAATAAGAACTCTTGTGGTGAAGATGGTTTGTCTGCAAAACTGTTTCTAAACCTGCCTGATGTCGCTTTGCAGGCCCTTGTGCAGGCAATTAATTCCTCTTGGGAAGCAGGGAATTTTTCTTTGTGTCTCAGGTCTGCAAAAGTCATTCCTCTTCATAAAGGGGGGGAATTAAATGACCCTTCTAATTTAAGGCCAATTTCACTTTTGTCAACTTTGTCCAAGATTATTGAGAAGCTGGTAAAGGTAAGAATGTTGTCTTTCTTGTCGACGTGTAAAATAATCAACAGCGCTCAGTTTGCGTTTCTTGAAGGTAAAAGCACTAAGGATGCAATGTACAACCTTCTCAGGGACTTGTATTTTTGTGACTGTGTCACTCATGACATTCTGATGCAGAAGCTCTATCATTATGGTTTTAGAGGCGTTGCTTTCTCTTGGTTCCGCTCCTATTTGTCGGATAGGACGCAACGAGTTTATGTTGGCAGAAATGTCTCGGCAGAAGGTTCCATAAATTGTGGTGTGCCGCAAGGCTCGGTGCTAGGGCCTCTGCTGTTTCTCCTCTATATGAATGATCTCACGGGCTTGGATATAACAGGCAATTTCACTCTATTCGCAGATGATACTTCAATTCTTTGGCATGCACAAGATGTTGCAATTCTCACAAATTTAATTTCAAAAGATTTAAAAGTGGTCAAAGACTGGTGTGATTCCAATCGCCTTCTCCTGAACTTTGACAAAACAAAGGTGATGTGTTTCAAATGTAATGTCGATAATCTGTCAATGGGTGGTCGTCGAGTTTTAAAACAAACCCAAGCAAGATTCTTGGGTCTTCTCATTGATGAAGAATTGAGGTTCAGCTCGCATATCATAGCCCTGAGTAAAACTATTGCTTCTGGCTGTTTTGCTATCAGAACAATTATTTCAGAGCTGGGATTGGATGTTGGAAGACAGGTTTATTACGCCCTGATAGAGTCGCGTCTGCGATATGGGATTGTATTTTGGGGCTCTGCCAGCAATAATTTGATGAACATTTTGTTTAGAATTCAGAAACGGGCAATTCGTTATTTGTGTCAGGCTAAACATCGCAAGTCGTGTAGGGCACTTTTTCCGGAATGTAGAATCCTTACACTTTTATGCATTTATATTTTGGAATCTGTGTGCCTCATCTTTTGTTACAGAAAGGACATTGAAAATAGAAATGAGAGATACACCACTCGTCAGCAACATATGTTGCCTCTGCCCCTACCAAAGTCCAAATTGTCAAAAAGATCTGTTATTTATGAACCTATCAAAATGTTTAATCACCTACCCAAAAATTTTAGAACCTTATCTAGTCTATCTAAATTTAAGAAATCTGTACGTGATATTTTATTAAAGAAAGCATTTTATACTCTAGACGAATTTTATGAAAACAAGTTGTGTGACTAGTTCCAATACATTTTCTATTGTAGTTGAGTGTATATAGAATCCCTGTTTTTTTTTTATGTTATTTTGTTGTTTTTAGGTAGTCTTTTAAATTTTGTACTGTTCTTTTACATCGAAGGTAGTTTTAAGTCTTACTCAGTATTGTGCTTTGTCTGTGAAACTGTTTTGGTTTTGTGACAATAAAGCTTATTCTGATTCTGATTCTGATTCATCACGAATAAATTCATCTTGATTCTGTTCGGCAGTTCTAGATTTGAAATTGCAACTTTTTCCAAGCTGTTTCAGTACTTGTAGGTACTGTGCTACAGTTTCATTACCTTGTTGCTTACGTATAAAAAGGCTATATCTTGCAAATATTTCATTCTTTGGCTTGACATAAATGTCATTCAAAACTTGAACAGCATTTTGGTATGTTTCACAGGCGGATATATATTCATAGGTTGAATGACTTACATGAGCAATCAGTAGTTTGAGCTTATCATCATCTTCTAAGTCTTTTATAGATGAAATGAAATTTTCAAACGTCTTGAACCAATGTTCCCATTCTTGATCGGCGTGTGGCTTTTCTGGGGATGTATCAAGCTTTTCTGGTTTCAGAAATCTGTCCATTGTAAGTATTTTGCTTAATAAATTGTAATGATTTCTAAGCCTTCACAAATTATAGGCTTTATTAAGCAAAAATTCTGCATATAAAATGACAACTTCAAGAACTTATGACATTGACAATATCAATACAAGTAACAGGTAACAATACAGGAATTTCACAAGTGGAAAACACTTGTTTTTCTCATCTAGATTTCATGTTAGGAGTTTTTACGTTCTCAAGTACCTGTCCAATAAGTATAGGTACCTACCTACGCTTAGTAGGTATATGCTGAAAACTATTCACTATAATGAAACTACCTGGAAAACTGCAAATTCTTGTTACGAGCCACTGAACTTGTTTTCATGTAGGTCGAAAAAGTTCTTTTATTATTAGCAGCAAACGTTTTTACATGTTTTAAAAATCGCATGTCTCATAATGTACTCATACGCACGAACTAATTCTGCAATTTTGTGATAATTAGAACAATGAAAGAAAATCTATATGTGTCACCTATTATGTAGATTCACCTTTGACAAACAGATCGAAGAACTTATAAATACAAAAAGACCGATCCATGTAATATTTAGGAGTCCAACCACTTTTCAATTTTCTCCAAGAAATTAGATTCTCTGGAGGGTACCATAAAATTATTTTGTCGTCAGCCAAAACTGTAGATTCACCCTTGATGACCAACCGCTAGATTGTTCACATAGAGTAGAAAGATCACTAGACACGGAACTGAACCCTGAGAGACTCCTATTCGAGGCAATATATACAGTTTGGTCCAAATGTTTAGGACAGAATTCTAGCCAGGAATAGGTGAATGAGGGCCCCTGAGTTCATACTCATACAGCTTTCTCAAAAGGATATTATGGCTCAGGCAGACACATCACAAAAAACAGCCATCTTCCTCATTCAGTCGAGAATATATCCCCGCGATAAGATAACAGAGTATGTCCCATGACACCATGTATCATAATGGAAGATTGGAAGATTTTCACGATCTACGATGACGTAGAGAGAAGAAAAGCGGATCGGTTTGATTTTTCCATGAACAACACTGTTAACAATCCTGTACGGTTCCTGAGTATCCTGAGCTGGCGGAGTTTCTGACAATCTGAAAAAACCTTGCTCTCATTTTGTCAAATATCGATTTCTTTTTTTTTTGTACATCTCGTTTAAAATCTTCATTAATTCTGCTCATCCATAATAGCTCCGCCTCCCACGTACAAATACGTAACGATTTCCTAAAGCTCCGTTTCGTGATTAACCCATTGTATTCATGACGCTGAGATGCCAGAGGGGCATTCGCTGACTAGGAATAGGTGGAGAGGGTTGCCAGAGGGTTTCAAAGTCTGTAAAAAAAAACAAAATCTGGAATAATCTTCTCACGTACGAGACTTTTAAGAGAAGAAAGTTATGTTTCATGAAGAACCCTGAGCGGTGGTGGAATCATGATCCGCTGATGGCCCAAAAAGGATCGAAAACCGTACTTTTGAAAACCATTTGTCAACAAAATGTCTAGAGATCCTGATGTAATCTGAACAATAGGCGAATTTTGGCGTTAACCAGGTTACGAATTTCCTAACCTGACTTTCCTCGCAGTAGGGACAAATCTCATGAGAGGTACCTAATTAAGTAGCTACGTTAATCCATAAATGTTACTTTTAGTAACCAGAACGTTTTGGCGTTTGATCCCAAGCTGCTATCGATATATAACCAATCAATCACCAAACCTGGTAACGACAAATCGTAATCTGGTTAACGCCAAATCTCGTGATTTTTGGTAAACAAATGGTTTTCAAAATTCCGGTTTTTGACTCCCCAAACATCCACTCAGATACATAGGATACTTTATGGGACATTTTTTTTTTCTCGTGAAAGTTTCGAGTTTCAGGAAAATATTCCAGATTTTTTGCAACCCCCTCCCCGTAGCAACTCTCACCACCGCTACCTAGCCAGCGGACGCCCCTCTGGCAACTCGGGAAAATAAGTACAATCGGTTACTCAATGAACGGAGCTTTATGGTCCATCTGATGAACTGTAATGGAAATACAGGGACGGGCTTGGGAAAAACTTGCCTCATATGTTTTGGTAGTTTGTCTTTGGTAGCTCAACCTCCAACATTTCCAGCAACTTTTATGTTGTTGTTTTGGAAAAAAAAAAGTTTCCAGTCAAGGTTGATGAGTGATGACCATATTTTTACTCTTTCCAGACTATACCTTACTAGAAGTAATGAAAGAAGATCCAGTCAGAGTTACTATCAAGGGACTCAGAAGGACATTCTATCCACCTTTACATCATGCACCAATGGACAATACACCTCCTGATAAAAAAGCAGTCTTGGAATGGGTGTATCCTTCACATAGCTTTTACATTTTAGTTAAAAAAAATGAATTGATAATGAAGCATTGGACCTATAATCTGTTCAATTCCCAGTTAGATACCGACAACAACAAAAAATCCATTTTCTTGACTTTCTCATCAGATATGGCTATAGAGGAATTGACTCTAGAAAAAATCTGTGGGTGCTTCCGACAGGGGAACTACTGTATTTTGTAGCGGCTGTTGCTGTGATGTTCGATCGTGATGAAGAATCGCAGAGGCATTACACTGGTCATACCGAAGATATCCAATGGTACTGCATTGTAGGTCATTAGATTCAAATTTTACAATACACTTTCCAGTATGGATCTACATCCTTCAAGAGAAATGGTAGCCTCCGGTCAGAAAGCAGGTAGGAACCGCAAAACCCAGGCCCATATTCGCATTTGGAGCACAGAAACGTTACAGACATTGTATGTTTTTGGTATGGGTGAATTTGAAATTGGCGTGGCAGCAGTGGCATTCTCTCAGTTGGTGAGTTTAAAATATTGTTGAATGTGTCGTTTTCCTTATCAAAGTAGTGGTTCCCACTAGTACCAAGTCTTTACAAAGCAGCAGCGCGTTTTGGTGGAAATTAACAATAAATCAATAATTCTGGAAGGATTTGCCTCACACAGCTGTCATGTAAAGATGAGGACCTATGGCGATGTTATTGAATGGGCATGACATATTCACCTGAGAAAAAATCTGGAATACCAATATTGAAGTGCCATACCAGACCGTTTGTTTGATGTCGGTGGTTGGATTTCTTCTAACATTAGCAGGAAGGAGATCATTTGAACTACTCACAGCAATTTTTTTTTATTTAATAGCTGGCAAAGCACTTTCGGCTTGAAAAGCTATCTTCAGTACCCCAATATTCAGTTGTGTACAGTCGACCTTGTTCATCAATGTGATGTTCAACTAAGCCCTTTTCAAAAGGTGTTTACTAGTCGTACAAAATTGGTCCATCATTATAGGTATGATATTCGGCACAGATATCAATATGAATGGTGAATCAATGGAGAGGCTACAGTTGTAATCTCAGCCTTGAACTAGCAAGAAGTCGGGAAGTGTTTCAAATTTACCTTATAATCCCCATGAGGTCATTAAATTGATCAGATGTTTACTCAAATTATATGTCATGCCTCATTTGAATGACTGTATTAAAGTGAAGTTTTATCGAATATGCATTGTTTAGACACTTTTGTATATATTTGTGTACCTGTACAATTAGTTATTCATACATTCCCATTATGAACAACATCAAAGTCAAACATCTCACAGTAGAAACTGTTTGTCCCAACCCACTTATAGGTAACCCTAGAAGCTTTTGATGTGGACAAGAGGTCAAAGAGGGTCAAGAAATGAACATTTTTATTATCTATTCCAGAAATATTATTCATTTCAGAATGGTGGTAGTTACGTATTGGGAGTTGATGCAGGTAGAGAAAGTATATTATCAGTTTGGCAATGGCAATGGGGACATCTACTGGGAAAAGTTGCTGTAAGTTGGTGTGTGGATCAAATATAAACGAGGCTTTATTATTGAATTATCTTGAATAACGAGGCAATTATTGTTCTCCCTTTTGCATCATCCTGGAATCGTTGAAAAAAAAAATCTGCGCTCGTCTATTTTAAAATTCCTGCACACTTGACTCACTTGTACAAAAACAAAAGTCTTGTTTATGTTTGATCCACTATCTATACTAAGCACACCATATTTTATCAAAATACGGAATTCGCAGACATTGCAGGAAGAGATAAGTGGAGCAGTTTTCCATCCATTAGATGACAATTTGATGATAACTTACGGAAAAGGACATTTAACGTTCTGGAATAGGCGGAAAGACGGGTTTTTCGAACGGACTGATATAATCAAACTGGTAAAAGCTAATTTTGTGTCATACATTTATTGAGATTTTGTACTTTCAGCCATCACGAACAATGATCACCTCACTTCAATTTGAGCCTGATGGTGATGTAATAACAGGTGATAGCGATGGATTCATCACAGTTTATAGGTATCAGGCCATCACGCAATGTTTATGAAATTCATTGTTACAATGCCATTTCATTTTTCAGTGTAGACGCCGATGGGGCATATTTTGTCAGGATGGAATATGAAGCCCACAACAAAGGAGTTGGTGCGTTGATGATGTTATCGGAGGGAACACTCCTTTCTGGAGGAGAGAAAGACAGAAGAATAGCGGCGTGGGATTCATTACAGAATTATAAGAAGATAACAGATACTAAGGTATTTTCGTATACAGGATACATCTAACGGTATATTACCAGATATCACTATAGACCGTGGAAGTGTTGACGTCACTGTCAGATGACATTTCGAAATTGGGTGAAAACAAACATCAGCTCATATCCAATCTGTATTGATCTTCACATTTGAAAAGAGACTCCTCAATTCAAATTGCTTTTACGATTCCTAAGGTACCATCAAAATCCATTTTGAAAATATGCCCACTTTCCAAACTTTTTTTACCTTTTTTCAAGACAGATAATTCGTCTTTGAATTTTTCAAAAATATCACTTAATCGGACGGTAACCAACATTCGCAAATATGAACTATTGCACAATTTACTTCTATACTCTTCAACTTGAGCTTTGAAATGCTTATTGAGGCTCCGAAAATTATTTTTGATAAAATAAGCTAGTGAATCACGATAAACCAAATGGCCAAAACGTTTGTTTTTACCCAAAATAGCTGTCAGTGACGCCACACTTCCACGGTCTATTGGCTACCGAATTTCTTCTCCCATGCGCATTTATGTCACCTTCGAGAATAAATGACAGTTGTTGTCGTTTGATGCGTTCAGAAAACCGCAGCGCTGAAGCGCTTTATCCGAACAGTCTCACCGAAATGATATAAGAGATGTTTTCGGCCGATTCATCACACCTCCAGCGATAAAGGGAATGAAATAGATGACCTACCGCTAGACTATAGCGCTGCAGCAAAGCTGAATCATGCCATAACGGCTTGAATAAAGCGCTTAGTGCTGCAGTTCCCTAAACGCGGCTTGACGCTGAGTTTTCGGCTCCCCGTCTCCCCAGATCCCTCTTATTATCTGGACTCAACACCATGCGACGTTAGGCTCTTTTCCAAAATCAATGCTCTGCTGAACGTTGTAACACCATTCCCAACAATAAGAGTTCCAGGGGCCAGGATGGAGCATCTGCAGGACGTTCAGAAAGAAGCCTTCCAGACATGTTTTAAATCATTGGTATAAGTGCTGGAGGGACATCAAGGTGATCTTTCCCCTCAAACCGGGAAAACCAGATCAGTCCTTTCCAAGCCAAGTAGTCTGTCGAACTCGAACTCACTTCTTAAGTCACTAAAGGGACTAGTTGACAGATAGCTATCAGAGACGTACTCATTTCTTGGCAAACAATCTGCCTTGGTCACGGCACCAGTTCAGTACTGGAAGCCTTAGTTGGTATCAAGGTTGACTTCGGAAACACCTCTTCCGAGTTAATTTACCGAGCGTTTGTGGCAAGCGACGCAGAGAAAGCAATAAATCAATGGATGTACTAAACGGTCGTAATGTCAAAGCGACGGCTGTCAAAAGCGCAGGAAGGAGTTTATTCCCCTCCTGTATGAAGCATTGTTGTGGGTGGGAATATTCTGGAGCTTAGGGCTCCCACAAAGTACCCTTAGAAACACAGAGAGATTATGAAAATGCGAAGCGAAATACAACTTGGAAGGACGTCCAGTAAGGCGAGGCGAATCATCCCTACAAAAAGAAATCTGGGGGTATTACATCTAGTTTGCGCGATGGTGATTCATCATCGTCCTTGTGTAAAGAGCACACAAAGAAGGAACCAACAAAATCCTGTGTTAAACTCCGGCTCAAACTTCGCTGTCTACAGACCCCCTACATTCAGTGTAGATTCTCTGTTGAACTGCTTCATCAGAGCAACTTCTTGAGAAATGTCCTCTACTTTGCATATTCTCTCACCCATTGAGCTTCGGGTTTTCACGGGGATTTTTTTAGGGGGGTTGGAATATAATATTTTCCAACAACTCAAGCACCAGCCCATAGATGGGTATGGGCCCCACGCCCTTAAGACACAGGACAAAATAATCCAGGCGTTAAGGGATTTTTGTTTTGTTTTTGTTCACTCACCGGTGAAATGAAAAAATGTCTACCTGATTTTACATTCTGACCACACAATACAGACTTTCTAGTCATTGTTTTATCAATAAAACACTAGATAGAATTTTTAATAGAGAATGATGATAACAGAGCTTGGTTTTCTCCTGGGAAGTTGAGGAATAAACTCACTCGATCCTAACTTCCTAACCTCACAGAACGGTGTTTGTAAACAATAACGTCAGAGAAATTGGCCTTAAGTTTGCGACCAGATATTGCCAAGTTTCAATACAAAACGTAAACCTCAATACAAATTTTCACCTTCAAAATTGTTTTCTGATAACAAGGAAGTGATGTGTGACGAAAAACTGAAGATAAATAGAATTATGGTTCTTTGGGATTGGCGATTCAGAAGTTTGGCAGTTGAATTAATTTATTTTTCAGGGTAATCTTTCGAGAAGCTTTTGAACATTCCGGGCACCTGACAACATAGCTGAAAAAAGAGTGAATATTCATATAAGAGATGTTTGAGTGAGAAATATTTGTTTTGTTGCTTGTCTTGTACTAAGCTTAGGATTATATCACGATGATAAAAGACGGATTCTACGAAGCGTTAATAGTATATTATTCAACGAGCGGGAAATGGTGGATATTACTCACGAGGATGAAGCCTACGGCTCGTAGCGTAATCATCTGAGTTCCATTTCCCGCGAGTAGAATACTATACTTTTTCTATGATTATCAATTGAAGCGAACTTTAAAATATTCAATTTCATTTGGACGGCACTTTTTGAGAACTAGTTTACTTAGTGAGGTTAGGTTGTCAACACAATGTGACAATGACTATAAAACAAGTATGGACGGTCAAATGTTTCAAAATGATGTATTTGAAGGTTGTCATTTTGTCGAATGTTCTGATTGGCTCTAAAACAGTGGAGTAATGAAATTAGATCATTTCCATAGTAAAAAACAAGGTGAAACCGTCCGAGTTTGCGGTACGGAGTTTCAGGTGAACTGGTATAGGTCGTCACTGACGGTCAAGTGCTCTCGAGTCTAAAACTATTTAATCACAGGTAGACGCGGTTCTTTCCCCCCTCTTGAGTAGAGATTGGGTATGAACTTGCGTTGACATCTGGCTTTGGCGCGCAGCTGAATAGGATCATTATTTGTTTTGAACGGCGGACAATTAATAACGGACATGATGTTCAAATGGTAAATCAAGATGCGGAAAATAAAGTAAAGGTGATGAAAAGAAAAACGAGACATTTCGAAAGTTGTTATAGACAAAAAAACGGAATAAAATAGGAACAAGACAGAAGAAAATCGGAAAATGTCGCTACACCATGAAGAATCAAACCTAATTGACGAGTTTAAGGATCGTTGTGATTCCTCAGTTGATTATTTGTTTTAATTTTGACCACTGAAAACAATATCATTGTTGAGCTTGAAAAATGAAAATTCAGCGACCGGACGTGTGCTAGGCATAATGAAGATGAGTTTTTGTTCTGCAGAAAAAAAAATATATTCTTTTAAACTCTCGTGTCATTTTAACATATTTAAATAATATAACAATCTAAGAATAAAAAAACAGTGCCATAAGGTTTGCACAAACTTAGATTGTTGAAATAAAGGCGCCACCTTGTAAAAGAATACTTGGTTGCTGATGCCATTTTTCGCTTATGGCTATCAGCAGAATAAATTATGATATCATCAAGAACCAGTCAGCTGTTGAGAAAAATTTACCGGTCGGACAATATTGCGAAGAGATTTTCGGTATGCCTAGCACACGTCCGATCGCCAAATGTTCATTTTTTGAGCTCAACAATCATATTATTTTCAGTGGTTAAAATGAAGATTCTCACCACATCATCACAGCATCTACGATTTATTTCCTTTATCATCATTCTATCGTTTCTTCAGCTTCCAGAAATGTTTGGAGGAGTCAGGTCAATATATCCTCAAAGACCAGGACGCAATGATGGAAATATTTACGTTGGGACCACAAAAAACAATATTTTAGAAGGATCGTTGCAACGGAGATTCAATCAGGTAATGATCAACATGATGAGAAGACTATAGATACTTATGATTCGATAGGTTGTCTTTGGACATGGAAGGCAACTATGGGGATTAGCAGTCCATCCTGACGACGAGACGTTTGCCACTGCAGGACATGACAAAAACATCGCCCTGTGGAGAAAGAATAAGTTAATATGGACAACTCAGGTGATATAAAACCGATATTTGTCATCACGTAACATCATTGATGGATCACAGGTTGCCTTCGAAAGTGTTTCTTTAGCTTTCCATCCATTTGGCGTAGCACTTGCTGCAGGAAGTACAGAGGGCCATCTTCTGATTCTGAACATTGAATCCGGTCAAGTTGTTACAACAATAAGAGTGTGTGGATCGCCTCTAAATTGTGTAGCCTACAATCCAAGTACGAATGTCTTGAAGTTGATCATACCCTTAATGACCATTTCAGATGGAGATTCCATTGCTATAGCCTCCCAAAATGGAAGCATCTACCTATTTAGAGTTAATAGAGATGGATACTCTTACAAGAAATCTAATAAAATCAGAGGATCTCAACCGTTGATGCAATTGGACTGGAGTGTGGATAGTAATTATCTACAGACCGTTACTGCTGACTATGATCTGGCCTTTTGTAAGGATTCTTGTGAATTAGAATTTTTAAGATACAATTTGTGATTTTAAGGGGATGTCAGAACATTATCACCAGAGAAAAGCCCTATTGCAATGAAGGATGTCAAATGGTACACGCACAATTCTACAGTAGGATTCATGGTGTCAGGTAACGTATTAAAAATGAGCTTAGGCCGTCACGTGAGTTTTGATGTCCATAAAACTTTAAAAAAGTGTCCGGAACATCATATAAGATTTTTTCAGGAGTATGGAATAACCGTTTCTATCCAATGACATCTCTTATCAGTACTGCCTGCAGGTCAGCAGCTCATGATTTATTAGTTGCGGGTGATACGGATGGATACTTGAGACTATTCAGGTAATTCACATAGAATCATTCACAAAGAAGTTTGCAATTTTGATTTCAGGTATCCGTGTCTGAGCACAAAAGCTGAATATCATGAAGAAAAAGTGTACAGTGGTACTCTCGCTTGTGCAAGATTCCTTTTTAATGATAGGAACATTGTTACTGTCGGTGGCACTGATGCTGGGTTGATGTTATGGCAATTATCGGAAGAATAGGTAGGAGAATATGCACTTTTACAAGTCCATGTTCATTGAAAGGGGTTTCAATTTTTTTAAAACCTAGTCAGTTTATTCAGCTTTTTATACTTTGAAATTTTCATATTCCCAGCATAGAACCCCTGTGTTTCTACCGGCCATACAGCATCATAGAAGAATGGGAAGATGGGATCAGAACTTCCAAGACGACTCTGAAGAGGAGATTGATAGAGATTCTGACGTTGGCAGTACGACTTTTGAGGTCTTGAATCTGCATTTTTGAACAGCTTTGATGAACCAGAATATGAAGCATTGCTGAACATACCAACCTCAATCAATTAATTGCACCGAGTACATCAAAAGTGGTTCCTAAATAGTCTTGCACGGAATATACGAGCAGGGACTCGATTTATCTTATAAATCAGTCACAATATGTCACTGCCCATATAAAAATTTTTACGAAACCAGAACTAATAATTATTGTTGTCATCTGATGGTAGATTGGGTTAAAATGTCAGTGTACATTTTTCATTTGACTAATATAGTGCCTTTCAATGGAGTTACAAATCTTCAATTTAAGCAATTTATTAGCAAAGGAAGATTAAGTTAAGAAATTTATAATGTTGAATCAAAGTGCACTTAGTGAATTTTATGTAGTTTTGTATGGATACATTTTATAAGTATTGATAGAAATAACTTGTAATGGAGGTAACGGGGGTCTGGAACAAAAATATGAAATAGGAAAATGAACATCAAATAACAAAGCTATACCTAAATAGGTACTCTTTAAGTATATAGAATTCATATAAAAATAATCCCGTTTTAAAGTTTGTTATAACATTTCAACATGGATGAAACAGCTTCCAGTTTTTGTATATATTGCCATGATTGCATTAAACCACTACTTCCATATCCGATACTCTCACTGGAGTGAGTACAAATCCATGAAACAAACATATCAACTATGATTAGTAAATAAAATTAAATGTTCAATCTATGAAATGCACAATTGAGAATTTACCGGACATATTTTTATAAGAAAATTTAACATTTGAATAAAGCACATTATACTATTTCTATGCGGTTCAGGTCTATGCTTTTTGTTTTTCACTTGCTTCAGCAGGTAGCAACCAAATTAATAATATTTCAACTTTAACAAAATTATATTTTTTTCAATCTAGATGAGACTTTCAAGGCGCTAGTTTAAGTGAACACCAAACTGCCATTAGTCGTAAAGTGATTACTTTAGTTCCAAATTCATGTAATTTAGACATAAAGTCTTTGCTGACATTATATTATTTCAAAAGTATGGCTGATTTCATTTGGATCTCTGTCGAATTACATCAGGGTTGGCCTGTCTTCCATCTCTTAACGATATCTTGAATATCTTTTTTGAATATCTACATTCCATAATGCCAAAAGACTGGAAAATCAATTTTTGAAAATCTATTGCCAAAAACTTTGCGATCAGATTATGCTCGGGTGAACTCGCACTTGTAGTTTTTTTCTCGTTTATTGTGATATCTGAGTGCTCGTAAGTGCTCAGGAAATACGAAATTCTGTGAATAACAATAATTATTGACAGACTTTTCGTAGAAAAAATAGTTTTTCACAAATACGATATTTTATCGACCAAAAGAAGAAAGGATGTGAACAAATTCGAGTATATCGCCCATACACAAGAAAAGTGACACAGCTCAACATTTTGGATTTTTCGTTTGTTTGCAGCTAAAATGAGTGTCCAAATATATATCTGGAAAAACGGCACAAAAAATAATAAACAAATAAACGCCAGGGGTCACACGTGTGACTTTGGCGCGCGAACCAAAGCTTGGTTGCCTGATCGAGAAAAATGACAATTCAAAATTGTTCAATTGCATCCCGAGCATTGCTAAGAAATGAGCTGAAGTTATTCAAAGTTGTGCATTTTTATTCTTTACAGAATGTCATTTTGAGATTTGAAAAATTCCCACTTCTTTCGAAGATATTCGAAAAAAAAAATTCGCAAAAACGTCATTGTTATTTCCTGAGTTTATTTGAGAAATAATTTTAAAATGAATTGCACTTTCTCATTGCATCATTTTCTCCTTTACATTATGGCGGTATCAAATTAATGGTTTGACGTTTCGTCTTTGAGCGGCCATCATCAAGTTCATTTTATTAAAAACGGAACTGGATTTTGTATTTCATTTTTAGTCATCTTTTGACGTCCTTAATGCATTGAGGTATCGCAACCGTCGAAAAAATACTTATCTAAATAATACCAGAGAAAATAGGCTAGGCAACCCTTGTCTCCCTAACACATAGTTTGGTTCATAAATCCATCTTTATTCGACACGTTATTCCTATGGGACTGCACAACTAGTAGCAATGACAAAGTGTGATTTATTTCAAAATGTCTTTTCAAACAAACGCAGGAGCAAGCGCAGGAGATGATAAAAACGTTTTTGCAAAATTTCGTTGCCTTTTAATATCTTCGCAAGTACTCAGAATTTTCCGAATTTCAAAATGGAATTTTCTTGAGCAAAAAAATGCGCAACTTTGCATCCATTTAACTGAACTGAGATGCATGCACTTGAATCTGTGGCACCCTGTATAGTCTGCCTATGTTTGGACTAGCCGTTTTCAAATTATTTGACTTCAAATAACTTAGTGTATAGTTTCAATGCGGGTGAATAATGCAACAATTCATCGCAAAAACCATGAAGAACCAGGGAAAACGTGAAATTTGATGTCAGAAATCACAATTGTTGTTTTTCTTGGTGATCCATGGAAGCTGAGATAAAATATCTCATTATTCCTTTGCAATGCTACTACACACAAAGGGACTGTTTATCAATTGAGTTAACCCCTGGGTTAACGCAATAACCTTAGGATAACCTCAAAATGTTTGACATTTGTCCATTTGCCAGGGTCAGCCAACCCATGGGTTAACTCTCAATTATTGATAACGCCCCAAAATAGAAATGAAACTTTCTATAAACTAGTATCCACTCTTCGTTTTCACGATACAGGGTATTAAAGGTGAAGACCTGATGACGGTTTTTTGTTGATATTTTTGAAACCTGTCATGATAATCGAACAAAATTTTGTACTGTTTCACGCTCTAACTTATGAACGGAAGCTAAGTATTGTATAACCTTCATAAGTGGAGTAAGGGACGGGTTTAAGAAAAATTTGGCCCAAATTTTTTGGTTTATAATTTATAGTAGTTTTGCCCACAAATTTTGAACATCTGGAGTTTTCTTCACAGATAAGGTTTTCTCCACGTAACTCGTAGGGACGCATTATTTACGATAAAAATGCATTTAAAAATCTTCATACACACTGATTTCAGTGAAAAAAGTCGGGTAAATCTGGCTAGGCCTTACCAAGTCAATCCATGCTTTCGCAAAGAGTTTTGGTATACGCAATTTTGTGTGTACTACTATTTTCAAATGCATTTTTCTCGAAAACGGTTCGCCCAGCGATGTACGAGAAGATCACCTTATGTTTCTGGAAAACACCAGATTTTAAAATTCTGTAGACAAAACTACTAAAAATCAACAACCCAAAAAAAATTCAGGCAGATTTTTCTCAAGCCCGTCCCTGCATCCCGTACCCACGAAGATAATACAAAACCAAGTCTCCGTTCATTGGATAGAGCGTAAAATGATCGGTAACAGGTAAAATTCAGTAAATTTTATTCAGTTATCCTTAAAGGTTTCGAAAATATTTACGAAAAACCGTCATCGGGTATTCACCTTCAACACCCTGTACACCGTCTTAAGATATTCTCATTTTTAGACGGTGCCCTGTATCTTGAAAAGTTTGTGGATACTTGTTTATAGGAAGTTCTATTTTTATTTTAGGTAGTAGGATGCGTGGTTGAAATATTAACGTCTAATTTCGGGACACCCTGTATATTTCTGAAAAGCGGAAAATGGGGAGATCTTGAATCTGTAATAAAATATAGGGCATTCCGTCCATTCAACAAAAATTTTCCTGATCTCCAAAAGTGATTTGTTCTTTCGCTTGACTATTATAAAATCTTTTGAAAAAATCATGGAACTTTTATTTGAATTTTTTTTTTGTATTTCTTAAAAAATAGTTTTTAAGGGGTTTGCAAATCATAAGGAAAAACCCTGTAAATAGTAAATAGTGACTTCAAATAAATAGATTAAAACGGGTCAGTGTTCTCTATAGCCTACAATATCTTTTGAAATTATCCCTTTCTCTCCGTCTCTCTGTTTTTTGATCTCAACTCAAATTTCTCTCATTCTCTAGTTGTTTGACTTCTGGCCACGTGTACGATGCTGCACATGTTTTTTTTTTCTTGAGGCTCTACATTCAAATGATGATGTTGCATTTCCATTATCTTTGATTTTGGTTTTTCCTTAGAATGTCAGCTTCTTTTTCGTATCCAATATAATATTAATATTATGATTTAACGCAACCAGCCTTTATACCAAGTTGCACCCCTAAGAAGTTATTCGCCTTGCAAATGAGGGAAAAAAGCAATATCTCAGTTATACCACAACTTAGAAACACCACCTGGTACATGTTGTAAGTGTACTTATTGGGATACTGTTGGTTTGAAAAGTCTTAACTTTATTATTAAAATGAGACGATGTTCCATCGTGCATGAACTAATGCTCCAGTCTAAGTTGTAAAGGCAAGTGGCACCTTATCAAATAGATCTGGAAAGGTGTTTTGAAGAAACTCCAAATGTCCTCGCGTTGGAAATTTCGGAGAAGAAAATGTCCCGGCCATGTAGACAATACAAAACAAGAAACGGTAATTAAATCACATGCCCTCTGTATGGTCAAATCTAACGTTTGATTTCATAGCCACCATTTGAATTTTCGACGACAGCTACAGTACGTATTTTCAGATTTTTGCTGAAAACGCCAAAGTTTTTGAAAAATGACAAGAGCTAGAAAAAATCAAGAACTAAATTCCCTATAAAATGAGACAATCATTTTTCAAGTTCGCCAACGAGTTTGAAAGAACCAGTATTATTTTGAGGGTGCATCATCCATCATCAATACTCTAGAATACCTCAATTGAACTCCAATTACTGCTGATTGATTCACTTAGTATACTTAGAACGTGTATCAAATTTGGAGTTTCTAATTTCAGGTATAACCGAGATATTAGAGAATTATTGGAAGTTTGAAAATAGTGCTAGCATTATGAGTGCAATTACCTTATTTTAATACTGCTTGACGTTACTGCTTCCGAAAAGAAACAGTTATTGGAGCCTGCATAATGTATGGCTTGTCAGATGTCTCACGGCTCTTTTCGTTATTTTTAACATAACCACAACATCGTTGAGATGTATAAACAAACAAATGGAAATCGCCAATCTAGTGTTTCACTAGTGTACCTATTTTCATTGTTCGGGTTTATTTTTTTTAATCTCTATTGTTTCGGAGTTTCAAAGTTTCGAATAATTGAGTTTACGTAGATAGGTATATTGATAAATTAACGGAGGAGCACTACATCAATACATCATCCTCGTAACAGAATCGTAGTCGGTTTATTTTTTTCTCACTCATTAAACTTATTTTGATTTATATCCACGGCACATACTGAAAACATGCAGAAAAACCAAAACCTATTACAAATAAAAATTGAAAACCACTCCGTCCAAATGTAAAGATAAAAATTTCAATTGTCAAATGATGATAAACTTACTCCAAATTTGGTCAAAACCCCGAATCCGAACTTTTATTGAAGAAAATTTTAATTTAGGAAATTTTTTAAAAATTGCACAATTTTGCAAGTCCGCATTTTTACGACTTGCATTCTATCACTTTTATACCCACAACAACAACAGGTAGTCATGTACAGGTGAAAAAGTCATAATCTGCAAGTCGTAAATTTTTTTATTTATCATTTGACGTTAAAAGGCCAAAGAATGATTGTTTGCTCTTGGTTAAATTTATGTTTTTACATTTTTGGCATAATATATTAAAAATCAATTTTATAATATATTAAAAATCAATTTTCTCATCGTAGCTCCTATTTTTTCGGCAAGAATGACTTTTTGTCATATCTTTCAATTTTTGGTCCATTACACCTCTTGTCAACCGCATCCGCGGACATACTGTACAGGATCCCGTAATTAATTGATTTTCTAGTTGAATTAATTCATGATAAGAACAGCATTGCATAATGGATACGTACCATGCTGACCACAGCTTGTACCGCAAAAATTACATTGCACTTTGCATTTTGGACTTCTTTGAGGCAAGCTTGCCACAATTCATTACGAAGGAGAAGGTGGTGGGGAGCTGTCAAAATGAGCGGTCTACGAAGCGTGGATTCCATTTTGACTGCTCCCCATCACCTTCTCCTTCATAATTGCAAGCCAGTCACGAAAACTTTCCACGTACAATTCATTACAACAACTCTCTTTCGATCCAGTTGCTTATCGATTTTCCATTTCTATGCAATATAGAAGTGATAATATATTGAAACAAGATCAGTAATAGTACCGACAATCGACAATCGACTCAATCGAATACCGACTCAAGATAATAGGTACATGTAGATTCCGCAGACGAGTTCTTCTGTTTCAATTTGATTAGTACCATTGCATACAATATCTCAATAAAAACTTTATTATGACTAAAAAAAACAATAAGAGCTACTTTGTATCACTCAGAACAAGCTAAACCATTTTTTTTTTGTAATTCGATAGGTACCTATATCTTCACCCTACAAATAATATAATCCTATTGATAAGAGATCGAATTTTCCAATCACATGATAATACTGTAAGATTTGATTTTTTTAGTCGAACTATATCTATGCTGAAAACTAAACTAAGCGTCAAAGATAGTCATTCCAAAACAATTTTAAAAATAACTCCAATTAAATATAAACTTTATTTAACGTGTTTAACACGACTAGAAAATGAGAAATTCACAGCTTGTAAAGGAACCAACCATAAAATCTTATCAATAACGAAAATTGTTTATAATTTCCCAAAAGGCAACCAAATGTTTCATATTGCCTATTCACGTTTTCAAAATAATATCCAGTTTCTAAGTTCCACTCCATAACCAGTATATGGAAATCTTTGAATCAACTTTGTTCTACGTCTTGCTTTTGGAAACGATGATCTTACATTATGCATGAAATATGTCAGGTTTTTTTCAGGCATTTGTTTTGGTAGCTAATGATTTTTACTGCTTCTAAATCAATTGTGTCCTCGCAAAGCATGTTTCTTTATAATTGGATATATCTAAATAGATAAAAATTATCGCGATATACTAAAGATAATGAAGACAAAACTGGTGAATGCGCAATGTAATATCAACATTTCCAGAAAAAAAATACGAATCTATCCAATTCCTTGTTTCGCGATAGACCCGACAATATCTTAATTAGTCGAGTATAAAATCGAAATTTTTCTTCAGAGCCTATGAAACAGTGGAATTTGTTGAAGTTGGTTCCTTCACATTTAAAGCAAAACAGCTTCTTATTCCTACTATTTTTAAGTCTAGAATCAGTATCTTCAGCAATCAACGTTTCAGTAGACAATAACAAATAGTAGATACGTCGCCGAACAGCTGCGAACCACTACTTACGAATAAACTGTCTGACAAATCCAGCCTGCGATATGCTCTTGTGTTTTGGTCTCCTGAAAATAAAACCATTATTCTGAATTGAGTAGTTTGATATTTTTTATCTGATCGAGGTGTCCCAAAAAGAATGGAACACAAGGTGGAGCAGATTCATTACAAAACAAATATTGCGATAGACCCCAATTTATCTCGTCCAAAGTTGATAATATCAAAAGAGATAAGTCCAGAAGATAATCCACTATAATACCAATACTTTTTTCTACATATTATACAAAACATTGTAGACATCATCAGTATACAGGGAACAACAATAAGTCTCTTTTTCCTGAATGGATCACCCTATAATTTGAAGTCATTTTTTGATTTCTCGTGAAATTCTAAACATTATTGATATACCATACCATATACTTACAGAGTGACCCATTCGAAACCGAGCCATGCACCCTTATAACATTTTTATTTATGCAGCGATTATTACGTGATTTTTTTTTTAAATTGTGAAGCTGAAGAAAGTGTATTTTCTACCCAGTTTTTTTTAACCAAGGCTACTAGACCTCATCTAATTTAAGGCTGAAATATGCAGAATCGATATTAGCGATTTTTCAGAAAAAATCTGCCTACGCCACTGGATTCGTCATCCTTTGATACGGATCTGTACCAAATGTCATAAAAAAATATGCAACACGATTCTACATCTACAGATGTCAACTTGCTTATTATGTATTAAGAAGATTTTTATCTCGTAACTCATGCGATAATAAATCAGTCATATACAGGGTGTCCGGGAAAATGTGGGAGATCTCTCGGATTCAGATAGAACATTAAAAAATAAGATGACAAGTTCCCATAAATTTTTTTCCTAGCGGCCCTCCCTACGGAGATACGGCCCCCTAAAGGACCCCACTGGAAATCGGTTTTTCTTGAATAACTTTTAAACGACTCAATATAATTCAATGAAAATTTAATATGATAAACAGTAGTAAGGACCTCTCAAAATACTTCCCTTCAAACATAATTAGCTTGTTTGGTTTACCAGGGACGGACTAGATTGTACATTTTAACGCTCAAATTTTTAACACCCTGTATGATAAGAAGTTAAAAAAAATAAATTTGGATACCTTGAACATTAAGCTAAAGAAAAGGTACTCTTGTTCATTGTCGATAAAATGAACCATTTTCGAGAAAAAACAATTTTTATTAAACAAAACCTCGAAAAAAGCCATGACGAAGTGGTGCTCTTGACGAAATTGTGAACCTAACGCTAGGAAAAAAATTTATGGGAACTTGTCATCTTATTTTTTAATATTCTATCAGAATCCGAGAGATATCCCACATTTTCCCGGACACCCTGTTCACAATTTCGTCAAGAGCACCACTTCGTCATGGCTTTTTTCGAGGTTTTGTTCAATAAAAATTGTTTTTTCTCGAAAATGGTTCATTTTATCGACAATGAACAAGAGTACCTTTTCTTTAGCTTAATGTTCAAGGTATCCAAATTTTTTTTTTTTAACTCCTTATCATACAGGGTGTTTTTAATTTGACCGTTAAAATGTACAATCTAGTCCGTCCCTGGTAAACTAAACAAGCTAATTATGTTTTAAGGGAAGTATTTTGAGAGGTCCTTACTACTGTTTATCATATTGAATTTTCATTGAATTATATTGAGTCGTTTAAAAGTTATTCAAGAAAAACCGATTTCCAGTGGGGTCCTTTAGGGGGCCGTATCTCCGTAGGGAGGGCCGCTAGGAAAAAAATTTATGGAAACTTGTCATCTTATTTTTCAATGTTCTATCTGAATCCGAGAGATCTCCCACATTTTCCCGGACACCCTGTATACAGGTTGGTGCAACCAAGATGGGGGATGGGGTGGACAATCGTGGAAAAATGGCGAGGAATTTGAATATTTTTTTTTTGTTAGTTAAGAAGACTATGTTTTGAAAATATGGCCATAGTACAGGGTGCCCCATAAAATTGTGGCAAACTAAACTTGTATTTTTTCAAATGGAACACCCTGTATATAAGAATTCTAATTATTTCTACTATATCTCGTACGATCATTTTGATATAATGTTTGTTGGGACTAAGACATAATAAAGGAATGAGAGGCGATGAAAGTTGAAAAAGGACTCATAGTTGGACTTTTTTTTTAAGCGAAATGGAAAAAAGTATCGAAAAACCATCTGAACCATAAAACATTACTTATCCTTGAACACAATGTGCTAAAATGAATCCAAAAGGAGATGTGCTTCTACTTGCTGCTGGACATGTAAGTTATGTGATCATTTTGGCTTCAAATGAAAATAAAAAAAAATGTTGAGCCCTATCTCTCTATACCGGAAGTTTCGTAAGCATTGGCAAAAAGAGCATTGGGTGATTTTTGAGGTACGTACATATTTTCATGAGAAAAAGCCCCAAAGTCAAAAAATGTTTCCACATTCCCAAGGGAGCCACAAAAAATGGGGTTGTTTTTAACCCTAACCACTTCAGTATTAGTAGGTATGATACGTCTCCGATAAATTCTGATCCAGCATCAAACGTTTATGCGATGTATTGAATTCTATGATTTTTGTATGAACGGTTTCGAAAATATTCAGGAAAACCCTTCTTCACGGTGCCCTACTTGAAGGGGCGCAGCTCCCTTAGGAAGCATTTTCGGACAAATGTTTATAGGACTTTTCTTTATGTAAATGCTTCAGTTGAATGTTTAGGAAACACCCTGTACAAAAGTAGATCATGCACCTTCTTTTTTTTTGCCAAAGGGATTCCATAAGATAATTTCTTTCCAGAAGCGATTGTTAAGTTTTCAGCTGAGTTCTGGCAAATATTAAATATCGATCGGAATAGCGGCGACTTTCTCTCTAATACGGATCTTCAGTTCTTCCAAATTGTGAGGATGATACTTCAAAAACATTTTTTTGAGGTGGCCTCACAATGCAAATGCTCAAATCCTGTAATCTCTTCGGCCACCACCAGTGATGATGAAAGAAAGAACGCTATAAAAAAAAAGCAAACGACGAAGTCGCTATGCTCACCGCTCCAAAACCATTGTTTTGACCGGAAATGGTGTGAGTGTCAGACACAATAAGTCTGGTCCCCTACCCACCACAGCGGATATAGTCGCCCATCGCGACTGCACTGTTTGTTTTGCCGCACCTTGTAGTTTGCAACTGGGTATCAGATCATTAAATCCGATTAAAACGTGTTCACAGTCTGTGGTAAAAAATATCGGTTGTATTATGCCATGCCAATGCATACACGGACGCCACTGGTCAAAGTGGAAAAGTAGAAAAAACCACTTTTTACCGTAAAAAAAGTATTTTCATGGATTCTAGGTATCCATTATATTCCCATAAGTCTCTGATATTATTGATCAAGAAGATCCTTTAAACAAAATTGTTTGTTATCTAAGTATTTGAGAATGTTGGCTCAGCTAGGTATATTTATGTTTGATACTTACTTGTCTAGCCTTCTATAATCTTTTTTATATCTTTGAATGAACGCATACGTTCTCAGACGATACAAAAGCTTCATTTTAGCAGCCTTCATAGCCTCTCGAACTGCATACTCAATACGATATCTATACTTCTTGACTTTATTCACATTGTATCGTGGATTTCTTGAGTTTTCGACAAACGGAACCAGATTTTCGTCATTGACCCAGCTTATCGTTACTTGTTTAGTATCAAAGAAGACAACGTGGTACATAGACTGAAAAGAAAATACTTATTTATGATATAATACTTTGAATAATTATTATCAGGCTCTGGTAAAGTTGACGACCCACAGAATTTCACAGTTTTTCTTAACTTTATAGAAAGCTTACATCAAATAGAGACGAAAGGAACATAAAAATCGGCGGATCATTCAGTTTTTCTCCTTAAATACGAAAATGAACCCAAAACATGTTGAACTGTTTCCGGCAATTTATAAGCAAAAAATGCCATTATCCCCTGATAATAATTCTTCCACTCGAAACACACACATACAGACCCATTAAGGTACCTACCTTGGGAAACCACAACCAGTTATTTTTGTAAAATAAATGAATATTTCAGGCTAGCAAAATTAATCGGTCTAAACCTAAACACGAACCACAGTACACGGTTATTGCTTTCATTTGTCTTGGGATTGATAATATTAATAACCATTAACCATCAAGATAGAAGATAGAATCATAAGAGTCGCTATGTCGCTAAGGAAAAGGAACATTCAAACAGTGATAGAAAAATGTATTGTTACTCTAGATTTAAACTTTATTCGAATTTATTAACGGTCACATTATATTTTTGATTTATTAATCATAATTGTTTCAATCTACCATTTACTATTCTTCATATTATGTGTGAAGTATTATAAAACAACCCGGAAAAGTATTTTCCAATCGTGAAACCTAATTTAATATTATGTACAAAACGAAACAGTACTGGAGTAGATACCTAAAAAAACAATAGGAAGTCTTACATAAAACTAAAACGAAGCTACAAACAACAGATGTATAACAATTATTAGTTAAGTTTTGCAGGTCAATATCCACTTGGACATAAATAAAGAGGAATAAGAAAGATGATAATAATTATTCGAACATGTTCTATTATATTTTGAAAGATTAGAAAAGTTCTGGAATATTTTTATGTATTTAAGAAATTAACCAGTATTTGGAATCTGCAGAAACAAGATATTTAATTTAATGGTTGCTGGATTTTGGGTTTTAGGGTCGATAAAAATTCCAGAATTGATTAAAAACTTGTGCCTACGTTTTGACCAAAAGGATTGTTTTTATGTAGCCCAGATGAAGGTGTTATGTACACCAAAACGTTATCACAAGCTTTCAATCAATCCTGGAGCTTTCATTGACCCGAAAACCCACAATCGAAAAACCTTAAAATGATAAGATTGGGTCTTAACATGCGATAAAAAAGATATTTAAATTTGAAAATTATTCTTTCTACCCAAGTATAGTACGATGCAAGGTGACTAATAAAAAGAAATGATGATAATTGAGATTTTTTTATTGTCTTTTGGATAGTATAGTCTTATTACTTTTATGTATTATACATACTGTTAGCTTTAAGATTACTAGATTTATTTGAAAAAAAAATCACTCGTATATCTAGGTACTTTGCATCAATGCTTTTCGTTACTAAATACCTATGATTGTACAACACAAATTGATCATAGCCATGGATAAGTAAATTGGAAAAAAACATTGGAATCTACAATATAATGTGATTAAACATTTACAAATCTCAACCATATAAATATTTCAGTGAACTCGACACAAATTTCATATCCCGGTCCTGTATTAAGCTATACCAACCTATGAAATGAAATGTGATTTCAGTCGATTTTTTCTTATCCATAGCAAAGTTTACTAATAATATTAGTAAACTTTGTCCATAGCGTCTCTACTCGCACAACTTCTCAGGGCACATGAAACAATAATGGAGAAATGAAACAACACACAAAAATCACAAAATAGTCCTTACAACACAGCTAAAACTGAGAAAAACCGTTCTACAAATGTAAACTGACACTTTGACAAAACGATCTCAGTAAGATGGCGAAAGTGATCCCATTTTAGTCACGTGATGTCGTCTCCAACTTTTTCTACCTCCATGATAATAACAATTAGACTATGGAGGACTATAACTAGGAGACGAATCGACATACGAATATCCCTGAAATTCTGTCCCTCTTTTTGCTTAGTTCATTTGAGGGCGCTGTTGCTAGAAGCGCTTTTATTTATTCATTATCATGGTCACGTTTATTGCTTGTCAATAATTTGTCAAGATACCTTTATCACATTTTCATTGATTTTTTTCCAAATTTCAACTTCACATTCCACATGCGATGCATTCTCTATAAGGAAAAAATTGAGGATGAATCGTCATCGTGTTTCAAGCCCATGGTTTGTTCAATGACAACAGTGTCAATGAACGATATGACGTCACTCAGTTACTCTATCATTTAATGCAATTATACAAAAAAATATGATAATTCTAGAAATGTCAGAATAATGTATAACAAGAAATATATTCATGATACCTATTATCATCAATAATCCAATTAATAGGGGAAAAGAGTAAGACAAAAAATCGGGTAGTTCTGAATTTTGAATATGTTGTTTAAAATGGTTGTTTATTGATGAATCCGAAGAGGCCACAAAAATTTTGGCTCCGCGGGCGCCGCCATTATGAAGAAACTACCATTTTTTGGCCCATATCTCATTCCCTGTGCGGTTTTTGTCATTTGATGTAGTATAAAAAGTTGTAGAAGATGAAATTTACTACAACATTTATTTAAAAAGTTTTTCTGTATGATCAATAATAACGTAGCTACGACAAACTAAAAAATTGCGAAATTTTTGTATTTTGTGAGATTTCATGTTTTTTCATGTAGCACTTGATGCCCGATTTTCGACATCCACATGCTCCCAAGCACCCACTAATGCATTTGCAAGAAATTTTTTGGAGGATGCTAGAAGGAGCGGCATCTTTTTGCGTTCCGATGGGCTCCAGCGACCTGTCGCCTCTCTTCCATCCCCAATTTATGGGATTTTTGTAGATTCCCATCCACGCCATCACCTAAAATCGAAAGTATAAGCTAGACATGCAGACAATAATGTGTGATTTTTACCTGGTGATACGCTCTGAAGGAGTGGAATTTTGCCGCGTCTGATGTTGGTGGAAGCTTGGCCAAATTGAGGTTGGTGTTGTTCCTTAAAAATTTAGTGTGTCGGAGAATATTGATCGTCATACTATTGTTATCCCCGCCATAGAGGGCTACCAAAATCTTCTCTCCAGCTTCAGCGATCGCATTTAAAGTTGCATTTGGCTTCCAAAATACTTCAGCCACTTCCAGCAATTGTGGGTATTTTTCGAAGAGCTGGCAAAACTTTGTTTTTCCGAAGCTAAATAAGTTGGACGTTGTATCACACCCACTAATTGCATGAAGGAGAAGTATATATTCCGGCACCTTGCAGGAGTATTTAAAAGAACAACTCGAAAACATTAGGTCGGGGGAATTTCAAAGAAACTTGAAATTTTACCAAATACAATAAAGTCTTCATTTTTTAGCGCGTCGTAGCTACGTTATTATTGATCATACAGAAAAACTTTATATATAAATTTTGTAGTAAATTTTATCTTCTTCAACTTTTTATTCCACATCAAATGACAAAAAACGCACAGGGAATGAGATATGGGCCATAAACTGAGAAAAGTGCCAAAAAATTGTAGTTTTTTCATAATGGCGGCGCCCGCGGAGCCAAAATTTTTGTGGCCTTTTCGGATTCTTCAATAAACAACCATTTTAAATAACATATCCAAAATCCACAACTACCCGAATTTTTGTCTTACTCCCCCCTGTTTTCAACCTCTATTAATTGTATTACAAATAGTGAGAGTTTTCATGCAACCTAGCTAATAAAAATTGTTGCCTTTTGATAGAGTATTCGTAACATTGTTTCAATTATGTTACCTAGGTAACATTTTTGTTTGACATGAAATCGCTAACAACTCTTCGCCATGGGGGGGGTAACAATTGGAGCTGAATTACGATTTGAAACCTGGACCACTTTTATGCATTTCGATCACTCTCCTAGTTACAGTCCTCCATAAATTAGACAATGCGAAATGCGATGACAGTAGCTATTGTACCAAAAAATAGCGCTACGCAACGTTGCCAATTAGTTCTGCCGACTATTACTACGGAACACGACATGATGACAACTAGTGTTGTACTAGCTCTTGTATGAGTCTAGGGATAATAATTATCATTATACTGACAAGTTAGTTTGTTTTTGTGATACGCAAAAAGTGACATCATCACTGTATGGTACATTTCACTCTTGGGTTAGTTTTGATTAGATTGGGTCAGTTTTGGTTAGTTTGGGTTAGTTTGTGTTTGGCAAAAAATTTTGATGTTGCCTTTGCGACATCATCTCTCTATATGGTTTCGGTCTCATTTCACTCTTGGGTTAGTTTGGGTTAGTTTGGTTTAGTATGTATTTCTCTTACCGCGCAGTTTTCTAATATCCGTACGCTTTCCACTTGATTGAATCATATCGAACGTTTTTTTGTGTGCTTTTTGTATTACTGTATTTGCAATTTTCAAAAATGTGTGAACATATGATAATGTCAGTAAAAATGAAGCTTGGCAAGACTGCAAGTGAAGGGTCAGGTTATAGAGCATCCTCCACTACTGCGTTCCGTGAACGCTTGATTTCATTAAACTTTTAATAGTTTTTTTTTCTTACAAAAGTGCTTCATCCGCAATTTTTTTTCTCTTTAACTGTTCTATACCAATTGAGCTTGCTACTAAAAAAAAAATTTTTGCGAAACTCCGTGGGTCGTCAACTTTACCAGACCCTAATTATCAATATCAACTTTATTCCACAATCATCTTATTCAGTGAGATACAATATCGATAAGATGAAGATGGATTGGATCGTTCAATAGTAAAGTAATTATTGGGTAGAACAAGTGTAGTTACTTGACTGTTTTCAATATGTTGAGGTATACTTCAATTTTAAATCTTCAAATGTTTTGAATAATGGCACTGCATTTATATAAAAAACACAATCAACCTCTTCTTTCATTTCTTCAACCAAAACCTTTCTTCAAGATATGTTTCACCCCAAAAATTTAAGGTTTTCGGAGTGAAACACATCCTCGTCAAAAAGCAAGTAATAGCTCCTTTTGAAGATCTCCTGTCCCCCATCATATCCCCTTAGTTTGAAGAAGCCAACTCATCAAACAAAATGCTCATCAAATCAAAAAACAAAATTTTGACAAGCTGTCATATGAGCAGGAATGACAGCAGAGACCACAAAACAATAAACCCAATAGAACGGAAACTGCAATGCTGATAGGCATGATCGATCATAATCTCAGTTCCCCGGCCGACAAACTTATTCGAAGCGGCGTGGCGCTGCATTTGATTGCGTCCGCCAAAACGACACGAAATTTATTTTGTTCCTGTTATTTAAGTTTCATACTTTCCAATACACTTTTTCGTCACATGCAAAACCGATGTGATCCACTTGAGACCAGTTAGGAAAAAGATTTGAGGAAGTAGAATGAAAAGACAAACATGTATACGAAAAAATATAAGTATTTTGTATAATGTCTTGGGGTATCATCAAAAGCAAAACCATGTAAATAATAATGTTTTTATTAAATGCGAAGCGATATAAAATATTTATTTGAGCCAATTCAATAAGGATAATATAATATAATAATAATAATAATAATATATCTTTATTTAGCAGCAGCTATAAAATTACAGTGTATAAAAATGTTGTATCTAATGGAATACAATAATTATGAGCATTTATAAAATTTCAATAATCTAAGTAGTTTAAAAAGTAAAAATGTTTAAAATAACATATAAAGGTAAAAATATAAACAGTACAAACCACAGTTAAAATTTTAACAATACATGTTCCCTGAGCAGTCTTTTGAATACATTCAAGTTATCACAGTCTTTGATCTTTGGTGGCAGATTGTTAAATTCTTGCAGGCCCTTATATAAGATGGAATTTAACATTTGAGTAGTATTACATTTGGTGTTCAGTATAAAATCACTCTTGTGTCTTGTATTATGATCATGTACATCCCCAAAGTACTTGACCTTTTCACAAATATACGATGGTGCCAATTCAATCCTTATTTTGAACAAGAATACATATAAGTTGAAAATAATTTTCTGGTTAACATTTAACAAATCCAAAACATCAAGCATTAGTCTAATCGGAGTATATCTATCACACTTTAGTACAATTCTCATGGCTCTGTTTTGAATTTTTTGCATTTGGTCTATTTTAAACTTACGTAACAGGAACAACAAAGATGAACAGAACTGCAAGTGAGGAGAGGCAATGGCATGGTATAATTTGATTTTTGTAGCTACAGATAATTGTTGACCTACTCTAGCCATAAAACGAACTTTTTGTAAAAATGTACGCATAACATAGTCAGCATGAGGAACAAAGGATAGGTGGGAATCAAATATTATTCCTAAGTACTTGATTTCCTGGACAATTTCCAGTTGACGATCATCAATTTTCACATTAACATTTTTAAAATCAATACAACTTAACATAGAGTTTTTACCAAATATACAACATTTAGACTTGGAAACATTCAAACTTAGCTTATTATCACAGAGCCACTCATATAAGTTATTCAAATCATCGTTTATGTCTCTAGTCATTTGCTCAATGTCCTTTCCGATAATATACAACATCGTATCATCCGCAAAGAGAACAATTTTGCTTTAATGGACTATTTTCACAATGTCATTATTATAAAGAAGGAACAACAATGGGCCTAATACCGTTCCTTGTGGTACTCCATACTTTACGTTGACAACATCAGATACAGTATTCTTAAATTTAACACATTTAGATCTATCAGATAAATATGATGTAAACCACTTCAGTACGTTTTCCGTAATACCCATGTTCTGCATTTTTTTCAACAAAATGTCCCGGTCAACTGTTTCAAATGCCCTTTTAAAGTCCAAAAAGACAGCCAATACATAATGCTTACAGTCTTAAGCTTTAAGAAACTCGTCGCACACATTAACAACAACACTCTCACACGAATGATTCATCCGGAAGCCTGATTGGTTAGGGACAATTAGTTGGTTTCTTTCACAGAATTCCAACAGTTGTACTTTGACAGTCATCTCCAAAATCTTCTCGAATGCTGGCACTGTGTTGATTGGTCTAAGATCCGTATGCTGTTTTATAATACAAAAAACAAATATCAAATAATATACAATACATAATAATAAACTGGTACAACATGACTATTAACTAATATAGATTGCTTGAAAAAAAAACAATTAGTATGTGACTTTCATACATAAAATTTTCTATTGAAGGTAATATACATGGGTAAAATCAATTGTACTATCTTTCAAAAAAAATACACCAAGAAAAAGCTTTTGTATTTTAACGGAAACTTTTGAAATGTAATAATTATTGATGAAGGTTTCAAAGGAATTCGAAGTCTACATTCCATGGTAGGTTTAAAATATTGAGTTGAACCTACTGGAGTCACTCAAAATCAGTTTTTAAAGGTGTACAACTAAGAGAGGTCGCCGGCCATATATCCGTAAGTATTCATCCCGCCTTTTTGGAAAAAGAAATATTATAAAAGTTGCCAAGAGAAATTGCTGGAAATTATTTCCAAGTTCGTGCGATGTTCGGGGGCTATTGTATTACTACAATAGTGAAATAGAAAATATAGGTTTTATTAAGAATCTTGAACGGTGACCTACCAGATAAATAATTTTATATTAAAGAAGGAGAAATTATGAACATTTTTCATATTCAACTTTTTTGTAATCTGTCAAATGAAGGGGTGGGGGAAGGGTCGAATGTTAATTTTTAAAATTGTTGATAACTTTTCATTGGCTTAACCGATTCCAATAAGCTTTTCGTCGTTTTGCTTTATTGTTATGCTTAATATCACTTAACGAATTATTTTATTGCTGAACGGTTAAGGGCGCTTTCTGTTAAAATGAATTATTTTATCGATTTTTTCAAAAATATAAGATACAAAGGTGTTCAATCGGGACCATATTCTTCAATAAATATTCTATACGTCCATGCAATAGACTCGATTGTTAGTTATAACGCCTTTTACCAACCCCGATTTTTGATCTCTTTTGGATTTACAATCATCACATAAAACTCTTCAAATGACTGTTGATTTCATCTTGTTACCCCGATAGTCCCACAATAATTGAGCGATTTTTGGTAAAGACTCCACTATCTACGGAAATGATACAAAATACTTAATGCTTACCTGTATACAGATAGTCACTTTCACCCATAATATCAAAGTCTGAGTTTTCACCAAACAATTGAAACGACAAAAGTGAAATAGAAATGAATAACACACGCAAATTAGAAAACTGATACGAATTATCGAAAAGTCGTGCAGGCTAATTCAATGTTTAATTCGAAATTTGAAACTAGACACTTGTCAGTCAGATAGACAGCTTGAGATCTTTTCGTATTCATTTGATCCGATAAGCATCCTTAAATATTGATATCATGTGACCTCAAGAGGAGTTACGTATTTATAATCACGTGGCCTAACTTACTCGGATCTAATCTCAACGGATCTTATCAAATACGGAGTCCGATTCATGGATTTTCTTTTCTTTTCTTTTCTAGATGTTTGGCGGAGAGCGCTAGTGAGCAATAGCGCTCCCATATACTTTGTTTGTCGGCCGGGAAACTGCTTAAATGGAAAAACATGGTTTGACCTTGGGCATTTGATTTTTTTTTCTATTGGGTTCAATGTTTTGTGGCGGAGACGACAGGGTCGAAAGATCTTCAGAATAAGATATTCATCACGTTTATTTCGACAGCTCGATCCGGATCAAAACTCAAGTGGCTTGGTAAATCCCACTTGAATACCCCTTGATCCTCGATACAAACGGTCGAGCTCGAGCGCTTAAACGGCTTGAAAACACAAATCCAATCCCGATAGTTCTTAGGATTTACTTGAGTTAAAGTCAATCCCAATTCACGAAATAAAGGCTGAATCCATTTTCTATCCGGATCCAACTTTTGCGCCTAGCTTCACTCTCCTTTGACAGTGTCTTGACAGTGTCAAAACTAGTTTGAAAATGGAAAATTATTGAAGTTGGATTTTTATGCTTTTCGCTCAAAACAAATGATACATAGAAAGTGATGTTAAAATTCGGTGTTTTGGTCGTGTCAAATACTGTCAATCTCAATCTCGATCCTCGAAATAAACAGTTGAGATTAAGGATTCAATTTTCAAGCCACTTGAGTCTCGATCCAGATGATGAACTGATGTCGAAATAAACGTAGTATCCATTTAACATTTCGAATCTTATCACCGCTCAGGAAGTGAAGTAGGTTCACCAAGACAGTTTTATCAAAAACCAAGCCGCGACTAGTTTTCACTCGAAGGGATTCATGGTCCTGATGAACATACCAAGATCAGTATACAAGAGGTTGCCTCACTTCGCCTGAGGTAAAGACGGAAGGGGGGAAATATGACGTCATTTGTGGATAGCGGTCTGAAACAGTCCGCGTTCTGACATTTGAGTGTCATTCCTGTCATGCAATTGAATCGGACTACATCATGTCGTGTCATGTGTCATTACTGTCATTCGATCAATGATTGATAAAACGTTGAATTTCTTGCTAATTTTATCATTTAAATCGAAATAAAATATTAATAGAGGTGTAAAATTTTCTTTTGGGACATTATTATTGTATATTATTGGTCAAGGAAGCGAAAATACTGTTCCAAATGTGAGTATTTTCTATATGTATATTCAAAACATCAACCCTCAGATTTCCACAACTTTTTAACTATTATTTTATATTAGTCCTGCCTAAATATACTGAGAAATCTACTATTGAAATATAATGAAAGCTAAATTTAGGTAGAATAGAATAAACAGTTGAACACATGTAAACAAACTCTATTATGATCATTTCTAGACACACCTACCTTTAAAACACTATATTTGATAGACAAATCCAAGGATAAGACACCTATAAACAGTTTTCAAAACGTAAATGGATGATTTCACAAAAGAAAAACCATCGACAGCAAAAAATCTCTCGTCCACCTGTAAATAAATAGTGAGTTTATGATATTGATGAATGACATTCTTGATTTTATGATGGAATGGTTCGAGAAATGGCCGCAGTGGCGCGACAGTAGACATAGATGACGTCATGACCGTAAAAGTGAGGCAACCTCTTATATAGAAACCTTGTGAACAAACGAAAAGTCTCTCACTGAACCGCCTGGGTACTACCCTTACCCTGATAAAAGCCGAGGAAGTACCGCCGACATGATGATATGAATTTTTTAATTTTATTTTTGAGAAAAAACCATAAAATCGGGAATATCAAGAACTTGATTTGGAACATATTTCTAAATCAAATGCTCTTATAAAACAAGAACGGTAAATTCCAGAAAATCGTCCATATCCTTAAGAGACTAACTAAAAATCTCAAAAACAGAAAATAGTGTTTTCGATTGGGAAAACAAAGGCTGCGGGGCCTCGGGCAAAACCAGTTATGATGAATATTTGCTCTAGGGCAATCCCAATCGAACATACATTTTCCATCGAGTGCTATGATATTGCACGGTATTATGTTGTCTCTGCGTAGCGGCTGAAGTGACTCTGAAAGAAGTCCATTTCTCATTGCCAAATGACAAAATCTTGGGACCAATCAATAGTTCTGTATTATATAGATTATAGATACTAGGTACATCTTTTTTGAGAAATGAGGTATTTTCACCAGATCTTAAATGAAATTAATTCAGTTTTGAGTAGGTACTACTTTTCCATAACTCGTCAACGCCAGTATTTCCTTTTCTTCGGCAATACTAGATAACGACGATAATAGCTAACTAAAAATTTGTTTTTTCATGCCCACAGAATCACTTCCCGCGACGCGAGACGGTTATATCCACCATTTTTCATGATTTTTTTAAATTTTGCTAGTGCACTGAAATTGCACTATACCAGCACGAGCTCAAAGACCTCGTGCCGTAAAATCTGCACTGAGTGCAAAACTCATTGGCCCAGTTACCCAATCGCACATAAAAATCCCCTCGATTTTTACCAATCAAACATAAATATTGCTCGAGTGTTGCACCAGTGCTCCACGATTTTACCAATCGAATCACACATTTTGAGACTTTGACTAAGCGTTCTTTCTGTTTACAAGAACGGTAAAGGCTGGGATTTGTTTACGCCTCACGGAAAAGGATACCCACCAATCCTAACCAATCCAGCCAGATCAATGTCAAAAATATATCGGGCTTTCCTCTCACAGCTTATCGATGATAGTATTGCTATAAGGTAAGGGGTATGTATCTTTTTATTAGGGATTTATTTACTCTTTGGAAAACGATGCAGAATCCATCTTTCTTCCGGATTTCGAATTATAACAATACCTCCTAGAATTGATTATAATCACCGGTGAACTTCACAGGCCATTTGACGGTTCAATAATCCGATCGCACAAAATTGACTTTGCAATTTCACCTATTGTATCTTGGGATTCTGATGTCGGTATCGCTCCACTAAACGGGTAGTTTGCTTCGATTTGACTGGTTGGTCCCTCAAGTTAATTCAACCAGTACTTAGGAATTGATGACGATTCAAAATATCCATGCTCAGTAGGTTTTTGAAAATATTTATTAAACCCCAATCGGCCACTTTCGCACCGGACTATTGATTCATCGTCTGAATAATCATGACCGGAGAAAAGAATTGTGTGCTCCGGTATCTGTAAGTGTTTTGAAGGGGATAGCATAGATAAAAATGCACCCATGAGTTCTAGAATCGTTCAATTTCGTCGAGGTATTGTTTCCTAAGTTTCCCGAGCAACCCAATCAATCCCGGGTTATAATGCCCTGTTTTCCACATCTGGAGCAGACCTCCAAACGGAATCGGTTCTTGGTACTTCTAGCTACATGATATCGGAGATGGGGTGGGTGATGCTCGTCTGTTGTAATTTTGAAGTTGAGGCAGATGGTAGCTAGGTTGGCGGACGGTATGGGTCAGGGCTACCGTATCGTTTACGTCGGATTTCCGAATCTACTGTCGGAACTAACGCAAAATATTTAGGTATAGCAATTGAAGTTCTTGGTTCGCCGTAAAGTTTTCATGTCGCCTGATGAGGATGTAAAGATCGGTAATATAACGGTGAGTTGGTACGTTGGGCTGCTAAAGAAGACGACCAATCTCGATCTCCCAATTTACACCAGATTTTCTCGGAAAGTAAAATCTACAAAACTATCCAGGAGCTCTGATCTGAACCGTTCTCATTGTCGATAGAACAGTTATTTTGGTACTCTGGCAATAAATCACGCATCTGCGGTAGTAGGTAATTGATCGATCACCACTTTTTGTGAAGCGCAGTTTTTATGATAGTCGATACAGGCCTTGCCACAGGTCCTTGCTATACATCTCGTTGTTTTCGGTGGAGCGGTAGTCGGTGGAAAAGCAGACTATTCCGGAATAGGCGCGGGGGGCTTTTGCCACAGAATGATGGGAGTAGGGTGGTGGACGAGGTTGGAGAATAGACCAGAAGAAAGAAGGGACGAGCTGGACTAAGTTGTTATGCCTGTGTACCTATGATCACAGAATAAACTAGTTTCTCTATAGGATGAGCTGACAAAAGTGTTTATGTGGCAAAGTTGTTCAGTCTGATCCACTATAACTTCCATTCAGGTCATTTTTGCCTTGAAAACAAGTTTTATAAATCACTCAAAAGCTGAACAACTTTTTCCCATGAAATTTTTCTGGATCTCTACCACTTTGTATGAAGTTCCTAAGCTATTATTCCTCTTCACTATCAACTAAGATCACACATACATACTGTTGCATTTAAAATTTTTGAAATAACGCGTGATATTCGTAAAGTTGTAAGAACGCGTTTTTTATGTTCATACTATAGATTGAATAGTGAGGAACGCTCCTTTAAACGAGGCCTAGTTCGTCCCATTTCGATCACCTAGTCTGGAGTGGTTAAAATTTAAATAAAAATAGATCAAGGATCTAACCTTTTTCCACCACTTTATTTTGACAGTCAAAGCAAAAAGGTTCAAACAAAAAAAAGACGAAATCAACTGAAGGTCATGATGCCATTATTATACATAGTGTCCTGCAGTGATACAAGACAGTGACGATAATTGAGCTCTGATTGGCTGCAACATGGCGGCTGTACCCAGAATTTTGAATATTTCCGGCCCCGTTGGCTCAGCGGCTTGATTTTCGCTTAGCGTGTTCAAATCCCACCTCGGGCATGCTACTTTCTATGAAGTCACTGTACTCTTTTTCAATTTTTTTCCACTTTTTTCATTGTAAGGTATTGAAATCGATGTTTTGATCGGCATGTTATAAAATTTAATACAAAAACACTCACAAAACACGAACGTGGCACAAATGACAAATGTAAACAATGAATGCTAGCTGCAACATGGAGGATCCGTCGCTAGCCAATAGAAAATGAGACCACCATTGTCGTCACTGTCTGGTTCATAGTCACTGTATACAGGGTCCTTCATTAGTGCGTCGGGCAATCCTAGCGTGGTTATTTACAAAAGTAGAAAAAAAAGTTTTATACAAAAGTTGTAGAATGTGACTTTATGCATATTTTAAAAATATTTTCAAACATACAGGGTGCGTCACAAAAGTATGGCACGAAAAAGTATGATTTTTTTAAATGGAATCCCCTGTATATTAATTGATATTTCAATTCTTTCTTCAATTTGGAACAAAAATTGTGCTACAACTAATGTTCCTAAATTCAACCGTTATCGAGATATCGCGTTTTAAAAATGGCATTTTTGCAACTTTGGCATGCTATAAAACTCAAACTATTCAAGTTAGAGGAAAATGGTTTGCACTTTCCTATCTTAACTTTTCAAGAGCTCTTCTGTCATTTGGATAGAAGGTAACGTCAACTGTCAACTTTTTTCGGCACATTTTGACATTTTTTCACAATAATGGATTTAATCTCCTTGAATAGCTCTTGAAAAGTTAAGATAGGAATGTGCAATCCATTTTTCTCTAACTTGAATAGTTTGAGTTTTATAGCATGTCAAAGTTGCAAAAAAGCCATTTTTAAAACGCGATATCTCGATAACGGTTGAATTTAGGAACATTAGTTGTATCACAATTTTTGTTCCAAATTGAAGAAAGAATTGAAATATCAATCAATATACAGGGAGTTCCATTTAAAAAAATCATACTTTTTCGTGCCATTCTTTTCTGACGCACCCTGTATGTTTGAAAATATTTTTAAAATATGCATAAAGTCACATTCTACAAGTTTTGTATAAAACTTTTCTTTCTACTTTTGTAAATAACCACGCTAGGATTGCCCGACGCACTAATGAAGGACCCTGTATAGAGACCTTTATTAACACGCCATCTAGTGGCCGTTCTAGAAACTTGGAAATAGTTTCCAGCAATTTCTCATGGCCTCTATGATAATGATTGGTTTTTCGTAGGCTATACCGTTAAAACTTTCCAAGATACAGCCGACAGGCATTCTTGGTGTGGTATCCGGTCAGATCCGGTAGGTACAAGTTGATTGTTTTTATTTTGCTCAGTTTCACAGTTATTTTGATTTTAAAAAAAGTTCAAAGGAGTGAATTTGCAGAATTTTTCATAGACATTCGAATCCGATACTCCCAAAATACATTGAAAACCTAAACATTTTTCAAAACATGGCATTTTTCAAATGGAAAGCCCTGTATATTGTTGGCTTGATCAATAGATCTTTTTCTTCTGATTCTAAATATACCATGATATGTTGGTATTTGGTTCAGCCGTTTTTGCGCTATTCAAATTCAAAGTCTCATAAGAATTACATTACGTTGATCTGGTACTCAATTCTCCAATTGATCCGTATACGAATATGCATTTGATTTTGTACACAATTCGAGTAAGGATTTAGATGGAGAATTGAGCACCTGGGTTCTACCATATCTTAGCAACACAGATCAAGATAATGTAATTTCTTGGAGTCTTAAACTGAAATTATGATTAATCATCATATTATAATAAAACATATAAATAAAACAAAAATGTTGGATATAATGGATGACTAAGCATCAGTATCATATGAGAGGGATAAATTGAGTCACCGGAAGAACAAGCAATCGTAATTCGCATTACATACTTCAATTTCTTTTTATCAATCTCGCTCTTGTATGAGCGACAGTGTGATGAACCACCAAAAATAATTTTTGGATCTTTGGATGCTGTTTTTGATGTTTAGCATCACAAAGTGTGAAAGCGAGGCCAGGCATGCGGTGGATCGCGAACTGCGAACGGCCATCAACTATACCAATTACCAGCGAATCGGAATTTGCCGAACCTCGAGCGAAATGTGGTGTGCTTAGGACGATCGTTCGCGTAGATCGTCAGCAAGCAAATAGAGATGGACCAAACAATGTCGGGATATATTTCAGAGCGCCGACTCGTGAGCCAAGACAAAACAAAAAATCAATAATGTTTGGCGCACTCCAACGTCAATTGGTCAACTAAAAAATGAATGCCGATCCGTAGTGTGGATGGCTTCATCGTCCTCTTGGAAGTGTGTAAATCCATCGATACTCGACAAACGTCAGTTGAACATACGACAATCTCCACATCCACACTGAGCGCTGTTCGGGCCTTATGTCTGGCTTATGTTAATGCGGAACATAATTTATCAATTATCACCTCTTGCTGAGTCCCCCATAAGGGATAACAGTTCAAGAACTTTGAATGGCTATATTCGTGGAACAAAAAAAAATCACTGAAAATCTTTTCAATAATGAGAAGGGCGGACCAAAATGATCAAATAACCTCCTCATCCCAGCCACCCTAAATAAATAATCTTGGATGACAACCCCCTATGGTACCATTGAAGAGCATTTGGGACACAACACTACTATTATGAAGTTACATCATTGCTACTTACCGGCACATTCGATTCTTCATCTTCCATATAAAAATAATCCTCTGAAATTGGATCATCGTCAACCATTGCTGGCCACCATGGATGACCTTCAATTTTTGCCCATACCAGGCTGCCTGCATTGTACTACAAAATTACATCAAATCATCTCTCTGCATACAATATGACGCAGGCTACCTACCTTATTGAAAATCATGAATACTTCAAGTTCCTTGTCAATTTTATACTCTATATCGGTACATTTGTTTGCATTTGTATCAGGATTCATTTCACAATACCAAAGTTTGGGCAGATCCAATGGATCTTTGCAATTTGGCAAATATCGGCTCTGAAAGCAAGATATGATGAATCTCAACCGATGAAGAATTAGTGTGAAGCAGTTCTCATGATGGGACATGATCAAAACCATTGGCTTGTTTGACGACCGTATTAGTGAGTTTTACTGATTTTGTGAATCTAAAATTTCAATATCAAGTAAATAAAAAAAAGTGAAATTAAAATATTTGATTATAAAAGATTATGTATGATCGCTATAGAAAACACTTGTTCAGTCTTTAATCTCACTCTCACTACATTCCTCCCTCCTTAAAGCATTTCGTCCCGAAATCGCTCCATGACGGTATCGGCAACTGTCCCCAAACCGGCAGCCTGATGTCGTATGACTCCTATGGAAGTATCAGTCCACTGTCCTCTGGTTCGTCCTCCGGCAAGGATAGCAGCATACCAGGATGTCAATGCCGCTTTCTTTGAAGATCACCTCCAGCATGCCCCTTATTACTACTCTCCAGTCCAGTTGGTCGTTTGTCATCTTCGTAATTGCCAGATGGGTCAAGTCCTGTAACAGTATTAAGATTCTCAGCTGATGAAGTGTCCTCCAAACATCACTATAGCTGATCCGATGTTGTGGAAGCTTCTTTGTCACCAGGTGAACCAGGTATCGTGTCCCTGTCGTGCCTTGAAGCGTCCTCCCAACCTCTGGCCTTTGTCGTCGCAGATGGTCCATTTGCCCGAATTTTCCCCTGAATGCAGCAGCAAGTCCAGTCCTCATGCTGAGGTCTTCAGTGAAGAACTTTGCAGTTTTGGGGAGAATCCATGTCGCCTCTGTGGGTTGTGAAGCCAAACCAAATCCCCAACCTGGAACCCTCCTTCTTCGGCCTTCACATCGTACGCCTCCTTCATCCTGTCGCTGGCACTTTGGATATTTAGTCGGACTCGTTGATGGATATCGTCCATCTTTCTACGAAAATCACTTACGAAGTCTTCCCCAGCGACATCCTCACCAGGTGGACAGTCAAACTTCAAGTCGCAGAGCAGCCGGAGTTAACGACCCATGATGAGCAGGTGTTTCGCCCGTCGATTCATGAACTGCTGACCTGAACAGGTGAAGATGTTGATCCCAGTCTCTTTGATGGTCAGAGACAACTTTGGCCAAGTGTCGATTGATGGTTCGGTTCATTCGCTCCACCATGCAATCCGATTGTGGGTGCAACGCCGTTGTCCTTGTCTTCTTGATCTTCAAGACATCGCAGACGTTCGGAATAGCGTCAATTCAGAGTTTCTGCCTGGTCCGAATGCAGCTCCAACGGGACACCAAAACGGCAAAACCATTCCTTGATCAAGATATCCGCAACGGTAGCCGCCTCCTGGTTCGGCAAGGCATACGCTTCAGCCCACTCGCTGAAGTAATCCATGGCGACCAAGATGGATTTATTTTCTTTGTCTGATTCAGGAAACGGTCCAGCCACGTCGAGTGCGATCCTTTCAAAGGGGCTTCCCACGTTGTATTGGCGCATAGGAGATTTTGGCCGTTTCTGGGGTTCGTCACTTGCCGCACATACGGCACATTTTCTGCACCATTTCTTCACATCGGCTTGACAGTTGACCCTGTAGAATCGCTCTCGCAGTTTTCCCAGCGTTTTCGTCACTCCTACATACCCACCCGTGACGTCATCGTGGACTTTCCTCATCACTTCTGTCTGTCAGCTTCAGGGAATCACTATCTGCTTCCGATCTTCTGTGCCATTCAGAGTCTTCACCACTTTCTTCAGGATGCCATCGTTGAGAACCATAGAGTTATATTGAGCCCAGTAGGACTTCACGTTGGAGGAGAATCGCGCGACATCTTGCTTAGTTGGTCGTTGGCCTGCCTGTTTCCATCTGATGATCAGGTCGAGATCTGAATCCTTTTCTTGGTCCTCTCGAAGTGGCCTGGCCTGCCAGGAATCATCCACCACAGTCGTCCTGCAAGTGCTCGCTTCCTTTTCCTCGGCTCTTTGACCCTGATAACTCTCCTCACAGTAGCTTCGACGGTCTCCTCCTGTGCGGGATCCTGCTCCTCCATCCTTCACACGCGTGCAGGAACCTTCACAGACTGCTTCACCGCTTCAAATTCCAATTCATTGGCCAGTGCTTCAACCAGTCTATCAGGACGATGAAGTATTAGGGACTGCCTCATTTCCTGGTCTCGAAGTCCATCCAGAAAGGTCAGAACTGCAAGCCTCTCCATGACACTTTCTGGGGGCAAGGCGAGCTACATCAGCGAAAAATTCCTGCAGGCTCTCGTTGGTCTTCTGAGAGCGGTTCTTCAGCTGATAGTGATAGACGTGCTCCAAGTGAGTCTGTCCATATCGCAGCTCCCAAGAACATCGTAGTCTTCCTGCTCTTGGGTGTTCAGCGTCTGCAGGATTTTTGTTGCCTCCCCACGAAGTGCCAATGTCAATGCCAAAGCTTTTTCGGGCCACCCCATCCATTTGCCCTTGCTGCTGCCTTGAACTGGCGATGGTAGATATTCCATGACAGCTTGCCATCTGAGGGGCTTTCATGTTCTCTCGCATGGTATCAGACTCTATTTTAGCACCAGCACTTCTGCTCTCGAATGGGACGTCTGGTTGTTTCATGATCACTGTGACTTGCCTTTTCATCTGCTCTATTTCTTCTTCCAGAGTCTTCACTGTATCTTCTAGCTGTTTCCCGATTTCTTCTCTAACCTGATCCTTCATAGCTCTATAGGATTCTTTGAACTTTTGTTCCAAAGCTCTCGAAGATTCTTCCAACTTCTCCAATTTCCCCGAGTTCTCTTTCATAGCTCTAAAAGATTCTTCGAGCTTCTCTTCCATTTTCCTGGAGTTCTCTTCCATGGCTCTGGAAGATTCTTCCAGCTTTTCTTTCATAGCTCTGGAGGATTCTTCGAGCTTCTCTTCCATGGCTCTAGAAAGTTCTTCGAGCTTCTCTATTTTCATCGAGTTCTCTTCCATGGCTCTAGAAGATTCTTCGAACTTTTCCTCCATTTTATCTTTCAATTTTCTTGAAGTTGATCCTTCAGCTCATCTTTCAAGTTTTTCGACAATGTCTCCACAGCGTTCAGATCAGGAATTTCAAATTGGAACGTATCAGAATCAGGATCCATGCCTTCCTCCATTAAAGCCTCACGAAGCCGTTGTTGTAGATCAGCTTTCTTCCCACTTGTATCCAAATCACGCTCCTCCAGCTCCCTCTTCAACTCGGTCACCTTCACACGGTTCACAACACCACACATATTTATGTTCACAATCACATCTTATCCAAATCTAAACTCGGAAACTCGACTTCCCCACTGTTTACAATGGTACCCGCTTACACAGCTTATCCGTAAACTCTAGAATATAGAGGAATATAAAAGTATAGAACGGAACAAACAGCACGACTCATCGCGCAGGAATGCGGTCCTCCGATAAACATGTAGTGAATTCCGAATGGACTGCAATGGGTTGGAATCCCGAATGGGTGGGACAATTATCGTTTTCGCTAAAAAATTATCGATTTCTTCTTTGACACCGATGCCATTTTTTGTAGCAAATATGACAAAATCAATCACTCTTTTTCCTTTTATCTAAGATCAAAACATGTATAAAAATATTGACTGCAGTGAGAAAATATTTGTTCATGTTCAAAGTGGGTAAGGGTGTGCCTAAATAAGACGAACAAATCGGATGTTATTCATTGGCCAATGATGAAGGAATATGCTCCAACTATATTTCGCGCACTTTTCACCAAAACAAAATCCTTAGAGCTATACATATAATATTGGATGATAAACAGAAGAAAAAAAGCAAAGAGAACGCTTTGCTATTGGACATTTTTTCACTGGTAATGGATGAAACACCACTCAAATGCTTTGTAGCGCTTCGGCTTAAGATGTAAGTGGAGCTTAAGCTTCAGTTTTTGTTGGCAAATGTGTCATCTCAAGCGCCACTTACATCTTAAGCCAAACAAATCCCATTTTGAGATAGGACCAAAAACTTCCACCTTATCTCTTGGAGTTTTACTGTTATATTTAGAGTGGATATAAAAGATTGAAATAAGAGATACGACACCGTGTGAGATGAAAAGCTTCATATAAGGCAAACATTTCTTGGTCCTATCCCAAAATATGATTTTTTTGACATAGGTAAGTCACTTTGTGAGATTAACGAATACCTGGTGCAAACGGGCATCAAAGTAAATTAATTTCGAATTAAGACGAGACTTTCTTTATATTTCCTTTTAACCGAAGTGATATCTGATTGAGCTGGCGATATGGAATGAGCGTCAGATTTCTTGGCCGTTCATGAAAAATGTCTTAAGGTGGCCTCGGTGGAAAAACTATGTGCCTGTTCATGAGATAGGGAGCAGGTGCACTGATGAACAGAGATAGGCGCAACACATAACCTATATGTGTTCTATTGTGGTCCGTCTCGAGGTGGCCCACTCTCCCCTTTTCGAAAACTCCTGACCACGCAATGGACAATTTGCATACCTACATTTTCAAATGACTTGAAATCTCATATACGTATTCTAGACAATATTTGAAAGTCATCAGCGGAAATTTTTTTCCGGAATATCCAAAAATATACTAAATAAATGAAAAAAAAGGCGCAAAATTCACTGTATCACTGTTCATATTTCCAAAAAATGTGTGCAAATTGTCCATTATATAAATTTCCCTTTATCGAACTACCTCAGACTGAACGTAATTTTGACAATTTGACTACTAAAACTGTATCTTTTAGCTAAGGTCAAGTTTAATTTGATCAATGCTGCAACGTTGAATTACTTAGAAATATTTTGAATTTTGTTCTAAAAACTTGCAGGTTGTTAAGGAATAATGAATGATATTTTATGCCTCATCTAATTTCACATAATATTACACTTAACTTCACTTTTGTGTTTACAATCACCTTACCTGTGTATTTCTTTTTGGTTTTTGTGATAAGTTCAATTTAGAATAATTTGCATTAAAATAGATGTGAACCTGTACAAAAACTAAAAACCAGACAGATTTTGAAAAAATCTGAAATGATTTGAACCACCACAATAAGGGACTTGCACAACCAATAATATGTACCTACCTACATTATTTATTTGATAAAACCAACAGTTTCTTTTTCATATAACAAAATATAAATATAGTTGTCAAAACTTTATAGAGAGAGTGCTGTTTTCAATTCAAACAATTTATTTTCAAAATTTGGCTTACCTATTCCATTTTAAAGCCTTTTATAGGTACATCAATAATACAAAGGCATAGTATTATTATTAGATATCACTTCCAAGATCGCAAGATTTTAAAATTATTTACAGGGTTTTTTTGAATATTCTCATGAAATTAACCAATTTTTCCAAACAGTCCATAACTTATTCATTTAGAAACTTATTCAATAAAAAAAATCAAATGGGAATGGTTCGTCCAACAACGATTCATTGATCTAGGTAATTTGCAAAAATTGTTTCATCAATCAACCCAATTGTTCCAAAATCTATCACTTTTTCACATCAAATCTTTTTCAATGAAAAAATCACACGGAAAGTGTTCGTTCAACAGGATTCATTGATCTCATTTGCAAAAAAATTTTCATCAATCAACAGATTCTGAAAAAATATTTTTACCGCCTTTTGGCGTCTTTTGTGTTTCCATGATTCCAAATAAAAAGTTGCAGTCAGGAAAATAATCATTTGCAATATAACGCAAAATAAAATAATGATAGATTTGGGTTATGTGTGATATTATGCAGGGTGTATCATCAGTTGGGGTTTTCCTTTTAACATGGGACAGGACCTGATAAAAAAAGCAAATTTCTCTTATAATTTTTTCTCGGAAACTCAAAAATAAAGGTTATGTTGCTAAATAAAAAGATCAAATAAGTTCTTGTAGAAGAGGAAATTCTAACAAAAAGTGTACTAAATCTGAAAGATAATGGGAATGCAAAATCATCATTCAAATGTTAAGTCTGAAGAAACTGTTCAAAATTGTCGCACAGGGGCCTATTTGATTTCTTTATTTAGCAACGTAACCTTTATGTTTGAGTTTTCGAGAAAATTTTTGAGAAATTTGCTTTCAAGTCCTCTCTCATGTTGAAACGAAAGCCCCAACTTAAAATACATAGGTACCTACTATTAGTAAAAATAAATAAAATAAAAAGTGATTTTCACATGATCACAATGATTCTTTTTCCAAGGAGTGTAAAAAGCTTAAGCTTATATTATGAAATTTTTTTTTTGTAATCTGCATTTCCACGCCCATTTCACACACTCATTTTCTTCATCATGTAGAATTCTTATAAATTGTACCCGCATAGATAAAATCAAAATTGATTTCATTATTCCATCTTTGAATCAACCGCGAAACATCAATCAGATGCCGTAATTCATCAGAGGTTCTGTAACGCTTAGGCATTTCCAATACGCCATATACCTTTATAGGTATATGCAATACCGTTGATTGAAAACTCTTTAATTCAATCAACGGCAATACGCAAACCGTGTGAGTGGCGCCCTCCTGTTACCGGTTTCATCCCAAAAAGGAATCGTCAGACATCTGATGATAGATGCTAAAAACATGTAATGCCCAGACATGTGACCCAGAATGGTGTCGAGAGATTCATTTTGTGACTAATGCCAAGTTGCTTGAATGACGATTTCTATTCAGAATAAAACCCTTATCAGGAGGGCGCCACTCAGACAAAATTTAGTTATGAGCAATCGTTATTTATAACGTCTCTGTACCAACCTTCCGTAAGTCATAGAAATTATTGATCATAAAATATCGGGCTGTTTATAAAGTATAACAAAAATCTTCGTTTATTTATTTAAAGTTTCTCGAATGGATCTGTTATGAGAAGGCTGGGTTATTTTCATTCGATTTATTTATTTTCATCCGTATCAAATCTTCGAAGATTCGAAGTAGTCATTGAGATTTTCAATGTTGTGGCTCTATACCCGGTTTATTAAAATAATGTCAGAGAAACTCATATATCCATTGGTGTCAAATAGGGGCTATTCGCAGGCCATCCAATTGGCACAATTATTATTCTTCCGAAAACATGGACATACAATGACATATTATATAACCAAAAGCCCAAAGGCTAGGGGTTGCGAATGACATGCATTTCTCTCCCACAGGCCACAGATCTATCCACAGACACGTTTCGCTGTATCACAGCCCATCAGTGCGGCTAGGATCTGCAGGAGAGAAATGTACCGCTTCGCAGGGACGTACCAAAAGGTAAATGAAATACGAAGGTTTGGAGACAGCATCTCTATCTATTGGTGGTGATGAGAAACCTACTATCAAGAACTAACATACGTAGTATTCACATGATGTAGAAAACTTGAAAAGGCATGGCCACAATTTCAAGAATAAACGTAGAAAGCGGTACATTTCTCTCCTGCAGATCCTAGCCGCACTGATGAGCGTGTGATACAGCGAAACGCGTCTGTGGATGGATCTGTGGGAGAAAAATGCATGTCATTCGCAACCCCTAGCCTTTGGGCTTTTGGCTATAAAAAACGTTGGCAGTACTCAACTGCATTGTTGCTATTGGGTGGGATAGAAACGTTTATTCTTGAAATTGTGGCCAATGCCTTTTCAAGTTTTCTACATCATGTGAATACTACGTATGTTAGTTCTTGATAGTAGGTTTCTCATCACCACCAATACATGGAGATGCTGTCTCCAAACCTTCGTATGTATATAAATGGTTTGAGCGGAGTATTTCTTTTATTCACCCACCTATACTGGGTGGACAAAGGAAGTCATGTTTTTTTAAGCAAAGTTTGGTGCTATGTCAGATTCCCAATTCTTGATCTTGAAAATTTTTCTATCCATATTTTGAATTTTTGGACCATCCTGTTAGGAAAGTTATTTCTCAAATTTTTAAAAAATTGGCTATAACTCAATTTATTAAATTTTTGAAAAAGTGTGTCATTCATCCATTAAAAGAAGTCTTTTTCAGGGTTTCTCTTGAGAATCTTTTTTTTTCCAGAGTGTTGCATAGAGTGGCTTGATTTTGGACCAGAGAAAAGATTTAGGCACAAATTGGACGTTATTGACTCCAGTGGCGTGCAACTGCCTAAATCTTTTCTCTTGTCAAAAAAAATTCACTCTATGCAACAGTGTGAGAAAAATTTAAAAAAAAATAAAAAATTAAATATGAAAAAATGGCACTTTTTTTTAAATTGGATAAATTGAGTTATAACCAACATTTGAAAAATTCAAGAAACTCCTATTTTTAAGATAGTCCAAAGATTCAAAATATGGTTATAAAAAATTACAAGATCAAAAATTGAAAATCTGGCATAGCATCAAACTTTGCTGAAAAAAACCTATATCCACTCTGATCTGATAGGTGGATAAATGGAAGAAATACACCGCTTCAACCATATACGTGTTCTCGAAGAATTGGTCAAGGATCTCCTGAAGAACGCAACTCGATATCTCTTTCCGTTTCGAAAATATCGAGATTTGAATTTGAGTAAAAATTTCCATGTCGCAAAGCAACTTTCCAGCAGTTTATATTATTATTCTATATATTATATTCTAGGCAGTGATGCGTTTCTGATATCCAAGGGTGGCGTATGAGATCATATCCAGCTCAGCATAATAAACAATTTTATGCTTTATACGCATTTGACTTTGAATGGAGCAGTTCGGATTTCTACTAAAACAATATTATTTGTTTATATTTGTGTTGATTCAGCGGACCACGAGAAATTCAATATTCACTGAGATTTACTTCCTCGTAATAAATTGCAATGTTACCAATATTTTATCGGGAACCTTTATTTTTGTTGGGAATAATTATCAGAGTATCATGAATCCAATCGAAGAACCTATCTGATTAATTTTATGATTATGCTCGGATAACAAGAGAAGATCAAGATTACATCCTCTTCTTTAGGTGTGTCCCTACTTGCAAGGAACATCGTAACGTACAACGGCGTGATCAGTGCAACATCAAGGTTTTTTACCGATTGTCACATTGCAAATATTGGGTGGTGTATTCACTCGATTTTTGATGTAAACCCATACACTTCATAAACAGATGACAAAATAAATATGATATCAGAGTAAAACCATTTTACTTGCCACTCCTCTCGGTCGCTGCTGTGTTGCGCCACTTGATTTGGGTTTAGTGACAATGTTCGCGACTGCGTGTTTTGTTACGGGTTACAGACGTCTTCAAACATAATCTTTCTGCTTCATACAAATCAGAACAAAAGGTTATCGTACAAAACAAAAAGTAATTCCAGATACAGGTTGGTGTTACAGACATGACTCAATACAAAGCTTTTCTTGAGAAAAAAAAATGTAAAATAACCAAAAAAACCAAATGTTCTGAATGAATGAGACTTATTTATATTTTAGCATAGGAGAAATTCCATTTCTACCAGAAAACTCTATACTGTTTCAAAATTTTGTAGTCAAACCAGTCAAGAATACGTGAATAGTTCTTTGGTTTTTATTTTATTTTATTTTCCTAAATTAGAAGATTTTCTCAAATTACGGACCGGTAGTGATTTTTTGTTCATGAGCTAGCGGACTAAAGGGGATTAAACCCTGCGTTAGGTTAGGTGAACGTGGTGTGGTTGGTCGCGTGAGGGATAGGTGTCAACCATCTTTATTGCCATAGTTTCGACAAAAAAGTCTTTGTAGACGAACCGGACACATCAATGATCACTCCAAATTCAGATTAACAAATTTGTATTGAGAAAGCAGAAAGAAAAATAAAAAAATAAGGTGCCCTATTCAAAGGAGCGTAGAAAGCATTTTTTCGACAAATGTTTCATGACAATACCTCAAAAATCACCCCACGCCCCACGGATTTTGAACAATTTTCAGAAAACACTCTGTATTACGATTTTGTGAAAATTATGCAGCATAATGTTAAAATTCCTTTTTTCGAAAGTGGTGCCTCCGAGCCTCCTAGCGGAAATGGTGCGAACCGTTTCGGAAATAATTGGAAAAATTAATCCTCAGGAGACCCCTTTGAGGTGGCGTAGCGCGTAGCTCCCTTACGGGGCGTTTGCCATATGATATGATAAAGCTAGGTTATTTTTGACCGATAAAAACAGAGCTGAAATTTCGTCCACTAATTATGGCACCCTAAATAGAATATCTGGGCCCTCGTGAAAATATCGTATCATAACATGTTCGCGCGGCCCCGAAAATGATGATTGTTCGACTCTGTTGTTTGTAGTTCCGTTTAGTCACGATGATGTGGGTTACCAGTTTTCCAAAAGATAAAGAAGTAACTGGGTAACCTAATCTAAAAATTTGAAGTCATAATATCTGACACAGCGTAAGTGGATTGTGGACACAGCTTTTTTGACATTCACATGAGTTATGAAGTGAGTATATAGGGTGATTCATTAGGAAATATCAATACTTCAGGTACGTATTTGGAGCCCAAAAATAAATATATAAGTTTTTATAAATATGGGTCCGCAAAGCCTTCGTTTTCGAATTACAGGGTGTTGAAGTTTTAATTTAATTCTCCTATTTTTTAAATTAAATCTTTGATAATCTGAATATTGCAGTGAAAATTGGTATCCTGGGGTTTGGTATGACTAAGTCGAATCAAATCTTAGTATGCCTCTCACTTGTAGGGGGCGCCACCTACATGTATTCTTAACTTTTTGATACTGACCCATATTTATAAAGACTTTCATGTTTATTTTTGGGCCCTGAATTCGTACCTACCTACCTGAAGTATTAAAATTTTCTCATGAATCACCCTGTATAATTTAGCAAGTGCTAAGTATGATTAAATTGAGGGGTTAGTTAGTTACATAAAAAAAAGCGTTTTGTAACAATTGCATTGAAATAACAATCAAATCTGTCACCAAGTACGTATAGTCGCAAGCGAGGCATACCTTATTGCAGTTATCACATAGCACGTACAAACCAATATCTCTTATCTCTTGGGCGTTGATGAGATGCTCGATGTCGGATTCTTCAAAATTGAACCCCTTGACTTCTAAAACAGATTTTCTGACAGCTTTCCTAGTTCGCTTCTTCCGGATTTTTTGCGTTTTTCCCTTGACTATTGCACTTTCACGAGGGCCAGCTTCAGACATCTCGGCCATTATCGCTTCAAATGGCGGAAGTTGAAAATCAGATTTTTTTTCTGGAACATTCGTGCCGCTATCGGGTTGTTTTTCAGTTTTAAGTACCAATTGACTATCAAAACTGCTTATTATTTCATCGACACAGATAGTTTCCTCAGTTTTTGACATCTTTTTCATTTTTTTAGCAGCTGGAAATTTGTTCTGTGAACTATTTGAATACTGGCTAAATAAATCATCATTCAGTTCACTCAGTTTCGTGAATGAGAAACAATCATTTGAATTTGTTTCAATGTAAATATTTTTTCTCTTAGATGTATCCTTGGAAATGACTTTCGGGAAAGAGTTCTGGGAAATGATGGTGCCCTTGTTGAGGCCATCTTGTGATGAAGAAATAAGACCGTCTTGTAGAGGTTTTGGTGGAAATAACGACGGTATTGGCCGTATGTGCTTTTCTTTAGACGTATTCATCTTTGGATTGGAGTTCTGAAATTGAAATCACATAAAGTTGTTTTGACTAGACTTGGGGCCGATATTTTAATGTAAACTCAAGGTTCAGAATAGCTTAAGGAAAATTTTAAGGTGGATCTCAAAATTTTCCACATATGTACCGTATGTTAATTGCGCCACTCATTTCAGATCCTTAGCTAAGTGAAAGGAGTGGCGCAATTGATATACGACACTTTCGGCAGACAATTTTGACGTACATTAACGTTAAGTAAGCCTTAGCCACCCTGTACCTCAAGGTGACAATGAAATATCTGCCTTTAGAAAACAAAAGTACAAAGGCAGTTATGGCATGTATGTACTTGATCTATAATAAAACAGAAATAATAAGAAAACCGGTTGACATGAATAATAAAACAACTATCTTGATACAAAAACTTATATTATTATAGCATAGCGATGTGTGAATAAAAAACCAAGCTTACAAACAAATTTTTCTCCAGCTACAAGTCATAATTAAATATTCCACCTCATACGATGGAAAACCTTTCTATATAGTACATTGTTCAATTTATAGAGTAATAAAAATTTTCACGTCATAATAGAACAATGGGTATGAAACACTATCCAATTCATAAATATAAAATTCTGGTTCCAATGAGTGGAGCCTTGAATTAGGATATGTACCTAGTTTATTCTTATGAGTGGACCCTTCGCTTATTAGTGTTCGTAGTTTTAAGATCCTATAAAACCTGTCCATTAACAAGTATGTCATCTTGGGACATCGGAGAGGGATTAGCCGAAAAGATTTTTACCTTTTTAATTGAGCAATGCTTGGAATTCATTATCATCTCAAAAAAATAAATAAAAATAAGATGTTTAATGAACAATTTACAGATATTTTCAAATGACTTGAAATTTTATATACGTGTTCTAGATAATATTTGAAAGTCATCAGCGAAAATTTTTCTCCGAAATACCCAAAAATATACCAAATAGATAAAACAAAAATGCAAATTTCACTGTATGATCGAAAACGGGGCGGGGCCAAATTACCCTCCCGAGAGAGAGAGAGAGAGAGAGTCATCTCAGTCAATACGCCAGACGGAGATAGATAGTGTATTCTGTGACGTAGTGGATGTTGATTGGCATCAATGGCATCAATACTTACTAATCCTTAAATTTTCCATATTTCCAAAAAATTTGCAAATTGTCCATTGTCAAATCTCAAATCTTCTCACAAATTACAGTCTAAAACGGCATGATAGTTTCTCGTTGCATTATCTCCCGTTATTAATCATAATGGAAAATTTGAATTGAAGAAAAAAGATCGAAATACTTGTCATGGCGATAACGTGCGTTTGGCAAGAGAAACTGCGAAAAGATTTAATATAAGAAAACAGTCTGATAGTCTGAGGCCCGTTATTTCACTGTCTCCTTATAGGGTATAGAGTAGCTTACCCTAACGTTAATGTAGACTTTGTCTGCCGAAAGTGCCGTATTTCAATTGCGCCTCTCCTATTCACTTGGCTAAAGATTCAATATGAGCAGCGCATTTGGAAGACGGTATACTTACGGCAGGGTAGACACTTTCAAGATCCACCTTAACTTTTGATGGTACCTTAAGGTAAGGTATGCTCTACCTAAAGGTGACATTCAAATATGGGCCCTTATAGGAACGCAATATTATCAATCCAATTTTTTGTTCTCTTATTGGTTCGGAATCATGGTGAGGCAGGAATTGAAGCAATTTTTGTATTTATCATTTCACGTTAAAATGCTGAAAAAAACGATTGTATCATAAGAATCAATTCTCTCAGCGTGATTCCTATTTTCTCGAAAAGCAAAACTTTTTATCAACGACATTTTCATGTATGTTTAAATATTATGTCCTTTTCACCTCGCATCCACGGACATATACTATACATGTACTATACCGAAAATATACGTATTATATCTAATCCTTGGTTCAATGTCATATTATACTTTGTATGTATTTTTTTGTGTCATTTGTTCTCTAGGTCATACCATCAAATGTAATGAAGCAAGAAGTAGACTGCTGAAAAGCCAAGGTACTTGCAAGTTGGACTATTGTTGTACAAATAATATAAAAGCGCAAAAAGGAAGCTCTATCCTTGTCACCAAGCAAGAAATTCATTACGGACATGCAAGTAATTTAAAACATTTACGAATTCCTGAAATGGATAGACGTAACATTGCTTCTAAGCTTTCAAATGGTGTAACAACCCGAAGGTATATGATTGAATTGATAACATATAAATGATAGAATATAGATATTATGTATGTATTATGAGATTGATTTAGATTAGAAATATAAGTACTGAATATACTCGTAGATTGTTTTCTTGTATATAAATATGTTTTTTGAAAGTGAACACAGTTTATTTTGGTTAGTAGTAGTATGTAGAAGTAGTGGTATGTAGCTGATATGGAGAAGAGTTTTTTTCAGTGCCACTATGTGTTGGAATTCTACCTAAAAGAAAATCAGCTCTTCTTTTTGATGCTGATAATTTTAACAAAATTCAATACTTATTTCATTTAAAAAATATTTTATCATAAATCTTTCATCAGAGTTATAGCCGAGAGTGCCGACACCATCCAACTAACTGATTTTTTCTGGTTATACACAGACATAACAGATGTTTCCACGCCAGTGACGGTATCAAATTAATAAAATGGTTGGCTTTCAAAACGGCATTTTGTTAAGCATCAAAATACGCAACTTTGCCTCCATTTAACCGACCTTGTATCTCTCACGGTTTTCAAGATCCCCATGATAGACATCCTTATCTTGGACACACTGTATATCTCAAAACTGAGTAGAATAAATGAGTTCGACTGAATAACAAAAAAGTTTATAAATAACATGTACTTTAGCATGCGCGTAATTTCAAAGTCCCTGCAATCGATTAATATTTTCGATGCGTCACGACGCTTTACTCTTGGTAGGCGTCGAATTTTTTTAACTGTGAAAAATAACTACTCGACCCCATACATTGGCTACTTTTTACAGAAATCAAATATTCCTATTCGTTTCCAAGATATTGACGTGCGGAGTTTTAAGTGAAAAACCCTGTATACCTATTTGTTTTATTTCATCCCAGAACAATAAGACAAATGCCAGGAAACGCAACGATCATCGAGAGTTAAGGACTGCCCGAACTAGAAAAAAAAATTATAAAAAGCCTTTTTTTCATTTCTTTCAAAGCAATCGATTACTCTATTACACATAATATACGACAGTACAGAAAAAAAAAAACGAGGAAAAATAATTTGTCATATAGTTCATAATAATTTGAACAAAAGAAAAAGAAAAAGAAAAAGAGTATAGCAGCTTAGGTATATAAACTGCTGGACACTCGAACTTATACATGCACATTTTTGGGTTAAATTCAAAGTCCAATATTATCTTCAACGAGAATAGAGATATTTCAATGCGCTTTGCGAATTTTTGAAGCTAGTTTTGTCCGGATTCAGATGCATGGAATGGATCTTTTGTAGAAATAAAAAATCATGATATACAGGGTGATTCATGAAGTCATGCGGAAGATCAAAATTTTTGTGAGTATGTCATATTAGTGAGCATTGAATTCAGGCGAGACAATACGGTTTGTTACTATGGTAATGTCAATATCTCCAGACGATTTTGTCAGTTTTTGAATTCAAGCGCGTTGTCATCAGATACGCCAACAAACATCAAATTGGTGGAGCAAAATGTTTGAAATGCTATAACTTTGCAATGCATTGACGGATTTCTACGATTTTTGCAGTGTTAGGAATTTCATTTCTATTGATTAAAAGAAAAATTAGAATGAACTATTTTTTTGAATCGATAAGGTACCAACTCTCATGGTCAGATTAATAGCGCTAGCCTAGAATTTGTTACAAATATTATACATCAACAGTTATCAAAAAAGTATTGCTGTATTTAACAACTTGAATCCATTTGTCAGTCCACGGGTCCAGGTGATTTTTTGAAAAAATTGTTCAAGGCTTTTTTATCACATTTATTATTGCATAAAGATATGTTGAAAATGAACCTTTTTTCTGTGTAACTTTTGATCAAAATGGCTAGCACCAATCAGACATTCCACAATAGCTCATCAAAGGATAAATAAACATTATTATTATTGTAGCTGTGAAATCATAATTTTCCTAATATTTTCAAGAGATCATAAAAGATTTGTAATTTTTGCCATGTTCAAAATTTCAAAGCTGGTGGGTTCAGTAATTGTGAAATTTCATACATTTTGCCCCACTTTCGAATGGTGCTAGCCCTTAGAACATAGAACCCAATCATTGTGCTAGGCATTCTTTTCAGAAGTAACACAGAAAACAGTTTTTTTATTGACATCTTTCAGACGTGGTAAAAGGGCCCAATTTTTAAAATCAACAGTTTCCGTATACTGACAAATGGATTAAAGTTTCAAAATGCACCAATACTTCTTTGATAACTGATGCAGTATCAAAGTTTTATCAAATTCTACGCCTGTGCTATTTATCTGACCATGAGTGTAGATGCATTATCGTTAAAAAAAACGTGTTCATTTTCATTTCAATTTCTCTTTTATAATGGTGTCTACTCCGCAAAAACCGTAGAAACTCATCACAGTAAACTAGGTGGCCTGTGAAACCCATCAATTCTTTGCAGAGTTACAGCATTTGAAACATCTGGTCTCCCTCCCTGATGTTTGTTAGCGTATCTAATGACAACGAGCTAGCATTTAAAAACTGACAATAATGTCTGGAAAATTAACATTACCATAGTAACAAACCAATGCTCGAAAATTGTTAACATTTTTGAGATTCCAGAGTTTGCCTGTTGGATTTTGAATACGTAGACATGGTTCTATCTATGAAAGATGAAATCTCGATCAAACGATTAATGGAAAAGAACATTTATGCACGGAAATATTGCGGCCCCTTTCAAATTATCGAGTGAAATTGAACAAAGTTTAAAAACGAAAAAAAAAAAAAATAATTGGGTATTATTTTTTTTCCAAATTAAAAAATCTAAAATGTGAAAAAATCGACAAATCTCTAACAAACAATCCACGTTGCTATGAAATTTCAAGAAACTTTGATCAAAATGAAGTGAAATAGCTTTTATGCCGACAAGCACCATCATATAGAAAAAATCATAGTTTCTTAGGTTATGGTTCTAAAATATTGATATTATCAGGATACCTTTTCCAACTAATCTGCCCTGTTAATTCAAATGGGCGTATCTGCACATTTTGTCAAAAATGAGTTAAAAGCATATACAGGTTCGTTTATGAGATATCTTCGCATGTATTAGCACAAAAAGGCGTTTACGGCTTTGCTATGTCTAGGAAACACCTTAAAAAGAAAGGCGGATCTGTATTTTCATCAACTTTGTTAACTCAAAAAGACGTAAGTGATATTGTTACGAGAATAAGTCGTATGTGCACAGTGTGTTAGAAATAAATGGCGTATCTACAAGACCAATTCACAGATACGCCCTTTCTCATTAACATCTGTTATACAGTATGTCCGCAGATGCGGTTAACAAGAGGTGAAATGAACTAAAAATTGGAAAATACGACAAAAAGTCATTCTTTATAAAAAAAAGTCTGCTTGCTGAAAAAATGGGAGCTCCGATGAGAAAATTTTTATTATACGGGCATCTCAAAAATGTAAAAACATAAAATTATACAAGAGCAAGAAGTCGTTTTTTGGCCTTTTAAAGTTCAATGATAAATAAAAAACTTGGTCCAAATTTAATCCCAACCTGAATCCGAACTTACTGAAAAAAAATCGGATTTTGTTTTAAAGAATTGAACAATTTTGCAAGTCAGCATTTTACCACTTCCATATTATGACTCTTATACCTACAACAACATGTAATCATGAACAGACATAAAAGTCATAATATACAAGTGGTGAAATGCGGACTTGCAAAATTGATCATTTTTTTTTTTTTTATTATAAATTGAAATTTTCTTTAGTAACTTCAAAACTATGGTTTTGCTCAAATTTGAAGCAAGTTTTTCATTTATCATTTCACGTTGGAAGGCCAAAAAAAAGGCTCTTGTTTAATTTTATGTTTTAAGATTTTTCAGACGCCCTGTATAATAAAAATCAATTTTCTCGTCGTGACTCCTATTTTTTTGGCAAGCAGACTTTTTTTATCAAGAATGACTTTTTGTCGTATCTTTCAAATTTTGGTCCATTTCACCTCTTGTTAACCGCATCCGCGGACATACTGATGCGTATATGCGAATGGGAAACTTGTCTCAAATGTCTTTATTGCTTAATTCGAAAGTCCATGAAAAATAAAGAGAACCGTTTTTTCTTTTTGATATTAGTCGAAAATTGGAGATATAACGCTTTGAAGTGTGCTAAAATTGCAATGTTATGACGTCATAACATTGTAACACCATGCTCAATATATCTATAAATACAAAACTTAAAACTTGAATAACTATTGGAAAAATCATATTTTTACGAAATAAAAAATTACGTATCGATTTTGTTGCGATTTTCTTCAGTTTGCAAATAAAAAAAACGATTTAATTTTTCATGCAAGTTCCCAATTATCGGTGTATTTTTTAATCTCAATATTAACATTATTATTATTAGTGGTTAGGATTTTGATTCTTTCGCGTTTATCAAGTTCTCTTTTCTTTTCTACTTATTATCAAAACTCTATCTTATGATAGAATTCAGAGGCGTATCTGTTATTTGCATTGTTTATGTTAGTCGAAAAGGGCGTATCTATCAAAACTCTTATTTGAAATCAAATTTTGGAATTCGAACGATACAATAGAATAACTATCACTATTCATATTTATTCTGTACAATCAAAGTTCTCATTTTAGTAAAACATCATGGCGGCATAAGTTAAAACATGAATATTCAATTTTCTCGGTTCTTTCTTTTAGACAGATACGCCCCTTTGAATTAACAGGGCAGTAATGTCCTTCTCAAAAAATATATCAGTTGGTCTCTACGTAGCGCAGTTCGTTTTTGCAACGAGCTTAAATGCACCAATTTTATAAAAACGTCGTTAGTCCGGTCCTGTCCAAAATTCGAAAACTCAATTTTGGAGGAACATCCAGAACATATTGACCAATATCATATCCAAAATTCATCTAAATCCATAAACAAACAAAAAAGTTATTAAGGATCAAACTAGGTTCTAACTAGATTTGGCCCACATTAAGCGGGTTCGGCATCGCAATCAGACTTCTCCGATTGCTCTGAATCGTTCGTTTATGACATCTAGATGTGTCAGAGGTAAATCGGAATCGTTCGATAAAAACATCTGACATATCGGATGACGATCTTTTTGCTCGACGTATTGGGACCGACGAAAGGGATTGATCTGTCAGATTTGTGTTTATGAGGTTATAATTCAACTGTTCTGTTTGTTATAAGTCAACAGTTAATGACGAATTTGATATTAAAATGAAGATTCTTCACTTGCAAGACGAAGATTTGAAAAAAAGTTATTCTATCACGGTTACAGACGATTAATTTAAAGATTGTAGGAAATGGAAGTGATGAGGTTAGGTAAACAAGTCCGAATCGTTCTTGTATTCCACCTTGCTCTGTTCCGTCGGATGTCACGTGACCAAAATCTGCTCGGATCTGAGACGACAATGCCGAACTTGCTTAGTGTATAGGTAGATCGACCCGACGACACGGCAGAGAACGTCGGCATCGGCGGTTTATGAAATGCACGTTATTCCTATACCTAGGTATATTTATATGATGTTATCGAATGAGGAAGGAACCAAACCGACGGAAAGGGTTCATGATATTATAATCACTGTCGAAATTCATTCATAATGTAAAAAGCTCGGTAAAAAGTATGTAGCTACAACCACAATCGTGAGTTATTCATCTGAATCTGACGGGCTGCACATTTTGTTAACGATATAGAGTTTTTCAGTTCGCAAAACAAAAAATACCACCCACTTTGATAGTCAAATATCTTTTCAACGCTGGTAGGTGCAAAAAATCTCAACTAAATGTATCCAATTTTTTTTTGATAAGAAAAATTGTTTTTTTTTCAAAATAACCATGATAACGCCGTTTTTAACATCACCAATGCCTTTTTTCCATTTAAAACCACATTGAATGGATTTATCACGATTTAATCAAAAAATTCGGATTTTTTTAGTTTTTCAAAAAAATCATTTCGAGAGAGAAGTAAACGAAAAAGTATATGGCGGTGATCGTATACTTCTCTCGATTTGACCGTTCTATCGATCCCAGAATCGGCACTCCACCCAGTCACCAACGATTGGATATTTGTATATACTTTGTACCTACATATTTTCAGAATTTGATGAACATTTTATTTTTGGAAAATAGTGTAGGACTTGATCTAGCCGTCCATAGTGAGCTACCCTGGAATTCCGTTACAAAGTTTTAGAGAGTCACTCTAGATCAACCCTTCCGTTCCAGTCGAATTTAGGTTCTTCACCCTACCACCACCAAAACACCGTACCAAAATCGGTATCTCCTATTGGCTGATTCCAGGCGGCACATAATTCAGGTTCAAATTCAAAGCGAATAATTTTTATGTATCTTTTGTTGTTTTATATATATCATTTATTATTGATGTATATTGTTTTATCCTATATATGAACATCATCGTTATGAGAATATTGCGTCGTAGAAAAAAAGTTGCAAATTAATTTTGTAGGTTTTTTCATGATCTTCACTTTGAAAAAACTTTGCGTCAAAAAAAAATTATTTGGCCCTCAAAAATGCAAAAAACTGCAAAAAATCGCATTTGTCGACTTTGGCGCCTTCTAACGTTGTGTTCTAGAGGGGCTTTTCTAATGGATCAATAACAACCGACAAAAAATCAGAGCGGGGGTCATTTGATGGGAGTCAAAACCCTTTTTGATGCCAGATTTACTGTACTAATTTCTGACTTTTTACTAAAAAAATGTTCCCTGGAGGAAATTGAAAGGGGCAAGATGACGAACGTCCATTATCACATCAACTCCTCTTGATAAGAAAGCGATTGGGGAAAAAAATAGGAAATATTGATCAAGAAGACGAAAAGAAAACATTCAAGCATAAGAAGTGAAGAAAAAAATGTGCTCCAAGATGGCGCAAGATGATGAAAATGTACAGGGTCCTTCATTAGTGCGTCGGGCAATCCTAGCGTGGTTATTTACAAAAGTAGAAAAAAAAGTTTTATACAAAAGTTGTAGAATGTGACTTTATGCATATTTTAAACATATTTTCAAACATACAGGGTGCGTCACAAAAGTATGGCACGAAAAAGTATGATTTTTTTAAATGGAACCCCCTGTATATTAATTGATATTTCAATTCTTTCTTCAATTTGGAACAAAAATTGTGCTACAACTAATGTTCCTAAATTCAACCGTTATCGAGATATCGCGTTTTAAAAATGGCATTTTTGCAACTTTGGCATGCTATAAAACTCAAACTATTCAAGTTAGAGGAAAATGGTTTGCACTTTCCTATCTTAACTTTTCAAGAGCTCTTCTGTCATTTGAATAGAAGGTAACGTCAACTGTCAACTTTTTTCAGCACATTTTGACATTTTTTCACAATAATGGATTTAATCTCCTTGAATAGCTCTTGAAAAGTTAAGATAGGAAAGTGCAAACCATTTTCCTCTAACTTGAATAGTTTGAGTTTTATAGCATGTCAAAGTTGCAAAAATGCCATTTTTAAAACGCGATATCTCGATAACGGTTGAATTTAGGAACATTAGTTGTATCACAATTTTTGTTCCAAATTGAAGAAAGAATTGAAATATCAATCAATATACAGGGGGTTCCATTTAAAAAAATCATACTTTTTCGTGCCATACTTTTGTGACGCACCCTGTATGTTTGAAAATATTTTTAAAATATGCATAAAGTCACATTCTACAACTTTTGTATAAAACTTTTTTTTCTACTTTTGTAAATAACCACGCTAGGATTGCCCGACGCACTAATGAAGGACCCTGTATTTTGTTTGTTTCTTTATTGTATGTTTTTAAGGATTAAGGTTTCTTTTGCTTTCCTCAATTTGTTTGTTAACCAAAATGCTGCCTAATTGAATAAGGGTATTTTTAATGTGAAAATCACGTAACTCTATTTTCTACGGAGTTTTTTTTTCTTACCATCGTCATCTTACCCCATTCTTCCCTACATGAATTCTGTAGTTTTGATCTTTTTGCAGTGCGTCTACGCTTACATTCCGGCGTCGGCGCCCCAAAATCAAAATGTTTTGCTTTAATATGGTTCGAATATACAGGGTTAGGAGAAATTACCAGAACGGTCGGTTTTTACAAAAGATACACGAGTTAAAAAAAAACACGGGGTTAAAAAAACCCCAACAAATCACTCACACTCGACTACAAAATTGCTGGATCGTTAAATAAACAAAAGTTAAAAAAGTAAAAAAAAAATGTAAATATAAAAGTTGTGAGGCTTTAATAAATCTACATATTATACGTGATGAATTGGAATATACAGGGTCGGCCATAAGGTTATGGCAGATAAAAGTTGCATTTTTTCAATTTTTCCTTCAATTTTAAGAAAAAAATTTATTATGCATAATTCTCCTAAATCTAGTCGTTTTTGAGTTATCTCGTTTTATAAATGACATTTTTGCATCTTTGACATGCTATAAAACCCAAACGGTTTGAGAAAAAAAAAAACGGTCTGCACTTTCAAGTCTTTTGAAGAGCTTTTCAAGGACATTCAATTAATTCTTGTCAAAGAATGCGAAAATGTGTAAAAAAAAATGACAATTGACAGTACCTTCTTTTCAAATAACAGGATAGTTCTTGAAAAGTTACTGTGAAAAGATGTATGCCATTTTTCTCATATCTTGATAACAGTTTAATCTAGGAACAAAATGTGTAACACAATTTTTGCTCAAAATTGAAGGGAGAATCAAAATATTCATCAATATACCTTGCATTTGAAAAAACGCAACTTTGATCTGCAATGACTTTATGCCAGACCCTGTGTATTCCAAATCATGACAGATATGTAGATTTTTGAAAGTCCCACAACTTTTATATGAGACAGTTTTTTCTAACTCAAGTTTCTTGTGAAATAATCGACCGTTCTGGTAATTTCTCCTAACCCTGTATAACCGACCCAGCTTACAAAACTATAATGATTAATTTTCAAACAAACATCGATATGCTTTTTAACGTGTTTTTATCATAGTTCCCACATATAAATATTGCTAGATTGAGAAGTAAAAATAGCGAACTATTTTTTCAATAAACGCCCAATCATCTATCCCTGGAAAAAACGCCGGATGTTGATATAATTCGATATCCACTTGCTGAGTTGACATCGCACGATAATCAAACAAATCAAGTCTCGGATAAAGTCATTTGATAACTCGTCAGATATGCAGAATTTATCATCGAGAACTTGGATCCTGGATAGTACGTTTTTCATAATTTGATACGTATCACAAGATGATATTGACATCACGAAAACTATATTGGTCAATTTCTTCATGTACTCATTTTTCAATTGTCAACAAATTTTGGAATATGTACCAACAAATTAATATTAACATACAGAGTCTGAAAAACGTGCGCATTTTGCAAGGTGATAGATTTTGGTAGGATAATCACTTTTTATAAATGAACATGTGTGTGTCCGCAAATGTTTAAGTTAGAAAATGATAATAATAAGAATAATGATTTCGATTTTTTGTCGGTAAATTCGAAACGTCTCAAGAAGCGATTTTACTAACATTTTCAGAGTCTTGTTCTTTTTCAAGCAACAAAGCCAAGCAATTCGAGCAGTTGTTATGAAATCATTTGATTTTCCATTTTTCTTAGAGCTTGAAATAAGTAAGTTTTTTTTTCTCGAAAACGACGCATCAAAGAAGAAAAACTCAAGTCACCTTTTTTGCTAAAAATTAAACGGAAATTCAAAACATGGTTTTTACTTTGTGAAAACGCAATCGCGAACAAATTATTCCTTCGATAAAAGAAACATGAGTCGCTCCTAGGTCCGGTCCTGGTAAAGTCAAACTAACGATTTTTTCAGGAAGATGCTTGAGGACCCCGGATATACTCTTTGAAAGTTTGAACAAAATCGCTCGAGGCGTTTCGAATCTACGCAGACTAGAAATCGTAATTTTTCTTAACTTTCAACACTTTTTTTAACAAGACGTTAGCAGACACATGTTCATTTGCAAAAAGTGATTATCCTACCCTACTCTATTCACCTTGTCAAAATGCGCACGTTTTTCAGACTCGCCCTGTAGAATGGACAATTTTTCCAAAATACCTACAAATACACTAAATGAATGAAAAAGAAAATGGAAATTTCACTGTATGATCGAAAACGGAAAGGAGCCAAATCAGCCTCCCAGAGAGAGAGAGAGATCTCAGTCAATACGACAGACGGAGATAGATGATATATTCTGTGCACAGTGGATGTTTATTGGCGCTCTTTAATTGGTGATTACTACATTGATAGAAGTCGTAGGTTGATTTTTAAACATCAATGGCATCAGTACTTACTAATCTTTATATTTCTCATATTTCCAAAAAATGTGCAAATTGTCCATTTAATGACCAACGATTGTGTGGTGAAGACTTTGTGTAACGACAATAATTGAGACAAAAAAATTGAATGAAAAAAGAGCCTACATACCCTGTAGAGGAGATCATAAGCAATTTTGAACTTTCGCTTTCTACATATGATTTTAATATCAGATAGGCAGAAATGTACATTCAAGTGTCTTTGGAACACCCTGATTATACTACAGAATTCTTAGTCAAGTCAAAACACGCTGGATGTCGAATCAAAAGTGTACGCATGCGTGAAGTCATTCATCACGCATACCACCACCGCACATTGAACTCGACCTAAAGAACTGGAATGGCCGGTATATATCTCGATACCAGCTCGGGATTAGACGCGAAAACGTTCTGGTTAATGGAAGTACCATTTAAGGCATAACGTATCTACTTAATTGGGTACCTCCCGAGGTACCTCCCAAGGGATTTGCTGCTACCGCGAATGAAAGTTAGGTTACGAATTTTGAATTTGAATACCACATCGTAACCTGGTTAGAATCTGCATTGTGTCCAGAAAAGCGGAGGAGAGAAAGATAGATTGTAAGCAGAACGTTGTTTTTCTTTCTATTTTTAACGCATGTTCAAGGTCGGCAACTATGAATGCGAGGTACTGTATCTACTATCTAGGAAACTATCCATCGTGGACCCAGTTTATACAGGGTGTTTCCTTATTGCGTACATCAAATTCAAGGGAGTATTCCTAAGCTAATTTCATGGAGAAAAGTCCCTATAAACATGGTTCCGGAAGACAATCGCGTACATTTGATTATTTTTTCAAAGTTCATCACAGTGTATCTTCAAAACAATACACTACCGGACTCATGTTTATATGGACTTTTTTTCAAAAATCATCGATACCTTATACAGGGTGGGCGACTTCAGAGTGGACCGTAATATAGAGTTGGCTCACTCCAGATCAGTCAGATCCTTTGAAAATCGTGTCTCTAAAGCGTTTTGCCGAAATTCCTAGGATCAAAAACAAAAACTGACCAAGAACAAGTTTTAGGAGGAAGATAAATTGGAAAAAGACGATTGATTTCCAAGCGGTGCCGGTGAACGAGACTCAAACGACGAATCTCAGGCGGAATTTTCGTTTGGCGACACTAGGTATGATATCCAGAGTAGGACTGGGAATGCGGCGAGCCGGAGCCACTTTTGACGAAGAGTGAACCTTCTATTCGATGTCGTAGAGGTGTGCGGTAAAAAATAGCCCAGAGAAGAACCTGGAAAATATTTTCAAGTTTCCAAAATGGACGCTAGGGGGCGTAACTCTAATCTTGAATTTTAAAATTGATGTTTTTGTGGATTTCGCTATATGTATTAACCTATTAAAAAAATCCTGATCTTCAAAGTCGGGGATAATCTGAACCTTTTTTGTTTGACACTTTTGGATGTATCACTCGGAATAAAGTGGAGTTGAAGAGGAATACTCAAAGGTTTTCATAAATAACACCCCTCTTAACACCCTGTATCTTCGAAACGGCTAAGCCGATTTTAACAAACTTGGGCTCGTTGATAGAAGCAACTCTTCAGATACAAATGTTATTGTATTTTTGGAGTTTTTTGTATTTCAAATATCGCCGCTAAAGGGCCTTTTTCAACATTCCGACAGAAATGGTTAATTTTCTCAAAATAATCAAATGCATTGGTATATATTTTTTTTAATGTAAAAGTTGCTTAATGATGCCTCAACCTTGGCCTTGACTAGCTTGCGACAACCAAATCTCGATATTATCTTGCTTCTACGTTCCTGACTCAAAATATCGGCTAAAAAAAAATGTATTCGAAAAATCCTTAAATTTGTATTTTTTTGTAGGTGACTATATTTTTTCTGAAATTCTTTCTATTTTGTGAGTTCTGGCCCTAGAAAGGACCGCTTCAACAAAGAAAGGTTTTTTATGCCCTCGCAAATGCTCGAAATGCCGACCATCACGCTCCATGCATTTCTGAATCCTCGCATGGAAGACAAAACTGCAGTTTCAAGTTCTGCTCTCGGTATGTAACGTATTGGATTATTCAAATCTTCTCTGGTGGTAGGTTGTCTTGAACATGATTTCCTTTATCCTCAAGTTAAGTCTGGTGATCGCGGAGGCCATGGAGACCATTACCTTTTCCAATCCACCGCTGATGAAATACCGTATTGATATGCTCTCGCACATTGACAACAAAATGAGCTGGACATTGGACAATCATCCAAATGCAAAACCAAGTTTTGCCTTGTTTCCAGGAGCACGTCTTCCGACAACAACGGTGATTGTTTGGCCAAGAAGTCAAGAAAGAAATTGCATTTAGGTTTTGCTAAAAAAATATGACCCAACAATTTTGCCTTCCAGTTGTCACACCACACATTTAAACTTTAAACTCCAACGTCCTTTTTTAGGGTCCTAACCTGCATCATAGAGGAAATTCCAGAAAAATTTATGTATGCGTAGTAACAAAAAAATAAAATTTTTTGAAATACATATTCGTATGAATTTTTTTAGCCGATATTTTGGGTAAAGAACAAGATATCGATATCCAGTTCTCGCGAGCTTGTTGAGACATCATCATCTACTTTTCATGGAAAAAAAATCATGCCAATGCATTTGATTTGTTTGAGAAAATCAACCATATTTGTCAAAAAAAACTCTCTAGCGGCGACATATCTAACTAACAAAACTTCAATTATATTAACATTTTTTACGGTCATGACGTCATCTGTGTCAGGTGTTGCCAGATGATCCCTATCAAAAACAGTAGAACAGAAACCCATAGGCGAAATCAGTAGATCTTCTTTCAAAACAGTACTTCTGGCAACCTTGCGAATGACACATGACACGATAAGATGCAGACCGATGCAATAGAATGACAGGATTCAGTCTACTGCAGACGCTCGACACCGATGACGTCATATTTTCCCCCCCTCCGTCTCTTACCCACGGACTTTGTAAATAAAAATGGACTGCAAATGCAATGAGAAGAAAATCACTGGAGCATGGGCACTGCCATGATGGGACAATTTAAGTTGGTGCTTCTGATTTTCAGTGGTGCCATCGTTGAAAAATGCAGAAATCTGTAATGCCTGATTTACATTAAATTTCATTTCTAAGTGGAACTGTCAAATTTCCGCTTTGCAAACTGGAATCATATGTCACTATTCATATTGAATTTGGCGTAAGCGTGACACAAATTCAATGTAGATGGTATCATATGATTCCCGTTTGCCAAGCGGAAATTTGACAGTTCCGATTCGAAAAACAAATTGAATGTAAACCATATGTAAACCTTACATAAAGCTACTGTCTGATCTCGGTTATATTAATTAATATACAGGGTGTTTCAGAATAACATGCTAATAATAAAGGGGGTGATTCTTGGGCTCATTTTAAGAAAAAAAAAAAAAAAAAACCAGTGGTGTACTATTTTTTTCCCAAAAAATATGCAAACCAAAACCCGCATGGACGGCACTGGTCAGAATAATTAAATTGTTGGTGCATCAAAAAATGAGTATTAATGCCTAAAATACATGACCCAAATTTCATAAAGATATCTACAGTAATGACAAAGTTATTGTAAAAAAAGTATCTATTTTTTAAAACTTTGACACCCTGTATCTCAAAAGTTAAGGCGTTTAGGACATACGTTCATATGAATTTTTTTTCTTAAAATGAGCCCAAGAATCACCCCCTTTATTATTAGCATGTTATTCTGAAACACCCTGTATATAATATAATATAAGTAGATAATCAATAAGATGAAGGACGAAGGATATTAGTAGATATTTCTATGTTTTCTTCAAGTGTCTCTGACTTCTTGTTCTCAATCGACTCTTAAGTACTACTCAGAAAAATGAGCACATCTCTCTGGTCTTATACCTATACCTATTTTCCAGGGCCCAAGTCAAAGTCGTTACGAAATAGTAGGTAGGTAGGTACGACCGTTGTTTGTAAAACAACGGTACAATATATGGATCAAGTGCTATTCGCTACTTAAAATGCTGTTAAAAGGACATTATAGGTAATGAAATTTTTGAAAAATTGGGTTGAATGAAGTCTCATTTTTATGTTGATAATAATCACATACAAAACGTTTCATAGTTTTATAAGTATCTAGAATAATGTCAAAAACCCTGCACAAAATCACAACGTGAATCTTGAATTTCAAAAATCCAATAATTCAAATTCAAATCAAAATAATAGGTGACACAAGACATAACCTCAATCTCAAAAACAAAACAATCAGCTGTCTTTCTGCATTTTTCAATGGCCGCATAAGAGGAATTACAGCGCTGCATCGCTTTTCTCGAGCGATCTCACTGAAATGACATGAATGATAACTTCCACCACTGCAACACAGCTCCTGCGTTAAAGCGAAAGAAATATATGTTTTTTCGCTAGACTATACTAACTGTGCTGCAGCGCAGCGAATCATGTCATTTCAGTAGGACCGCTTAAATATAGCGCTAGTTCTCGGAACGCAGCCATTACTGGCACGTCAAAAAAATCAGAGATACCAACTCAAATTGTCCCATCTTGGCGGCGCCCATGCCTCAGTGATTTTTGGCAAGGTCGGCCATATGCATTAGCAGTCCAGTTTTTATATAGGTCCGTGCTCTTACCTCAGGCGAACTGGGTCAACCTGTCATATAAAAACCTTGCCCACAATCTATCTCTCTCTCCCACATTTTTGGGCACATCATGTTTTTCGTCGCATCGTTTGGAGCCTCGTGGCCATTCCAGTTCTTTAGGTCGAGTTCAATGATACCGCAACGCCGCAACTCGCAATGCCGCAATGGCGGCCATCTTGAAAATATTCAGCATGGAGCACTTCGCATCTTTCCAATAATTCTAAATAAATCTTCACAATCATCACTCTTGAAATTCCTAAAACTGAACTTGGCAAAACCATGCATCGAAATTGAAACCTTCGTGAGTCATTTAACAAAAACAAACAAGCACAACGACTGTCCAATATCGGCCTTGAAAATAAGTATAAGGAAATTCCAAACAAAATCAAATCCAAATGGATGGCTTGAGTGAAGAATTAATTCTGCTACTCACCATATTAAGCTACGCAATTAATCCAATACAGTTTCTATTTAAATTTTTTCGCAATACGAGCGCCCTTCAAATTACACAAAACGAACACGAATCCGTCGGACGGCCAAAAAAACGCTAAAGAAACTTAAGAAAGATGAATGATTGACGATGAATACCAATATTACCAACATAATTTGATTCAGGAAAAAGTCCCTAAAATTATTTTACTTCAAGTGCGCACTTGGTAGTTCCGGGAACGTCCTGGGCATTGTGCGAAAGTACTGTTTTTCGTGTAACGCATTACAAACTAAGTACATTTTCAATAATAGTTTTCAAAATTGACATGAAAATGATTGCTTCCGATGTTGCCTGTTGTAAATTTACAAAAAAAAAATACTCTAAAAATATCCCTAAATTTAAACAGGATATATTGTCGCTAATCATTTCGCGGCTGTTTCAAATACTTCGAATCTACCTATTGACGATGTAGTGAAATACGAATTTTAATTCTGACAAAAGTATCACTTCACAACATAAAAAAATAGCTATATGCCGAATAAAAAAACGATACATACCTACCAGGTTTATCCTCGAGCATCACAAATCACAACAACAAAATTACAATCTCATTATGGAATAAGTAAGATGAAAGAAGAAACACAACTTTCTACTAACGACTACAAACTATTTTGCCGCCGGAACTCGGAACCAAAACGAAACCAACACAGCCGCTACGAAAATGGATACAAAAGTGAGGAAAGTTATCAATGGATTAATAAGGTGGCTCGGCAATTGGTTTCAAGGAGCGCAACGAGAGGGAGGCTGTGACGTCACATATGGATAATTCACACGTGCCTTTAGTGTTTATGTGCGTACAAGAGGTATTTTTTTTGGGCGGCTCATAACCATTTGCTTTATTGTTATACTGTCAATTTCTTTGGCAATATAACGAAGTAGCGTATCTCAATTTTTGCAATTTCACAGGAGATTTTCCTGTTATCATATTCAAGACTGTTGCTACGAAAATATTATGAGCGTTAATTGCCGATTGCACCAACCTATTTTGAGGATACTTAACGCTAAGGGACCCTTAACTTGACAATTTCACATGCAAAACTGTCAAGTTAAGGGTCCCTTAGCGTTAAGTATCCTCAAAATAGGTTGGTGCAATCGGCCATAAAGCCTCTGGAATATTGATATGGTAAACGCCAAACAACTTTGCATCTACATCATCAATAATAATCATAAGGAATCTATTTATCCAATAACTCACAAATCTATGATTTTTTCGGAGAATTCGATTACTACAATGTTCTGTATATTCCGATTCAATGGTGTATTTCTTTCACAGCACGACTTCAGATGCATATATTTTTCTTAAGAAATACCTATTTGGTTCTTTATTCCAGTTGTTCTACAAAAAAACATCACTTATACTATGACACAGCATTTGTCTTTTTAGTTTGATTTAGGCACCAACACTGATGAATTCAAGTTTTGTTGAGAGTATAACGCATTATTGACTATATAGAAACTATAAAGATTTGGAATCCTGAATCAAGGAAGACCGGATACCATGAAAAAATAAAACGGAGAGATAAATATTGTAGAAAGGCTGTTCAACTGTTCTAATAAACCAATAAAAGTTCATAGAAAATACCAGATATTATTTTTACAGATTCATTAAAGATACAGCTTACAGCGTATCATTATTCAGCTTACATTTGATGAATTTTGGATATGATATAAGTCAATATGTTCTGAATGTCACCCTGAAATTGAGCTTTCGAATTTAAGCCAGGACCGGACTTACGACGTTTTTATGAAATTGTGCATTTAAGCTCGTTGCAAAAACGATCTGCGCTACTTACAGACCAACGGAGAAGGACATTAGTGGGAAAAGGTATTTTGAAAATATCAATATTCTAGAACCATAACCTAAGAAACGATGTTTTTTTCTGTATGATAGTGCTTGTCGGCATTAAAACTATTTCACTTCATTTTGATCAAAGATTCTTGAAATTTCAATAGCAATGCGAATTGTTTGTTGGAGATTCGTCGATTTTTTGACATTTTAGAATTTTTAAATTGGAAAAAAAATAATTGATTATCATTTTTTTTTTTGATAAACTTCGTTAAATTTTACCCGATAATTTGAAGGGGCCGTGACATTCTCGTGCATCCATATTTTTTTCCATCAATCACGTTTAATCGAGATTTTATCTACCAAAGATAGAACCATGTCTACTTATTTAAAATCAAACAGACAAACTCTAGAATCCTGAAAATTTTAAAAATGTTCAACAAACAATCCACGTTTCCATGGAATTTCAAGAAACTTTGATCAAAATGAAGTGAAATGGTTTTGAAGCCGACCATCACCATCATACAGAAAAAAATTTGTTTCTCAGGTTATGGTTCTAAAATATTGATATTATCAGGATACCTTTTCCCACTAACTTCCTTCACAAAAAAAATATCAGTTGGTCTGTAAGTAGCGCAGTTCGTTTTTGCAACGAGCTTAAATGCACCAATTTCATAAAAACGTCGTAAGTCCGGTCCTGGCTTAAATTCGAAAGCTTAATTTCAGGGTGACATTCAGAACATATTGACCAATATCATATCCAAAATTCATCAAAATCTATAAACAAACGAAAAAGTTATTGAGGATCAAACTATGTTCTAACTAAATTTGGCCCACAGTGTACATGGCCAGTCTCTAACTTGGAATAAATCAAGTCAAGGCATCGACAATTTTTTGAATCCTAGCCATCATTAATTATAACTATTTTAAAGGGTTAGTAAGTCAAATTACACAATAATAAATGCGTGCCAAATTTGTATTTCCTTTTTTTGTTTTTTCCTTTAGTCGATGACTTGAAAATTTGGGACAACCTGTATAAAATGTTCGTACATTTATAAAGGGCGCAACTCAAAATACTCATCGACATATCCGAGCTAATTTTTTCGAAAAAAAAAACCATTATTTCCCATTTAATGGGCAGCCAACTGAAAACCACCCACATTGTGCAGGATAATAATTAGACATTGACACGGACTTTCAAAATAACAAGCTAAATATTGGTGAGGATGTTGATTATAGTGTTCTGGTTGTCATCCCAAATAACCTCTATCTTGGAGAAATTCCGCCATTTCGAAAAATTCACCGCAATTTTGAATTTGTATAGTTTTAAGCATATCGACTGAACCGAACATCAGATTATTTTCGTTTTTGCGCAAAATCAATTCATTTAGGCTGCGGTATCTTCCGAAATTCTAAATTTATTAAATATGCAGTGTGTCCCAGGAAAAGTGCCCGAATAGGTGTAAATGATAAAGTTACGCGATGTCTTGCGTGGACGGCGCCTCACGGATCGTCCGACATGTGACCTGTATTCTTGAATACCTGGGAGGAGAACTTTTGCGGGAAGTGGGCGTGACCTCACAATCTGATTATTAAATTTTGTTGTTGAAGTCGATTTTGTGTGCTGTTTGTAAGATGGTTGTAGATGATTTCTGCCATATTATGATCTACACTTTTTTCACTTGTAATTCAGAAAATCGAAGTTTAAATTCAGATAAGGGAATTTGTATTTCAGAATAGGAACTTGTAATTCAGAAAATAGAAATTGAATATCAGAATGGTTCATTCAATTTCAGATTAGGAAAAATGAAATTCAGATGAGGAAGTTGAGATTCAGAAAGGGGAAATTGTATTTCAGATAATGGAATATGTAATTCAGAATACTATAATATGCATCTCAGGGTACGTTTGTCGACGATCTCGAGGACGTTCTACGTACAAAAAGTCAGGTAGTTCAACAGCGTCCGTCAGCTCGAGGTCCAAATATTTCTGCTGCTGGTAGTGTATGGTAGCAATGGAGAGAAGAGGATGCTTCACGGTGTTCTTAGCAAATGAGTGGATCTCTTTGTACAACAAAGAAGGCACAAAGTAAACCTGAAGATACAAATCAACGAAAGCACTCATAGGTATTCACTGATTCTGAATTACATGTTATCCTACCAATTCTAAATTACATTTTCCAATTTCTGAATTACAATTTCCATTTTCTGAAAATGAATTTCTTTTTTCTGAATAACATATTCCTATTCTCAATTACAAATTTCCCTTTCTGAATTACATGTTCCTAATCTGAATCACAATTTCCATATTCTGAAATCAAATTTCCTATTCTGAATTACATTTTCCGCTTTCTGAATTACAACTGAAAAAGGTGTAGAAGATGTAGAAGACACTGAAGAATGTATGGAAATAAAAAAGATGATTTCTGGGAGCATTCCCGGGAGCGTATTGGCATTCCTTACTACGATACAGAGCATATATGATCTGCATCGCAGTAAAGTATGGCTGGACTAGGTTCACAATTTCTTCAGCCATTGTTTACTACGGTGCAGACCAAATGCGCTGTTATGGGAGTAAAGTATGGCAGGAATGAATTTGTTAACTCAATTCATTCATTATCGTTTACTACGATGTATAATCACATACATTATTATTATTATCTATTATAATGGTGAATCTAGAAATATCCTACTATAATTTATTGTGACGATGTGTACAATGGCTTTACGGAGTTATTTCTAATTTCGCAAATTAGAACTGGACAAGGGTTCAACTTCAACAATTTGTGTCTATATAGGGTGTTACTCAATGATTGGCCGTAATTCCAGAGACGCATTCCTAAACCAAATTGAAGTAGAAAAGGTCTTGTAAGTAAAATGTGTCCTAAATATACTCAGTGACATTAGAAGTGTTACACCGACTTATTTCCCATAAGACTCAATGTAAACATGACCTACATAGCTTCATAATAATATCTCCTTTGAAAAGAAAGATATCAAATTAACCAAAACAGTATCTTCAGGATGAATGAAATTTCAATATTCAAGCATAGGAGGAATTGCATTTCTACCAGGAAACTCTATAGAGTGTTTTGAATTTCCAACACATTCTATATACCCAATGCTAATTGCAATGCTAGTTTGACCATCAAATTTTGAAATACTTTATAGAGTTCACTGATAGATATGGAATTCCTCCTACGCTGAAATATTGAAATTTCAATCATTCTGAACATTTTGTTTTTTTGGTTAATTTGGAATATTCTTTTTTCAAAGGAGATATGAAACTTTGTATTAGGTTACTATGTTCACATCTTATGGGAAATCAATCGGTGTAACACTTCTAATGTCACTGAGTAAATAAATGGTCTGGTTTTCGAAATACAGGTTTAGAAAAAAATCGGATTTATCATTAGTAAATCAAGTAAACTTTGCTCGTTGCTATGGGAAACGTTGTTTTGTTGTTATGAATATGATGTTTTGTACTTTCTTCGACTGCCTATGATTTTTCATGTGGTCAAAAAGTTGATTTTTCTCTAAACCTTCTTTTGAAAAACAAACTATTCAGGACAAATGTTCATAAGGCCTTTTCTACTTGGAATTGTTTCCGGAATGTCTCTTTGAAATAACGGTCTATCATTATGTGAACGCCAAGTCAAGCATACTCAAATTCAATAGCAATTGAATTCAACGACGTCTTGAACAAAAACACGTAGTGTATTATGCTCAAAAATGAAACTATGTTTATATTCAATAATATATTTTATTTTTACAGCGTACAGGGATATTTTGGGTTAGGGTTAGTAAAATAAAAAAGTGGGACTCATTTGAATGAAAGCACTGTATCAACATATCTGCATGTTTGTGTATAATAGTATTACCCACCTCCACTTCTCGTAAAGATGTTTAACTTGACGTTCAGTCGGATTTTCTTGGGCGTTGGCCAAAATAAGAGCAATATTTGTGCCTTCTGCTTCTTGGCAGCTTTCCAGCATCATTTCATGATAATTTCTTGCAACAGAGTTGGTCATTCCCTCATTAAAGTATTGTAGAAAGGTTTGTTGTACATCAGGCGCCATTCTCAGATAGCTATAAGCTTCTGCAACTGTGGTGCGATGCGAATGTTCAAATATAAAATCGAGAGAGAAATTTTGGATATTACAAAATTTTATAGAAACACCCCATATTTATAAAATGCGTATGAACAGGGTCATTCCTTAAAATACCCTTCCACCCTATAACCGTTATTTAAAGCGTTATAGAAGAAAGGTGAATACAAAAGCTCTATTTGGTCTAATTTTTATAATCTGGTGTCAAAAAGAAACACATGAATCATTGGTAATGAAAAAATTCTGAAAAATATTTGTTTTCCAAATGGAATGGTATACTTTTGTCTTGAATGAAAGATCTTTTTCTTGTGAGTTCATAAATTTTATATTAGTCGATGATTGCGTCAGCCGTGCTATTTCAGTTTACAGGACCATTTTTTCCCTTCCAACTTCGGATACAATCTATAAATTTAATTGCTATGGAAAACTAAATAGATAAGTAAATAACTAGTTTTTTTTTGAATGTTGACATTTCCTTTATGCTTTTTTTTTTCAACCTTTCAAAAAATTAGACCAAAAACAGACAACTTTGGGTATTTATCATTTTTTTATAACTCTTAAAATAACGGCTATAAGAGGGGTGGGAAATTATGATGAATTCCTCTCTGAATCTACTGATCTACTGAAATTATGGTACATACTGAAAATATTGATAAAATAAGCGAATACTAATCCTTGCTAAGTAATGTACGACATTTTCATGAGACAAGTGGTAGGTGTACATATGATATACTTACGTTAATGCAGCAATTGAATCCATTTTTCAGTCATTTTTTATCGTGTTAACTATTTTGAATAAAATATCGATTTTTGCATCGCAGTTCTTATCACGAATGCGACAGTTCTTTCCTTTTCTATAATTTTCCTTAACTTTATCAAAACTATTATGCTGGCATTTGTAGACTTTTCGATATTCATATTTTTTGGCAGATGGATACGTGTAGCGAACAATCCAGTAACTACAGGTCTTGGAGCTGAATTCAGCAACCCAATTATCGCACCAAGTACTATAAGTCACATCACTTTCGACTTTCTTGCATCTAACACAAGCATTGAAACTCCCTTCATTGTCCTCAAACCGTTGAACTGTGGCTGTTTCGGAATTGCACATGTCATTCAATATTTGTTCGTAATTCATTTTAACGTCAACCCACCGGAAATTAGAAATACCAACTAACAACTCAAAGAAACAATATTCACCTCGAAACTCGGGGCTCGGGGGCTTCACAAGGACGATCTCGTGCGCTTTATGTTTACACTTGATCCGGCAAAACTTCTTTCGTCAAAAAAACACTGACTTCTGCGTAGCCGCGCATTCCGACTCGTGCTTATTGTTTACCGAAATTCACAAACATGTACTAAGACTACCTTATGAGAATAGAGTGAACTTCAAAAGATTAGTCCTAATCCAAACTATCCCTGAACGCTGTAAAAATGAATGGACAATTTGCACAATTTTTGGAAATATGATTAGTAAGTACTGATGCCATTGATGTTTAAAAAATCAACTTTCGACCTCTATTGATGTAGTAATCACCGATTAAAGAGCGCCAATCAACATCCACTACGTCACATCAGAAAACATCTCCGTCTGGCGTATAGTCTGTAATAACTCTCTCTCGAGAGAGAGAGATAGAGAGAGAGAGAGAGAAAGAGATAGAGAGAGGGTAATATAGCTCCCGTCTTTGAGCATACAGTGAAATTTGCGTTTTCTTTTTCATTTATTAAGTATATTTTTGGGTATTTTGGAAAAATGTTTTCGCTGATGACTTTCAAATCTTGTGTAGAATACGTAAATAAAATTTCAGGTCATTTGACAATGTATGCAAATTGTCCATTGTACTTATTGAGATGTGTCCTGAATAATCTTGTTTTCGAAAAGAGCAGGTTCAGAAAAAAATCCACTTTTTGATCACATGAAAAATCATGGTCCGTCAAGGAAAGTCAAAAACAATAGATATGTTCATAACAACAGAACAACGTGGTCTACAGCAACGAGCAAAGTTGACTTGATTTGACAATAATAAATCCGCTTTATTTCTAAACCTGCATTTCGAAAACCAGACTATTTATATATATTTATATTATACACGCACTCTACACTTCCTTTTTTGATTGGACTATTTCTACTTCAATTTGGTTTAGGAATGCATCTCTGGAATTACGGCCATTCATTGAGCAACACCCTGTATAGACAAAAATAATTGGAGTTAAACTCTTGTCATTCGCTAAATTGAAAATAGGTCCGTGAAGCCATGCATTGTACACATCGTCACATTAAATGATAGTAGGATATTTCTAGATTCACCATTATGATAGATAATAATTATTATGTATGTGATTAATTTCTATTATACATCGTGGTAAACGAGAATAAATGAATTGAGTCAACAAATCCATTCCTATCATTCTTTACTCCCATAACAGCGCATTTGGTCTGCACCGTAGTAAACAATGGCTGAAGAAATTGTGCATCCAGTCCAGCCATACTTTACTGCGATACAGATCATGTATGCTCTGTATCGTAGTAAGGAACGCCAATACGCTTCCCGGGAGTGCCCCCGTCACAGACATCAGGAATAAGGGGCATGGACGGCATTAACGGCTACCGCGTAAGCACCGGCAGCGCGAGAATTTTGTCTTGCGTACCGATGCCGCGAGCGGACGTGTAGTACGCTTCAGTTGTTCTGCAGCCGTTGATAGTGAAATGTCAAGAATAAGAAAATTATAAATTTTCAAGTATGCGTAGAACACGTTTGGGGAACACAACAGATGTTCTCAAAAAGACACATCTATTGAGTCATGGTGGTTATAGCTCAGAAAACTCGGCTGTTTTGCACCAGGATGCCCAATAATTCAACAAGTCTTTTTCATTTTTGTCAAATTCGCAAAAACAGTTCTTGACTATGATCGATCTCGGCTGAAATCCGCACGGTCCGTACGGCGAATATCAAATAATTTGACCATTCCACCGCATGACAGCCGGGAATACCGCCCGCGTCCTAAGATACCGTCCACGCAAGCAAGACACACGCATCAGTTTTATCGGTTTGATTTCGCCGGTAGTACCGTTCGCGCCGGACGGTCCGTGTGGCGCCGTCCACGCAAGACATCGCGTTGGAGTTGAATGTTTAAATTTTGGGGATAGCTCCTGCTTAATCTCTAACTGAAATGTGAAAAAGATGATCTCAGTCAATTAATATACAGGGTTTTTTACTTAAAACTCCGCACGTCAATATCTCGGAAACGAATAGGAATATTTGATTTCTGTAAAAAGTAGTCAATGTATGGGATGGGGTCAAGTAGTTATTTTTCAAAGTTAAAAAAATTCGACGCCTACCAAGAGTAAAGCGTCGCGACGCATCGAAAATATTAATCGATTGCAGGGACTTTGAAATTACGCGCATGCAAAAGTACGAGTTATTTATAAACTTTTTTGTTATTTAGTCGAACTCATTTATTCTACTCAGTTTTGAGATATACAGTGTGTCCAAGATAAGGATGTCTATCATGGGGATCTTGAAAACCGTGAGAGATACAAGGTCGGTTAAATGGAGGCAAAGTTGCGTATTTTGATGCTCAACAAAATGAAGTTTCAAAAGCCAAGATATTCCGAATAAGTCCGAAATTATCCGAAAAAAACCGAAATTTTTCAAAATTGTTTTCATTTTTTTCTGACCAAATTTGAAGAGATATTTTGAAATGAATGGAACTTCTTCATTGCCACTTTTTGCCCTTTACAAGATAGGGTTATTGAATTGAAGAACCGACGTTTCGTATATGAGCAGCCATCATCAACTTTGTTTTTTTAAATACGGTCCTGGATTTTTTATGACGGATTTTGAGGGTCTCTTATGTTCCTAAACTAACAATGTATTGCAATTACTCAAAAAAATTATGTTGATGGATTTTTCCATAAGAACTCATGTGTTAGAGAGAGACAAAAAATACATTTTTAATAGGATCAAGACTTTTTGATTAGTGCGATACCTCGTTGGTTTAGGAACATAAGAGGCTCTTGAAATCCGTAATAAAAAATCCAGGATCGTATTTAAAAAAACAAAGTTGATGATGGCTGCTCATAGACGAAACGTCGGCTCTACAATTTAATAACGCTATCTTGTAAAGGGCAAAAAGTGGCAATGAAGAAGTTCCATTCATTTCAAAATATCTCTTCAAATGTGGTCAGAAAAAAATAAAAACAATTTTGAAAAATTTTGGTTTTTTTCGGATAATTTCGGACTTAGTCGGAATTTCTTGGCTTTGAAAACGGCATTTTGTTAAGCATCAAAATACGCAACTTTGCCTTCATTCAACCGACCTTGTATCTCTCACGGTTTTCAAGATCCCCATGATAGACATCCCTATCTTGGACACACTGTATATCTCAAAACTGAGTAGAATAAATGAGTTTGACTAAATAACAAAAAAGTTTATAAATAACTCGTACTTTTGCATGCGCGTAATTTCAAAGTCCCTGCAATCGATTAATATTTTCGATGCGTCGCGACGGTTTACTCTTGGTAGGCGTCGAATTTTTTCAACTGTGAAAGATAACTACCCGACCCCATACATTGACTACTTTTTACAGAAATCAAATATTCCTATTCGTTTCCGAAATATTGACATGCGGAGTTTTAAGTGAAAAGCCCTGTATAGCGTGCAAGTTTTTGAGCCGAATTTTGAAAAGTAGTCAAGAGATGTAACAAAAATGTAGGCATCGGGAAAAATCGTTTAGAATTAAAAGCTCAACTCAAATCTTGATTTGCCAGTTATTTGGCATACTTAAGTTTTCTAAGTAATTTTTTCACTTTGAAAAAAATCGAGGCAATAATATTAGTTCGACAGTACCAGATCCAGATTTACAAATGCAGGTTATAATGTGAGCACCCTTTCCGTTGCAGGTTCTTCTCTAGTTGGAATGGGTTTTAGCAGACCTGCATGCACAATTCATTATTCATTCCCTTATGAGCTCCGGCAAGCGATTCTCCTTCTATTCTTGAACCTGAAATGTATAAGGCATAGTAGCAAGTCCTCGGTGGTGAACAAATGACCTGGTGGTAAACTCGTCATAAATGTTGTTTGGCCACTTCATAGCGGATGTAGCTACGTTAAACGTTGCTGTGACTGATTATTGGGGATTTGTTCTCTGGTGGAGTCGATATCTGGCGTTGTTCAAGTTGCGTTCTCCATCTTCACAGTCGTACAATGCAAGAAGAAAACGTTCGCCTGCAACCGTAATATACTCCTGCGTATCAGTCGATACGTTAAAGACGAATACGACTTGCTTGATCTTCTTGAAAGATGTCTTTTTGCCTTTTTTAAAGAGCAGAAGTGCATCACATCCAGTTGCTGCATGGAAAAACATTTGCAAAAAACCCTCTTTGCTGTGATGTTGAGGGCAAAGCATCGTCTGTTGATGCTCACCTGCCGTTTCTCTTGGTGCGTTCTTCATCCTTTGCGCTTGGAGATTCGTAACCATTGAAAACCACGGTAGCATTTTGCCCGAACAATGTGACGTAGAAGGATAGCTACCCTACCCGCTACCATGGATCGACGATACTTCTGACACCTTGGCCGGATCAAAGATCTTCTCATATTGGCAGATAGAGAGCAGGCAGAGAGAACTCCAGAAGTCCGGGAGCAAACTGCTTTCAGCGCTGGAACTGGGCTGTGGCAGTTCACTGTTATGCCATTTGAATTATGCAATGCACCTGCCATGGTCGGAAGGCTAATAAAGACGGTGCTCAAGGGGCTGTCGTGGTCAACATGTCTGGGTGTATTTCGACGACCAGTATTCCAGAGGCTGGGAAGTTCCGGTTTGAAGCTGAATCCAAAAAAATGTCAAGGGTTCGGAGTAGTTCAATATCTGGGTCATATCGTATCGGCGGATGGAGTAAATGTCAAACAGCAAAAGGTGAAGGGAGTAGGGGAATGGCCAGTACCGAAGAACCTTCACGAACTATGAAGTTTGCTGGGTTTGTGCACCTAGTACAGGCGATATGTTCAAGAATTTGCTCGACCTCTCCATAAGCTCACGGAGGCCCAAAGACGTTTTTACTGGGATGAAGATAGCCAGGCAGCCTTCAACCTTCAACATGTTAAAAACGGCACTTGCCAGCGCACCCATCCTAGACTACCCACTACGACTGAAGGAAACTTTGTCCTGGATACAATTATAAATATATCGCAAGTGAGGACCACCAAGCTTCTGAAATCTTTATTTTTTGAGAGAGTTGGTTTGTTGAGTGCTTTTGTGCCATGACATACTAGGCGATGAATCGCAGAATATAGCGTTTTTTCGCTTTTTATGTCCAAGTATATACGTTTTAAATGGAATCACTTGGCGGAAAATCGCAAAATTCTGCATTTAATCGCCTAGTATGGCATTGCACTTACCTGCAAACATTGAAGCAGCTACAAGTTTTAAAGTATTTACTCCATTAGTTGATAGGTACATTTTGGATTTTCAAATTTATGTACCTATATCATATCCTTGTACATGGTAAAAGTCCCATAGCTCAATTAATTGTGGATTCAAAATTGTAGACTATAGTAGCTAAGTGTGCTGAATAAACAACTATATTTCATTCCATCTCATTTCAAGACGCTGGGAAAGTTAGTTAGTTAGTTGGGTGTTAGTTTTACTGGGTCAATTGCCAGGCCGCAGTCCAAAAGCTCCTATACGCCAGTACAATGTTGGAAGCCCCTTCGAGACGATCGCTATATATGTGGATGAATGGTTTTCCGAGTAATGCAAAGAAAACAATAAATACATCGTCGTGATGAGCTACTTCAGCAAGTGGACCATAGCGTATGTCATGATGTTCTGATTAAAGAGTGGATCTGCCGTTATGATGTTCCATTGGAGCAGCATTCGGTCCAGGGCAGGAACTTTGAATCGGCGTTATTCAAGAACATGTGCAATGTCTTAAGAATCAAGAAGAAGTGGACGACTGCGCTGCACCCACAATCGGATGGCATAGTGGAGCGAATAAACCGAACCATCAATCGACACTTGGCCAAAGTTGAATTTGACCATCAAAGAGACTGGGACGTACATCCCCGTTTCTTCTGGCATATGTACCGATCTGCAGTTTATGAATCCACAGGCGAAACCTCAGCAAGGATCATAATGGGTCGTGTACTCCGGCTGCCCTGTGATCTGAAGTTTGCATGGCTACCTACTTGGGATGTCGCTGGCCGCTGGAGCACAAGCGATCTTCGCAGAAAAATGAACGATATACACCAGCGAGTCCGTCTAAACATCCAATATGCAATGGCGACAGGATGAAGTAGGCTTATTACGGTAGTGCCAAGGAATAAGGCGGGTTCCAGAATGAGGATCTGGTTTGGCTGCACACTGCACAACCCACAGAGGCACCTTGGATGACCCGGTATGCTGGGAACACCGAGAATCAGGACGCGGAAGGCTTAAGTGAGACAGATCAGGTCACCCGAGGAAGACATGTCACTGAAAACCTGCTTCATGTCCCTAAACTCCAATGGCCAGAAAGTCAAGAATGGCATTGTTCAGAAAAGGCAGCTGATTTGGTTCAAAGAAACAGACGAGTACGCGTTGGCTCACTAGGTCACTAAAGAGCTCAGCGGAAGAGAAGGACTGGCTGTTGGCTGTTGCACTAGAACGGAAATTCGGACGACTGGACCATTTGCGATGTGAAGCGCCAGCGGTGTGGAAGGGACACGACTCCTGTTCTACCTTGTGACAATGAAGCTTCCACAACATCTGAGCATCCACATTTGGCGATCCCAAAAATGACTAACGATCGAATCAAAAGTCGCGGCATTGAAATCCTGTTTTCCTGATATCCCTTCCGGAAAGTACACCAGAGGACAGTGGACTGCTATTTCCACCAAACATCACGCGGCTGGTTCGGGAACAGTTGCCTATACCGACCGACATGAAGACATCTCGGGACGAAATCCTCTATAAGGAGGGAGCAATGTGACAAAATACTTGATATTCCATTCGACCGACTCATAGGGGCTGTCGGAACAATAAACGTACAGGCCATATCACCTTTGGGATGAGACAGTGGTTGACCTTGTCATATTTTCAAAAAGCATTTTTAATGCGGATTTTGACAATAGAAAAATTCAATTTAGCGCCCGACTATCACAAAACAAGAGACAATGGTAACCTCTTCTTGTTTATCATCCAGTGACGTCTACGCTGGATGCGCAAGAACATACCCTTATGAGTGTATCGTGAGCACGATAGGTTTGGGTGCAGTCGAAGGCGTAAGGCGATTTCGCCATGGTTTTGGTACTCCCGTTTTTGAATCCAAAAAATGTCAAAAATTAACCAATTGGGGTACCAAAACCATGACGAAATCGCCTCTAATCTGACGTTGTCTCGCAATCCGTATCGAAGTTTTTTAAGCACGTACATATCAAATAAATTGGTGCCAATCAACCTGTCAATGGCGTTGGCGTTGGCCACTTTTTGGCTCAACGTGTACTAGAGCCATTATAGAATATCCTATACCTCAGGTTATCTGGACCACCTGCCGTACTTGGTTATTGCGTTGGTCATATGTTCTGTAGGAATTCGTTTTACCGTGAACACATCAAATAAATGGAATGGCGCCAATACTCGTACAGCGTTTACACGTTGTCTACTACTTGTTCGACCAACGTGTACTGGGGCGATAAATCCAGGTAAAATCAATGCCCAAGATCAGCCAAATCCTCAATTCATTTATTCACATATCTATTACATCAATTGGCTAAGTTTAAAATAAGTTACCCCAATTGTTAAAATCACATGAGCAGTTTTTGCACCAGCACCTAGATGAATAAACATCTGTATGTGCAGTTTACTTGGAAAATCAATTATGTTCAACAGTGAGACAAATATATATCAGAAAAAGATATGTCTATGTACATATATGTATTAATGAAAAAGTTACAATTGTTAAACTTATCTATATTTCAACCTACTTACAAACTAACAAAAAAGAATTACACTTTGCTCTAGCTGAACAACCCTTCATAATGAAGACGATTCTCAAATATTGCTGTTTTACTTAAATATCTATAGCTTTTTATTTTCGAACAATTTCTTACAACACCTGGAAGCATGTTGTACAGTTTAGGCCCATAGTAATTCATATACCTTAGGTTCAGATTATTGTTACTTATAGGAAGTTTAATTTTCTTGTTGTACCTGGCTCTTGTTTCATAAGAGTGGTCAACAAAAGGTCTAAAAAAATCCTAGAAAGGTATTATTAGCAATGTCTTTCAATGCTGAGAGTTTGTTTTTCTAAATAATTCTGTTATTTTACATAATGCATCAATTAGGCTGTGACATACGATTCGCATGAGTGTATGGCGTATCTCATGCAAAAAATAAATAAACATTTTAAGAGCCTTGGGATTCGAACGGGACATAATTACATTGCGGGAAAAGTTCTCCTCCAACCAATTCGGGAACGGGAACAGGTGCGGAAAAGTGTTAAAAGTTGTTAGCTTTCCTAAATTAAAGAGAAATGTGTACGACGGTTCATCAGATATGAGGAGGAGGTTTTGTTAATTCTAGAGGCAGAAGATGATGAAAAAAGAAATATGATGACTTTGTTTAATTTTTGTACTTTTTTGTTTTATAGACAAAAGAGGACGAAATAATGAATATAGGTCATTATTAAAGACATGCTCCTCAATCTTTATATTTCATCCCATAATTCGTCTATAGCCTCTTTATATTTTTATATTCTGGATAAAATAAATTACACCAAGAATGATAATTTTGCACAATTTCTATAATTGTTTTTGCACAATGCACATGCCTGTCAAACACAAACAAAACAAGAAATGGTGGAATCCATATCGGAGAAAGTGGACTAAGTGGAGGAAGAGCAGATCTGATATTTGAAAGATGACGTCATGATATCTCGATTTTGGAGTCCCTGTATAAAATGTTCGTACATTAAAAAGTGTGTAATTTGAAATACTGATCGACGGGTCCAAGCGAAGGTCCAATCATAATTCCATAAAAAGACTTTCTTAGATTTACTGAATTTTTTCCACTTTAGAGACTCGTCCTCTGGTTGAATCGATTATACAGGGTGTCCCAGCAAGGGTGGCCACCGGCCATATCTCAGAAACTACTGGACCTAAAAGTTCAGGAAAGAAAAATTATCACTAAAGTGGCCACGAGAAAATGCTGGGAAATATTTTTAACTTCGAAATTTTTCCGCTAGGGGGCGCAATCAAAGCTTAAATATTAAAATTCGAAATTTCTTCGGAAATTCTCAGATTGAGGTATATCTTTATCAACATGGTTAGAAAACCTAGACAATTTCACGTCTTTTTAGTAAAGGGCTCATTGGCGTACCGATCTTCGTGTGAGTAGGGGAAGGTAGTGAAAGTGTAATTGTTCAAGTGGCTGTAACTTATAAACGACTTGTCCGATTTTGTTGCGTATAGGCTTGTTTGGAAGATAAATGTGAGTACTTTCGTATATCGTATACAGTGATGCGTGATTGTCTCCAGAAAAGTTGCTAGAAGGCGTAATTTGAATTAAAAACTGTTATTTTCGTTTCACCTCAAAAATTTAAATGGTACGGTATAATTCTGATAACAGAATCGAAATGAAGATTAAATTTACAAGAAAAAACTTTCAAACCGCAGGTTGATATCTTTTCTCGTTTTCGAGTTATGGCCGAGAAAATAATTTTGACACTCGAAAAGTTGTTTGTTGTGTAGTTTTATTTAACTTTATAAATGTTCGAATTGTCCTTCATCTTGTAAAATACATTTCTGTTTCTATTTCAATTGGTGCAATGGAATGTATAGCATTCTCAATCCGCTCAATCATATTTACTCTTGTGGTGGGACGAGTTTTGTGAACGATGTCCTTGATTCGTCCCCACAAGTAATAGTCCAACACAGTTAAATCGGGGGATCTCGGTGGCCATGGGAACAAACTGCCCCTTCCAATCCAGCGATCTGGATAACGGTTGTTTAAAAAATCACGAACTCTCCGTGCATAATGAGCTGGGCAACCGTCATGTTGGTACCACATGGACATCCTAAGACCAATGGGAACATCTTCTAAAAGTATTTGCAAGTCATTTTCTAAAAAGTTTAAATATGATTCACCATTTAAATGGCCATCAATAATATACGGCCCAATAATTTTGTTTCCTAACACTCCGCACCAGACGTTTACACTCCACCTGTTTTGATGATCCACTTCCCGCATCAAGTGTGGGTTTTCCCGCGACCAAACGTGCATGTTATGCAAATTAACATTTCCAGAACTAGAGAAACGGGCTTCATCGGTCCATAAAATTTGGGAGAGGAATTGAGGATGTTCGTTGCACATTTCTCGAAGCCAATAGCAATGGTCTAGTCGCCTGTTGAAATCATCTTCTGATAGAGCTTGGTGTAAGGAAAGATGGTATGGACGAAGTTTGAAGTCTCTTAAAATTCGGAGCACTGAAGAACGACTTAATCCTAGATGGTGGGAAATTTTTCTTGTGCTCAAATGCGGTGAAGCTTCCACGTAAGCGAGAACGTTTATAATATTGTCTTCATGGTTTCTTACCGGACGTCTTCTGATTGGAACTGGATTGAGCTGTACACTTCCCGTTGTTCTTAAACGTATTGTCATTCGCCAAAATAGCTTTCTGATGTAGTGCCTTCGTTCAGGATACCTTGCAGCGTATTCACGTGCCGCAATCGGAGCATTTCCAAAACTTTGAAAATATACGGCGAGCATATCAAAAGCCTCGGCATTGGTGTAAGACATTTTAACAGAGAATGTTAAAATGATGATTAAGAGATTGTTATGATTGCAATATCTGTTTCAATTATCTCCATGAAAACCCGCCGATGTTTTTCCACGGCTACCTAGATTTTTTTTCAACCCATCATTGCAATATTTAATACATAATTAGATTGGGATCTATGCTCATCAAAATATTTTTCATATGTTATGAGTTTTGTTCTATTGAAATAACAAATGAAAACATTAAATTTTACATAATTTGGACTAGTTATTATTATTGAAGCCAAAAAAAAAGCAGGTTGCAATAGAACTACACAACAAACAACTTTTCGAGTGTCAAAAACTATTTTCTCGGCAATAACTCGAAAACGAAAAAAGATATCCACCTGCGTTTCAAAGGTTTTTTCTAGTAAATTTAATGTACCTTTCGATGCTCTTATCAGAATTATACCATACCATTTAAATTTTTGCGGTAAAATGAAAAACACTGTTTTTAATTCAAGTTACCCCTTCTAGCCATTTTGCTGGAGACAATCACGCACTACTGGATACGATGTTCGAAAGAACTCACATTTATCTTCTAAACAAGCCTATACGCAACAAAATCGGACAAGTCGTTAATAGGTTACAGCTACTTGAACAATTACACTTTCACTACCTTCCCCTACTCACACGAAGATCGGTACGCCAATGAGCCCTGTACCAAAAAGACGTGAAATTGTTTAGGTTTTCTAACCATGTTGATAAAGATATACCTCAATCTGAGAATTTCCGGAGAAATTTCGAATTTTAATATTTAAGCTTTGATTGCGCCCCCTAGCGGAAAAATTTCGAAGTTATAAATATTTCCCAGCATTTTCTCGTGGCCACTTTAGTGATAATTTTTTTTTTCCTGAACTTTTAGGTCCAGTAGTTTTTGAGATATGGCCGGTGGCCACCCTTGCTGGGACACCCTGTATGTATAGGTACTTTGGGTACATTCACTATTCACTACCTTCACTGTTATAGATATATTAAAATTGTGCACATAGCACATATCACTCAAAATCAGTGCAGGTACAAACATTCAAAAAATAGGACGAAAATAAGATCCAAGCACGCTTTAGGAACCATAAAACACTGCCAGTGTGTAAATATGCTCCGTCCAAAAGCATGTTCTTCAAAAGCCTGCTTAGAATGTCCGTTGGTTTGGATCTTGCATCGCGGTATGTGACTAGGACTTTATGTTTCTGGTCATAAAGAAACCCTTTTTAAAAAATGATTTTTATTTTCACAACTTTGAAAATTAATTGAAAAAAATACAATTGGAACTTAACTCTAACGTGTCTATGCCGTTTCTCCGCGAGCGGACCGTTTCCTCGCCGTAAGTATCCAAGGAACTGCTGACGGCTGCACAGTCATGATGCTGCTTACTAAGGACTTATTAGACACATAACTCCTCCCTTCTTAAAGGAAACTCAAGGGGGTAGCACTTGAGTTTCATCAATGGTACTCGTACGCTGGGGCTTGATTATGGCTGGCTTCCTTTTCATGACAAGGTAAATTGCCATCGGGATCGGGATCAGAAGAATCAGGATCCAGAAGGACCAGTGTTGATAAGGGCTATGCTCTTTTACATAGTCCAGAGGCTTGATATGTGACTCTTGTAGTTGCAATTGGTGTAGTTGATCCAGAGGTAAATTTTGAAGGTGGATTTTTTCTACTTGGGCAACGGGAACATGGATTTCTTTGACGCCATCTAAAGTGACTGGATGGCCATGGAATGCTTCTTGATCGTTCTTGTAGACGGACCGTGATGTTTGGATGGAACATCTTGGTGGAACTATGAATAAGTAAGTTCCATGAAGCTGAGCGATTTCGTCTTCTTCACAGTGAGTCTGGATTTTCTGACTTTTCGGAAATATGCCGATGTAGTGGGCTTCATCGATCTCTTCCATGATTGGCTTGTTGATATGGATTGGTATTTGTCGACATGTGTCCGACTGATTTTTGAGGGACAAAAGGGACGTAACGCAATCAGGATTTTCATGTGTTGGTAGAACGTTGTTGTTCTTGCAGTAGTATATCTTCTTCAGGGCCATGCATTCTTCGTTTTGGTATTGGTACTTGTCGTTGCTCAGGATAAGGTAAGTAGAAGGAGGGATGATGATGGAATTGTTTTTATTTGGGATGGAAAAGAGATGGAAAATCTCGAAATCATCCTGATTCACTAGCGGAAAATTTAAAGAGAAAACTATTTTGTTTTCAATTGCAAAAACATTTGTTTCAACTACACGGTAATACATTTCGAAATTATCGCTTAGAAATAGAAGTTGGAAAACATTGTGTTGTTTCTGGAGTTCATTCACTATTTCTTTGAGATCTCGTGGAGTTATTATACTCCTATGCAAGGTTTTGAGCGAGGCGAAGGTGATAGCATTTTCTAATTCGCTGATGAAGTTCAACAATGCGTCGAGATTTACTTTGATTTGATCAATGGTCTCGTGAATTTCAAGGTAGTGCAAATAGCTGAACTGTGTCTTTTTGATATCATCAATAATACCATTTATTCGGTTTTCAATTGCTTTCTGATTATTACTCACAATTGTCATGGTGTGATTGATGTTTTTCATTAAATTGGTTGTTAAAGACACTTGTTGATTGACTGTTTGAATTACATTATTTTGACTATTTTCAAGCGTTTTTATATGATCATGAATTTCTTTAGCGTCTTCTTGGTCAAGATTGCCAGTTATAAATTTGACAAGTGATCCGATTGGATTAATTAAGCCTCTTTTATTTCGTCCATTTGGTAGGAAAGAATCGATTTTCTGATTTACCAAATCTACTTCATACTTGAGATGTTGATAAGCTTCAAGCAATAGATATTTTGATTCGATTGAAGAGTTGTTAATTGTGGTTTCTAGTTTGATATAATGACTTGTTATGTCGGTTATTTGATTTTTTAGTGAAATGAGGTCAATGTAGTGTAGGAATGTATGTGTTGCAATTTTGATTTTGGCAGTGCCTAATTTGAATGGAAGGATGCCGGGGTTGGATTCAAGATTCTGAATCTGTACCTTCTGTGCCTTCGTCAGGTGAAGTAAGGTCATCAACCTGCAAAGGGTTTTCTGTCATTTTTCGGGGATTTTTGAAAATTTGTTTATGATAGTTATTTTGGGCAGTTGTTACTGTCAAGTCATTCGTTTTTAAAATATGTTCTGGTTTATAGAGTGGATTGGTTTTGGATTGTCTGTCGCCTAATTTTCGATAACCGATTGATCCAGGTTGGATATCGGGTGGATCATTCCGTTTTTCGTTCGCTTTTTCAATTACTTTACTTTTGTTAGCGGACAGATTTTCGTGAATATTTTTGTAGATTTCTCCCATTGATTCTTTATGTTGATTTAATTGATTGTTTATTAGTTGGGCGTTACTATCAATATCGATAGGATCTTTAAGTTCTAAATGACCAAATACTAAATCAATTGGTTTTTTCTTTGTTGCCGAATGAATTGAATTATTATATCCAATTATTGAGAGGTTTAGTTTTTCGTGCGGGCTTAAATTTGGTTTTGTCAAAGCTAAAGTTCTCATGTGTTCCAGAAGTGTTGAGTGAAATCTTTCTACTATAGAATTACTATTTGGGTTCAAAGGTAAGGTGTAATGCCAATTTATATTATACAACTTTGAGAATTCTTTCAATAGATGTTGATTGAACTCTGTACCATTATCTGAAACTATATTTTCGGGTATTTTGTAATTTGACACAAATTGAACAAGTGATTGGTAAATGTGGAGGGCTGAAAGGCTTGGCAAAATGAAAGCCTGACTGAATTTTGAAAAACTGTCGCAAATTGTTAATGCAACATTTTTGTCAAACTTGAATGTGTCTACATGTAGTGTTTCAAATGGTTTCTTAGGTGTAGGTGTAAGTTGTAATTTGATTAAGGGTGGATGACGCTCGTACTTTACTTGTTGACAAATCGAACAGTTATTGATGAATTTTCGTACATCATCATTCATTTTTGGCCAATAAAATTTTAATCGAAGTTGATCGATAGTTTCATGTACACCTCTGTGATTGGTAATACCTTCGTGTTGCTTTTTGATCGTTTCGCGTTGTTTGTCGGACTTTGTGATGTCAGCTAATAATTTATTTGATTTAAGTAACTTGTAAGTTGAGTGTTTGAAGGTCTGGGGGATAAAATTACACATTTTCTTATAAAGTTCGTCATTGTTGTCGTTTTGAAAATAGAAAACGTATTGTCTCTTGGGTTCGCCGTATTCTTTTAAAAATTGAATAACTTGATTTTCAAAAGTATCGTCATTTACGTAAATATACCATCGAGTTCTGTTAACGGGATCTGTGAAAATTTTCTTGATTTCTTTTCGAGGCAGTGTATTTCTATCAACTTTAATTATGAAAATTTGACAGAGAAAATAATTAATTGGTTTTTCAGTGATATGAATGGTGAGAATTGGATCTTCTGCACTCGTATGCACTGTTTCGTTGTCATCATTTTCGTCTGGGTCAGCCTGTGCTATAATAGACTGATTATCTAATATGGGATTCTCGTTATAAGATTGCATGAAACGTAATACAGGCGGTGTTTGCGACCTTATTCTAGTTTCGCTACTTTGGTTTTCCTCGGAATTAGACGGTTGGATATTTGTTTCGTTCACATGAATTTCTACTCGTGATAAAGCGTCGGCATTGGTGTTTTTCTTGCCTTTCTTATAAATAATTTGATAATCAAATTCTTCTAATTTTAGACGCCACCTAACGAGTCGAGAGTTTGGTTCTTTAAGGTTCATTAACCATTGAAGGGGTTGATGATCTGTTACAATTTTGAATTTCCTTCCGAAAAGATAAGGTCTAAAATAACGTGTTCCCCATATAATTGCGAGAAGTTCTTTTTCAATAGTACTATAGTTTTGTTCTGAAGAATTTAATGTTCTCGATGCGTAGGCAATCGGTTTATCTTGACCTATAGGCCCTTGTGAAAGGACACAACCAATGGCAACATTGCTTGCGTCAGTTGTTAAATTAAATTCTTTAGAAAAGTCCGGATATTGCAATATTGGGTCATTTGTTAAAAGTAGTTTACAGTCTTGGAAGGTTTTCTGATATTCGGGGTCATTGATGTTTATGGTTGAATTTTTCTTTAAACAATTTGTGAATGGCTTGGTTATTTTGGCAAAATTTGGAATAAATTTCCGATAATAACCAAGAAGTCCGAGAAAGCTTTTAATTTCCTTGGTTGATTTTGGGATTGGATATTTCAGAATAGCATTGACCTTATCAGGATTTGGTTTTATTCCTTCGGTTGTTATTATATGTCCAAGAAATGCAACTTGCTTATGTAAAAATTCAGATTTATCAAGCTGGATTTTCAAGTTACTTTCACGTAGTCTCTGAAAAATATGTTTGAGATTGACGATATGTTCTTGTAGTGAGGTGGAAAACACTATTATATCGTCCATATAGACGAAACATATTTTATTTTGTAGTCCTTTTAAAACATTATCCATGACCCTTTGAAAGGTTGCGGGCGCATTTTTTAGGCCAAAGGGCATTCTGATATATTCATAATGCCCATTTTCAACGCTGAAGGCTGTTTTTTTGATGTCGTCGGGGTGCATTTCAATCTGGTGAAATCCACTAGCCAAGTCGAGAGTAGTAAAATATTGGCTACGGCCTAATTTGTCAAGAATGTCAGTGATATTTGGAATTGGATAACGGTCATCAATAGTTTTGGAATTAATTCCCCTAAAATCTACGACAATTCGCCACTTTTTCTTCCCAGAAGCGTCCGGTTTTTTTGGTACGATCCAAATTGGTGAAGACCATGGTGAATCGCTTGGTCTAATAATGTTTTGATTCAGCATTTCGTGAATTTGCCGCTCAACTTCCGGTTTATGTATAAATGGGTATCGATATGATTTTGAATGGACGGGTAGTTCGTCAGTTGTTTTTATTTGGTGTTTGACTTGGTTGGTAAATGTCAACGGTTGATTGTCTTTATGAAAAATATCAAAATATTTATCACACAATTTTGTAATATGATATTTTTCTTCTTCGTTCATATGTTCCGTGCGGATCAAATCTGCAATCTCATTTCTATAAAATTGATTAGGTGTTTGCTGAATGGTAAAATTAAAAATTTTGAAATTGTTTTGATCAAAATTTTGAACTTTGATTGGATTGTATAAAGAAATTTCTTGAGCTTCATCTGTATTGTTTGAAATTTCTACAGAAGCGTAACCTTGACTTGCGTCTGTTAAACATTCAGGAATGATGCAATTTGAAATTTTATACTGGGGAATGGTTACATAACCATTCTCTACATCAACAGGAATTTTTAATTTTTCTGTCATATGAGGTTCAATACGAGTGAAAAATAATAGTTTTGATTTTGCTTCATAGTGGCTCAAAGGAATTTTTGATTCTGGTGTTTTCAAGAGATAGTTTTGCAGATCAATTTCGACATTAAGATCTTTTAAGGTTTCGTATCCAAGTAAACCATCAAAGAAGTGATGAAACTTGAATAAATAGAGTTTGATTGATTTCCCTGAATTAAATTCATTGAAAGCTGGAATTTCAACACAAAAATCTCTAGTTGTTGTTTGGAAAACTGAAGAAATTGAAAATGGTTCTTTGTTGATGAAATTTGGAAAATACTTTTCGGCTATTTCGGGATTTAAAAATGATTTTGTCGCACCTGTATCAATCAGTAATTTTAACGGTGGATTGGCGATTTTTATATAAGGGAGATCTTTCTTGTCGTAAATTGAGTGAATTTCTACGTTATTGACTCTGGAGGCAAGGTTTCCTGAAAATTTTGGGCGTTTTCTTCAACTATTTCTACAGAACTATTTTCTTTTATTTGCTGAACATTTTGATTGTCATTATAAGGGTAGTCATCATGGGGTTGGTCACAGTATGGTTCCATTGATAATGATCTTTGATCCAAACTTTGATCATCATAATAATATGGATATTCGTACTCCAGATATGAATGATTATTATACATTGGGCTTGAATTGACATTATGCATTTGGAAGTTGTTTGATCTGTGATTATTACTATTGTTATTACTTCTATTTGAACTATAAGAAATCCCACTCATTGGTGTTGGTCTGGGCAAATTTCTAACGTTTTGTTGGTTTGGTCTAAAAACATTTGTTTGAGGCCTTGGAGGTCCAAAAACTTGTCTATTGGTGAAAAAATTTGGTTGATTGAATCTAGGTTGTGGCATGTTAACTGGCCCACGAGGAAATGAATTTCCTTGGTTAAAATTTGGAACATTTTGAAAGGAGTTTGAAAAATTTGGAAAATTGTTTCTGTTATTGAAGCCAAAATTTTGCCTTTGAACAATTTGATTGTTCGATTGATTTCTATTGTTATTTTCAAGATGAAATGGTTTTTGCAAGTGTCTGATATTTGTTTCAGAAATTATGTAAGTTCTAGCTTCCGCAAGATTGACAGGTTTCATTGCTCTGATAGTTGAGCCCAAAGGTTCTTTCAAACCAGCTAAAAATATTTTTAAACCATGGATATTATAAAAGTTCTTCTTAACATTAGCAGTATTCTCATCGTCATTATGAGTATCTAAGTAATTATGAAGAGCACTCAAATTACCCATTACTCTAGTATGAAATTGTAAAGGCAGTTCATTTGCATTTTGACGCAATTGATCCAAATCAAAGAGTAACCCGTTTTCATCTCGTTGATCACCAAAATGTGCAACAAGCGCGGCTTTAACGGTACACCAATCTTTAGTAACGCAAATGCTATAAACTTCCCTTGCTTTACCGATAAGTTTTGCATAGATTCCATAGATAATAGTGATATTTTGGACACAATCTAACGTCGCATTGTTCCAATAAGTAGTTATAAGCTTATTACTAGTCTCTAAAAATGCGGATAATTCAAGAGGATTTCCGTCAAATTTTGGAACAATATCTAATAGTTTATTATCAAAATTTGGAGGAGGCATATTTGATGCTTGATTTGAATTATTTGCTTGATTTGAAAGTGAAAGGCGTGAAAAAAGATTATCTAAATTAAAAAGATTATTTTCCGAACTTTTACTTTGATCAGTTAAGTTGGCAACTTCTAAATCTAACTCGAATTCAATGTTTTCTGCTTGAGAATCAGAAGAATGCGAGGGGAAAGACATAGACGGACAACAATAGGAAAAAGGTGACTTACAGGAGGAAAATCTTCATTTTTCTCTGCTGCACTGCTGGATTTCTTCTTTCTACCAAACACACTACGATCCGATTAACGAAACGTTTTCGATCTGTGAATCCTTATGAAGCACTGGTTCGATTTTTGAATCAACGGTTGAAACCGACGAGTTTTTCACTGTGAAATGCTCGTTCAAAATCCGCCACGACTGCGCCACTTTATGTTTCTGGTCATAAAGAAACCCTTTTTAAAAAATGATTTTTATTTTCACAACTTTGAAAATTAATTGAAAAAAATACAATTGGAACTTAACTCTAACGCGTCTATGCCGTTTCTCCGCGAGCGGACCGTTTCCTCGCCGTAAGTATCCAAGGAACTGCTGACGGCTGCACAGTCATGATGCTGCTTACTAAGGACTTATTAGACACATAACTAGGAACGCTTTTGAATATCTTTCTCCGTTCGTAAAAGACTGATCTTCCTATAATGTATAAAAATTTAAAAAAATATTTTTTTATGCCAAACTATTGTGGTTTTGTTCCATTCTGAATATATTAATTTTTGAATCGACATGATATTTTCTTTTTCAGAGAGATATAAAAGTTTGCATTAGAGCATGTTTACATTGAATCTTATGGAAGATAAATGAGTGTTCTCCTTTTTATATCACGTAGATGAAGCTATACCAACCTCAGGTTTTCACGGGATAGGTGGATGATTTATCAATGGCATTTCAAAAATAAATTAGAACAAGCTCTTCTCATATTCAACACCGTCAATTTAAAAATGTAATTTAACATGAAACAAGAAAATAGTAGCGTCTTTTTTCTTGACACTTTGGTGACAAGCTACCTTTAATGCGACTGACAAATTCTGATGAGGAAAAGGAAAAATCTGGAAAAAGATTAATAGTCCTACTCATTGTAGGTGAAGATGGATTTTTCAAGAAGTTTTGAATTTTGAATGAGGATAACTATAAACATTTGAACGCAGATGTGTTAAGACTATTGCATCGTCTCATGAAATATGCGCCCTGATCTATGTCGTATAAACTAACTATGGATCACATGGATATGCCGTGAATGACAACACTAGAACATGATCTCACTAAGATATATCGTGCGCTTTGCGCTTACCGTCGAACCATCGTTTTGAATTGAATCATCTAGAAATTATAATTTAGGCCCTAAGTGAAAGGATTCTTAGCTAGTCGAAACAAAATGGGTATTTGAAATAAAAGATGTGCATGAAGTTCGTGTTCGATAATCTATTAAGGAAGTGGAACCAAACAATTGGCGAGAGGCTGTCAATCTTGTTATCAAATGAGTATAAAATGGAATCATGATAATGTTATCGATCGAACGGTATACTTTTTAATGAAAACAAGAATTTCCGCATATAGGATGAAGAAACCGATATTTTTCTAATATTTGTATGTTCAACTTAGTACGTATATACAATGCGGCTCTAAAAGGTCCCCCCCTTTTGCTGGGCGCCATTTTGAAACATTTTTTTAATGTGTGTGACACATCATTCGAAAGGTCTTATCGAGTAGATCATTGTGTGAAAATTTCATAGGATTAAACGCATCCGTGCGGATATGAGCCTGCCAAACTTAGTTTTAGTTTTTAAAAATGTCGTTTACATTAAGTTTCAATTTTTTAACGAGCTGACACATCAGATTCCGGAAAACTGATGGTGAACCTGAGCAAAACAGTACAGGTTAACAAAAAGGGATGCTGACACAAAGCGGATGAAGAATTTCAAGATGATAAAAAAAATTGGAAAGCATTTATTAGCATTATAATACTAAAATCTAAATTAAGATGGAGATACAGTTTCCACACTCGCCACAGCACTAAAGTTTAACCAAATGTGAAAATCTTGAAACGATATGAGCCATCAGTTGTTTGATTATTGTGTTAGTTAGGAAGTGTTACAAAAATGCCTAATTCGCGTCCCCTCGCAGAAAAAATTGAAGCAATTTTCATTTATGGCGGAAATCGTAATTAATTTCCATGAGACGGAAAAAATCTTCAATGAGCGCTTCCCTGACCGTCCGATATGCAGGATCTTCGCGAATTAGTGCGGAAATCTATCGAGACTGGTAGTGTTCATAGCTTGAAGAATCAAGGGCGACCATCTATTTCGGAAGATAAACAAATTGCAATAATTGGTGAGATGGTGGTAAATCCTGAACACTCGACTTCTCAGGTTGCAGACATCTCTGATACTTTGTCTGCTTCTGAAAGACGTTTGCTGAAAAAACAGAAATTTTATCCTTATAAATTTCAAATGGTGCACCAGTTGACTGAAGATCATGCATGATCCTGACAGACGTGTGGAATTTTGCGAAATTATGACCGATAGAATATGCCGAGAACCAAGATACGTTCAAAATATTTGTTTTAGTGACGAGTTTACTTTCTTTTTAAATGGCCGTGTACGCACAGGCAAAATGTTCGTTATTGGAGTGACGTAAATCCGCATGTTTTTAGGGAAACCCACACGCAATATCCCGAAAAGGTTAACGTATGGGCTGGCATAATGGGGAACCATATTGTTGGTCCTGTTCTCATTCATGAAAATTTGACAGGGGACCTGTATTTGAACTTGTTAGAAACTACAATAGAGCCTTTGATTGTCCAAATACGTCAGAATAATCCCAACGAATTTGGCATGGCACCAATTTTTCAACAGGATGGTGCGCCTCCTCATTTCAGCAGAAATGTAAGGCAGTATTTGGACATAACCTACCCCAATCGTTGGATTGGTCGTCGGGGTCCTACCGAATGGCCTGCCAGGTCGCCCGATTTAACACCATTGGACTTTTTTTTATGGGGATATTTGAAACAGAAAGTATAAGCAACACAGCCAGACTCTCTTTTGGATTTACAGCAAAGAATTACTGGTTTTTGTCAAAATATTAATGTCGATACTTTCGAAAAAGTCTGTCAGGAGTTCTGAGACAGATTATGTCATTGTGTGGGTGCCAACGGAGGACATTTTCAACATTTTTTACAAGGGTGAACCAAAAATAAGTTACGACCATCAACTTCATTTTTCAAATGGAAACCCCCATTTTTTATTTCATTTTTGAATTCTACGTGAAATTCTGAGTAATATGATGATGATAATTCTGGTATATCGATTACGATTGATCAAATCGACTGTGCTGAACAATCGTATTTCCCGATAACTGTTGGGGTTAGGCTAAGGACATGGTATATGGAACCTACTTAGAATTTGATGTAGAATTCGAAAATGAAATAAAAAAAGGGGGTTTCTATTTGAAAAAATGAAGTTGATGGTTCGAACTTATTTTTCGTCCACCCTGTATACTAGAATTATCATCATCATATTACTCAGAATTTCACGTAGAATTCAAATAAGTATGGAATAAAAAATGGGGGTTTCCATTTGAAAAAATGAAGTTGATGGTCGTAACTTATTTTTGGTCCACCCTGTATAAATAAAATCAAAAACAAAAATCGACGTGTCCGAGCGTTTACCAGAAAACAAACCCCTGAATTTTAAATAAATCTATCCCAACCTACGTGTCCTCACTGTATATTTTATTTAGCTACATTGAATTTGGAGTTATTTCAACGTTGAAGTGAGTACCTATAATATCCCACATGCACGCTTTTGTTTAGCAATTTTTACATGCGGCAACAATTGATGAACAGTCAATGAAACTATGATACGTTATTCGTAGATCACCATGGTCTTTTCACATGCTTTCAGGTCTCTTGTGATATAGGTAATCACTGTATAATACAGGGTGTCCCATGCAGAAAGAATGGGACATACGGTAACAGCAGATTCCTCTCATAAAAATATTGCGATCCCCTTGAACTTTTGTCTATTCCAAAAATTGATATTAACAACAGTTGAATTTTAATTTTTCATTTATTCAAATAATTTTCGAAATAATCAAGTAATATTGACGAAATTTGATATATGGATGTTTGCTTGACATGCAAAATTCAAATCTGAGCATGGAATTGCTCTTATAGTTGGGGTCGCCACTTACACACCTTTTCACCCATCCAAATAGTCATAACTTTTTTGTACGCACTCGTACATTTAATTGAAATGGAAAAATTGATTTTTACATGAAAAAGTTATACTTTGTAGAAGTGGCTAGGAGTAACTTTTTTCAAGATATTTGAACTTGAACTAATCCGTGCAATGTGATTTTAAATGGACAATTTTGAAAATAAACTCAGGGGGCTTTGAAAACGATGCTATCATGGTGATTTTGACATTAGCTTCAGTGCTTGATATTTCTTGATTAAAAAAAAATAATCTCATTTTATACAGTGTGTCCAGAATAAAATGATGTACATGGGACTATACGAGGATATTGGAAACGGTAAAAGATACGACGTTGCTTAAATGGAAGAAAAGTTGCGTATTTGTATGCTCAAAAATATTCTACCTTTGTTTCATTTTGAATCGATTTCGTTATGTTCATACAGGGTGAAAAAAGAAAAGGTTCATTTTGAAAAAAACACAATATTTTGCTTGTTATAAAACCCAACACTTTCAAATTTCCAGGATATAGGTAAGAGGATACGACGATTCTAAAACGGCGTCAAAAAAATTCTAGACTTACTATGTTGCGTCCAGACAAAGTCAAGTCTGTTTTTTTTATGGAAGTCATATTTTTGGAAATTATTTTCAATACGGACCATGAAAATGGAGAAGTTCAATATGGCCTCCATAAGAAAAACCAAAGTTGGCCTCGGCCGGACGCAACACCGTGGGCCTACAACATTTTTTGATGCCGTTTTTAGAATCGTCATTTCCTCTTACCCATATCCTGTAAATTTGAAAATATTGGCTTTTATAATAAGCAAAATTTTGTAGTTTTTCGAATATGGACATTTTCTTTTTCACCCTGTATCTACATCACGGTATCGATTCAAAATAAAACAAAAGTAGATTATTTTTGGGCATACAAATACGCAACTTTTCTTCCATTCAAGCGACGCCGTATCTCTTACCGTTTCCAATATTCCCATGTACATCATTTTATTCTAGACACACATTTTTTGAAAAATGTTTTCATTTTTTTTTTTATTCTTTTTATCATAGACATTGAACATCGACAAACTTGTCAAAATTACCGTGATAACGGCGTTTCGATGCCCCATGTGGTTATTTTCAAAATTTTTCATTCGAAACCACATTGCATGGACCATTAATTAAAGTGCAAATATCTTGAAAAAGTTCACCCCTATCCTCTTTTACGAAGTAAGTATACCTTTTTTACGTGAAAATAACGGAGAAATCAATTTTTTAATTAAAAAAAATTAGAGTGGAAAGATGTGTAAGTGGCGCTCCCTACATGTAAGAGCCATACCAAGGCCAGATATGAATTTTGCATTTCAAACAGCTCCCATACACAAAATTTCATAAATATAGCTTTATTATTTCAAAAGTTATTTGAAATATTCAAAACTTAAAATTCAACTTTGACACCCTGTATCTCTGTTGATTTCAACCTTCGGAGTAAACATGTTGGTGGCGATTGCAATATTTTTGTGTGAGGAATATGCTGTTTCCAGCCCCATTCTTTCTGGGACACCCTGTATTGCATATATATTGTACAGGGTACCTAGTTTTATCCGGCAATATTTAAAATTTATAGATTCTACTAAATGGAATGAACAATTTTTATTTTATGAACATTTTTTCAACTCCTCGATCGTCAGTTTCGAGATATACACCTTCAAAGATTTCTCAACATTTATTGATTTTAAACAGTTAATTACTTTTTGTTTTATTCTGAAAGACGACGAAGTATCCTTGTCGAACCATGACAAAAACCACTCAGACAATTGAGGCTATGTCTATTTTTATAAATAACCATGTAAACTAAAGATTTCAATTTTTTTGATTACTCCAATTTTTTGAATGATTGAGAATAAGCACTAGAAAAATATACGAATTTGTCTGTTTCCATAAAACTGGCTTCTTATATCAAGTTTCGAGAAGCGTTAAAAAAAATCAATTGTTTCATCCTAATACTCATTTTCTAGTACGTAATGAGTATTCTATAATAATTGTATAATATTCCCCCACCAACAAGATTTATTTCTTTGGTGGTTTTATTCTAGTTTATTTAATTATTGTAATTAATTAATTGTTACTATTCTCTTTTTGTTAAATAAACTTTATTGATTGATTGATTGATTGATCCTCCAGCTACTGGTTATAAGAATTTTTAAATGAGCTTTCTGTTTTTCTCAAAATAGGACTTCTTCCATATTTTTGCTTGGGTTAATGGAATATGATCAAATTAATCAAATTTAAAGAAGTATTTTTGGAAAAAAAAAGGATGAAGGAAGACAGACTTGCCCAGCAGTGGTTCAAGAGCCGAGAAGATAGCCGTCAAATCAAGAACAGTCTTGGTCAGCCGTCCATCGTCCATGGTCCATGGCATGTTTTCGTACATAACCTATTACTGCCTTGATACGAAATGCATTTTTTTTTGCAAGTAGAGTCATGGGCCTGGGAGATCAATAAATAATACAAACCATCAATATTATTATTGCTATGGCTTTATAATAGAAAATTGGTGCTTGACTGACTATAAATATTTCGTCACAATGTCTTTATTATTTTGCTTACATCGGCATATTCCTGGTTTGAGAACAAATAAGGCTTCTAGAAAGAATTAACTCCGAACCACATCACTGATCGCAACTACTGAATAATTATTCTAAATGTATCTGCTCTCAGAAAAGCACCATTTTTTTATTATAAAGGTAAACAATTATTGAATAAGTAGCCATAGTTATATTGATGGTAATTTTATTTATCCCTCAGGCCTCGACTTGGAAAAAAAATTATTAGGCAGTAATAGTTATATCGATTGGGCCACGAAAACAGTTCATGGCACAGTTTATAGAATATACTTTGGTTCACTCCCTGTCGGCATTTTTGAAAATCGTGTCTCTAATAGTCTAGGAGCCAGCGATACTCGACCTTTCGTCATAACATGAGGGATGTGAAAAAAAATGTTTCAGGAAGTAGTTTATAGGGGGGTAGGGGGAATATAAAACAACCATGTCTGCATTGTTTGCCAGGCATATCCTGTGCTTTACCTATCAATTAAAATAATTAATTAAATATTAAAGAAAAAAAAGTTTCGTCATCGGGGATGTTCAAAATAACTATATGACATTGTTAGTAACGAGTATATCAAAAAAATATATTTCTGCCTGCCAAAAAGTCTGTGCCAAACACAATGAAATGCCGGACCGGATCAAAAGGGCTGTTTTATGAATAAAAGTTTCGTCATCGGGGATGTGGATGACCATTTTTTAAAAAAATATGTCTGCCAGACAGTTTCGCGTGCCAACATCATGTCGGCCAGGCTTTTTCGATTTTTGTCCGTGTATATCAAGGTTTTTCCGCTTTATCAGAAAAATCGTTCCAACTTACATAATAAACGTTATAATTTGAAATTTTCTTCTCCAATGAATGAATAGATGATTAAGTTTGATTTTCAGGATTATTTATTTGATTTTTTGAAACCTATCTTTTTACTTTTTATATCTCGTGGACTAAAATCATCTGTGGTCACAAACATTATTCCATTTTTAGCCAAATTATTCAAGTTTTGATCAAAGATTCTGGGAAGAATAATTAGGTATTCAACTGATTAGCGGAAAGCCTTTATTCAATTCAGAACGTATTATCCCAGTCCAGGACATTTGGACTGAATTGGTGCCTAAATTTTTTGCTTTCTGAACGTTATGTGTTATGAGGACGTAGGTATTTAGTTTAGGTTAGTATACTTACTTTTTTAAGGATTAGAAATTAGGGTGATAGGTTGAGGTAGTTATTCTAGACGCCAAGTGTTCTATACCTTCATTGATTAGAGGCAATATCCCGGAAACTATTCATCGTAGAGACTTGCGGCAAAAAATGTTATTACTAAAACGGACAAGAGAAAAACCTGCAAAATATTTTCAAGTTTCTAAAATGGTCGCTAGCAGGGGGCGTAACAATCAACACCAATAAGTAGAAAAATAAGATTTTTATAAAATTTTGCCCAATGAAAATAGGTACAGCTGGTTCGTAAAGGTGTTCAAAAAATTGAGCAGTGTAATATTTTTTTGACAAAACAAAAAAGTATGACGTCATATTTTCACCAGGTTGATACTTTTGAATATTTTTTAAATGAATCCTCACATGAGTACAGGAACTAAAGCGAAAATATTGAATTGATCGATTGTGTGTATCAAAATTTGCAAATCTACCTGATTCAAATCAATTATTTACATACATACATCATAACATACCCAAATTTTTCACTTGAATGACATGTCACTGTCGTATAGTTTCGTCAAAACAAATTATTACACTGCTCAATTTTGTAAACATTTCTATGAGCAATACCAGTTTTTTTACGAACCAGCTGTACATCGATGATATCATTTTCATATTAAGTGACTATTTACCTACTCTTTTTGTCAAAAACGTTTTTTTCTATCAAAATAAAGCGGTAGGGGAAGTTCAATAATTAATAGTTTGTTTTACACAAACAGAGATTTTCTAATATCATAGATATATTTTCATTGGGCAAAATTCTACCTATAAAAAATTTATTTTTCTACTTGGTGTTGGTTGAATAGCGACCATTTCAAAAACTTGAAAATATTTTTCAGGATTTTCTCTTGGTCGTTTTAGTAATAATTTTTTTTTGCCGTAAAGCTTCTACCTATGATGAATATATAGTTTCTGGGATATGGCCGTTGGCCACCCTTACTGGAACACCCTCTGTGTCCCATTTTGGGTCCTTTTGCGGGGTATCTCCGTTATTCTTATAGATAGAAAGTTGCGGTTTTCGCGACAAAGTGCTACTTTTTCGTGAAACTGAAGATGCCGTTAACAAAATTTTCATAGCCCTTTTAGTTTTTAAGATACAGGGCTAAACTGAAAATGTTGCATTTTAAGGTACCTCTCGTATCTAAACTATCAGATAAGTTATGGAAAATGTGAAAACTGTTTCTTATATAACTTTTCCCGTAGAACTCGATTCTGCCTTCGGAATTAGTATACGGGGTCAGGTCAAAAAGTTATCGGACCCAACTTTATACTTTTAAATGGAACACCCTGTATATTTATAGTCCATAAGATTTGTCTTTTCTTTACCTTTTCAAAAATATATAAGAGAATGCACTTGAAAAAAAAAATGTTTAGCCTCTAACTTTTTGACCTGACCCCGTATACTAATTCCGAAGGCAAAACGGGAAAAGTTATATAAGAAACAGTTTTCACATAACGGAGATACCCCGCAAAAGTACCCAAAATGGGACACCGGGTACATGTTGTTGGAGAAAAAGTTATTAAAAAAAAACAATGTACCTACCTACAGCTTTATTCCTTGGCTGAACACCAAGTTTCCATGATGTTTTTAAATAGAGGTTTAATATATTCCTATTTATTGAAAATAATTATTATATCCAGTGTTACAATGATCAGCATGTGAAGCAAATAAAGATGATGTCGCTAAAAATGTGGCCAGCAAAGTTTAATAGACTCTTTGGTAAAGTTTTAAAAGTTAGCCTAAGATGCCTATAGCACCGCCTATAGCATCCGTGGAAGCGTGGTTGATTCGCTATGTTTTAGGTACCTACCTACATGTTGCCTAAGTAAATTGATTTGCGATATGTCTACCTATTATTATCAAGTTTTTTCAATACCAAACATGACGATACATTAAATGAGAATAAAAATACTGGCAGCATAAGTGGGTATTCAGCTTTAAAAAAATATTGTACATTTAACATTGTATGAAGAAACATTCTAATGAACGCAATTTGCATACATTTTCAAATGACTTGAAATTTTATTTAAATACGTAGGTATTCTAGACAGTACTTGAAAGTCATCAGCGAAAACATTTTTTGGAAGTACCCAAAAATATACTGAATGAATAAAAAAGAGAGAGCTATTACACCCAATACGCCAGACGGAGAACGATAATGTATTCTGTGACGTAGTGGATTGGTGCTCTTAAATCGGTGATTACTATCCACGATACACATTATAATACATCTAAATTTTCCTATAACATACGTATAAACATAAAGCTCCGGCACCACCGCGCGAGTCCCAACATGGCGTCCGTGTCTGTTCAGTTCGGAAAGGACGGCGAAAAGCTGACGGTTTTCGACGTGTGCTCGCCAATTTCAGTTATTTGTTCATTTCCATCAGTGGAATTTGTTGGAAAATGTGTTATTTTTGACAGTTTTTAACCAGTTTTTTCATAAACACGAAATCCATGTGAGAAAAACGTTAGAAAGTACTCAAAATCGTGACAAATAGTGGGATTTATTCCAAAAGGTATGTTTTATTGTTTATCTTCAACATAGAAAATCTCTTTATCCAGCTGGGCATGTCTTTTCATGTTAGAATTGTAATTTCATTTACATAAAATAATTGCAAATAACTTTTTATCGATAAATGACATGTGGTGCTACATCGATAAGTTAGACATTGTCGATGTCGATGATTATTGTACGTATCGATGTTGAGTTTCAGTTTCCTTTTATGTTTTTTTTTATCGCAGTGGTGGTCTTTAGTCTTTGGTCTTGTCTGGAATGGTTTTGCAAGTTGCAACTTGAAGCATGATTTCAGACAATAATTATTATGATAATCATTATTATTACCGTATACCGTATGTACCCAATTTTTTGTGAATCTAGTTTCTGGATAAGATTAGGGACTAGTTAGGTATTTCAGTTCACTGAATAGGAAACATTGCTAAATAGGTATAAATAATCATACAAATGTAATAACCTAAGGGCGTATCAAGACTTCCGTACTCGCTTCCGGATTAAAAGGAGGGCATCTTTTCAGTTTCGAACAAATACAAATTGAAAAAAAAAATCAATTCATTCGTCAGTATTTTTGAAAGACAAAACTAGGTATCATGAGACAGGGTCCTCGGATACTAACTTAGGTATATCATCAGGGAAAATCTAATTTGCTGATTAGCAAAATTCTGCTGATTGCTGTATTTTAAGAGTTAAAAATATTATTTAAACAAAGAAAAGTATAGATCTCTCGATATACCTATTTGGTCACTTGATCGCCGCCCCTGCCGCCCTTGGGTAATTGAAAACTTGGATTTTAAAAGTTAAAAAATGACATTCAATTCAAAAAAATTGTAAATATAGTGTGGTCAATCGAGTAGAGTGTGAAAGTAGGTATATATGCTTGGTCACCTGACCGCCCCCCCCGGGCAATGGACATTTTGCACATTTTTTGGAAATATGAAAAATATAAGGATTAGTAAGTACTGATGCCATTGATGTTCAAAAAATCAACCTACGACCCCTAATAATGTAGTAATCACCGATCAAAGAGCGCCAATCAACATCCACTACGTCACAGAATACACTATCTATCTTCGTCTGGCGTATTGACTGAGATGACTCTCTCTCTCGGGAGGGTAATATGGACCCACCCCTTTTGCGATCATGCAGTGAAATTCGCGACTTCTTTTTCATTTATTTAGTATATATTTGGGTACTTCGTGAAAAAAAAATCGGTGGTGACTTTCAAATATTGTCTAAAATACGTATATAAAATTTCAAGTCATTTGAAAATGTATGCAAATTGTCCATTGAAAACTTGATTTTAAGAGTTAAAAAATAACATTTAAATTGAAAAAAGTTTATATTTAGTGCGGTCAATCGAGCAGAGTATAAAAATATTTTTGGTCATTTAATCGTCGCCCCTGCCGCCCTTGGGTGATTGAAAACTTCGATTTTAAAAGTAAAAAAAAACATTTAATTTGAAAAAATTGTAAATAGGTATACCTGGTGCGGTCAATCGAGTAGAATGTAAAAATAATTTGACACTTGACCGCCGCCCCTGGGCAATTCAAAACTTCGATTTTAAAAGTTGAAATATAACATTTAATTTTGAAAAAAGTGTGAATGAAGCGCGATCAATCGAGTAGAATGTAAAAATATGATTGGTTTTCAAATACTCAAGGGCGGCTGGGGCGGCGGACAAGTGAACAATCATATTTCAACACTCTACTCGATTGACCGCACTATATTTACACTTTTTTCTAATTGATTTTTTTTTAGTTTTAAAATCGAAGTTTTCAATTATCCAAGGGCGGCAAATGTTTTTTTTTCTACTTTAAAATCAAAGTTTTCAATAACTCAAAGGCGGCAGGGGTGGAGGTCAGGTGACCAATAATATGTTTACACTCTACTCGATTGACCGCACCATATACATATACACTTTTTTCAAATTAAATGTAATTTTTCAACTTTCAAAATCGAAGTTTTTAATCACACAAGGGCGGCAGTGGTGGCGATCAAGTCACAAAACATATTGAAACCTTTTTCTTGATCGACCGCACCATTTTACAAGATTTTTTTGTGTAAAATAGGGATTTTCGTTTGATCAGCAAAATGCTGATCAGCAAATTAGGTACATCCATATCATCCGAGATATCATCATATTATTATGATAGGGTTATTTTAAAAAACAAAGTTTTCATGAGCGCTTTTTGTTTTTTTTTTAACTCACGACGTTTTAACGTAGTTTATCTTGGTACTTACCTGAAATAAAAGATTTGAGGATAAAATTTAATATGGTTTCTATTTGAAAAAACATAAGTTCATGTCATATTATGTCAAATGCCTGGTCAAATGTGAGGGGTGTGACAAAAAATGTTTTTATTTTATACTGTACTGTAAAGTATCATTTACCGAACTCAGAATCAGTCCGGTAATAAAAATTTACTTCACTAGTCCGCTAAATGATACTTTGCATCATCACACACTGTGAAATTGGATTAGAAGAATAATACATAAGTAATTTGACCAACTCTGGAAGTGGTAGCAAAGTCTATATATTCCAATAAGTCCGACCACTCTCTCGAAAACGCGAAAATCCCCCTCCTGCCGTCACTATCCGTCCCGCCGGCAAAACCCACATCTGATGTGTGAAGGAATCTACCGGGTGTAATTGGAAAATAAGTATGTCTACTTTGTTCTTGTTTTGGAAAATATTGCCAAATTATCTAGATAACTTTTTTAATGCTACAAACGATTTTTTTATGTGTTTTGTGTGTACACTCGTGAAGATAAAATTTTCAAAAATAGCTATTGATGCTGAGTAACTTTTTGGAAATTTCGAGGACACCGAGAAATATGAAATGAAAAAATTTGTATACATAAACTTTCATAAAATATAACTAATAGAACATTATGATCAAAATGTCAACAAGTGAATATTTGTGTTGATCTAATCAATGGAGGAGAAAGTTACCTCGGAAATAATACAATCGAACATCTACTAGAGACAAAAACGAATACAAATAACCTATTATAATAAAATATAAACAAACAAATATTATGTCTATTCATAACAACTAATTAATACTTATACATTTGTCAAGATTTTCAATTTGGGATGTTCTTTATTCTTTCTAGACGTTCTTATTGTTGAATTTGCAAATTTTAATCAAATTCAAATTGCTTATTCATGTTCAATGCATTTTTAAAAATGCTTAGATAAGTCAGTAATAATAATTGTTGAAGTAAAACTTAAACGTTTAAACTAAAAGTTAAAAATAACAGGACATTTATCTAGCACTATCACATACGTTTGTTGAAATAGGTTAAAAACTCCTCAAATGAGTAAAAGGAATTTTCGATTAATGTATAATAGTTTCGCACTCTAGTATAAGGATAGCAGGGAAGCTTGGGCAAGGGTGAGAAAATGCAATAGAAGACAACTTGGTCTTTAAGTTCATTCCTACACTAAACTGCACGCATGAATCATTGACATTTTACATCGAGTTTTCGATGAATACGCATTTTCTAAAGAAATCAGATATTCAGATATAGGTAATTTCTTTGAAGCTGTAATTTCTTGAAATTTGATTTCAATAAAAATGCCGGTACGGATCACTTGTCTTGTATGTATGCATCAACAACGACGCTTTGCTAAATAGATTCAACGTCCGCGTATCCGATCCGCACCTCGTATACTACCAATAAACTAGCTAAAACAGGTGTTGCTCATGATTTACGACACCTCGCAAAAAATGTCGGTATTTTCAGACGGATCAAAGGAGTGACCGGACTTATTGGAATATATAGACTTTGGTGGTAACATGGTTTGGCCAAAGTTTACTAATATAGTAAACTTGGGTTTGGCTGGCGCCATCTCATCGTTTTAATTATTAGAGAGATTTTAAGCCACTTATTTGGTTGACGTTATCCCTTATCCGTTATACTAAGCATGCGCAGTGGTGCAAAAATAAGGTATAACGTTAATAAGCGATAAGGGGTCCCCTTATTAAAGAAGAAATAAGGGAAAGTTGAGGTTTTAGCATTAGTGCCAAATTTTATTTACGTTAAGTTGCATACGATATGAAAAATATATTTTTGCATAGTAATGACTTTTAAACATATACATGTTTGATTTAACATAACACACGAAATAAGGTTATCATAACGGAAATGTTTGGAAAAAGAGGTGGTACTAACTCGATGGGATCAAAAATATCATGCAGAATGACTGCTCTTAACAAGTCATGGTCTATACGTTCTTGAAGATCTCGACGTCTTATAATATTTTGAATAATATCTTCCATGATGTACAAAAAACAAAACACGAAGCTGATATAAAACATAAACATATACCTAGTACGTAAACAGAAAATCTGAGACTACTTTTTGGCGGCAACTTTAAACACTTCACTTTTTAATAACACTGCGCATGATTAAAATTAGGTTTAGCGTTAACGTAGGTGTCAAATTTATACGCTTCAAAAACTCATTTTGCTCAAACTGACTTCCCTTATGCACTAGAAACTGGGCATGCTCAGAATAACGTTTAAGGGATAAGGTAACTTGAATAATAAGTGGCTTAAAATCTCTCTTATAACTTGACATAAAATGTTGCTAACATAAAGTAACCTATCTGTATTACCCTCGATATTATCTATGTGGAGACATGGTTTGACTGGAGCCCCATTGGTAAGAATGTGAGACGGACTCCACCACCGCCCTTTCAATGTGTGCTTTGAAAATAAGAAATCACTTTTTCTCTTAAATGATTGGAAAAAATTGTCACAGTATGAAATAAAACATTGTACTATACACACTCGTTGAATGTCATTAAACTACTCGTCTAAACATTTTGATAAACATCTTGACTCGTAATTTGAAAAGCCATCTACCGGCTTAGTAACGTAAATTACTATAATGTCACTTTATTAAGAGTAGAATTTCCCATTACTTTTGTACTTGTTCAATATTTTCTCCTACAATAATATTCGGTAGCTAAGGGCGTATCAAAAAATCGCTGAAAACCAGTTTTTTTGAAATATCTTTTGACAGCTGACAATTTTTTTAAACTCAAAATGGTTTTGAGTAGAGGGCTACAGATGACTTTAGGGACAGTATTTTCTTCAATTTTTCTATAGATTCACTAAGAACTCAACTTATTAACAATATTTCACGAGATATTTTACCTTCTATACGTGAGGATTAATCGAAATAAAGCACCAATATTTGTTAAAACCCATTTGTAAGCTAAAATATCCCTAAAATATATGTAGGTATATGTACAGGATTCTTTGACAGAAGATCATAATGATGTTCGACGACAGGTTTGTTTTGACAGTTTGTTAGACATACCTCGTCAAGGTGATACAGCGTTGCCAGTGGTTCTTCGAATTATCGATTCAGACCAGAGAAGAAGATATTCAATTATCTGCGCCCTTGTCGCCTCATCGATATCATCACTTCAGGTGGGGTTAGTTTTGGTTAGTTTGGGTTAGTTCGCAATGTTTAACTAAACATAATTTTACTCTTATATTTCCCACTTTTTTCTCCTTGAACATTTTAGTGATGTTTTTTTAATTAAAACTCATTTCCTACTTTTTGCGATTTTTTTTTCGAGTATTGCGTAGGCTCACTTGAGTACTTAAGTACTATGCGAGGTACTATGTAATGAGCCTTCAAGAGAGTTATTTTTCTGGTTTTGTTTAAAAAATTTCCAATTATTACACCTTCAGATAAAAGCGACTACATACATGGAAATGTCGGAAGCGGCTAAAATGTTGGTTTTAAATGTGAAAAAAGTTGCGCAATTCCGATCCCAATCAGGGTATCGAAATTAAAAATACTTATGTACAGGTGTGCCCAAAATATCGAGCAAAAACTACAAGTTGTGTTTTTCTAAAAATTTCAATATCGTCGCCTGCATTAAAAGACTGTCAACATCACGTGTAGATCATAATTCGATGTTTGAACTCTATAGGTACGCTCCATAGGCGGACAAAATCCACGTCAAGTAGGTGATTCGATTAATTCTCGTTGCCTTTCATAAAAGCAATTTCCAAATATTTGTACTCGAACACGGTCTGCATGGGCGTTTTTATCGCTGTCCGTTATCACTATCACAGTAGGATAAGGATATAGCTTAGATTTAATCCAATGGTTACTCGATATGTTTAACGTTGCGAGGTGATTTTTGCAAGTTTAATAGTTCACCATATCACTTTACCTGATAAATAATTCTCTATGTGAAACTCAATTTTAAATGCACTTTCAAGTTCAAGCATAGAAATCATCACACATACGAGAGCTCAGAAAAACGTGACGGATCCGATGCATTTCGAGTTAAAACTAGAGTCAAAATTTGGAAAATGTCAACTTATTTTGAAAAATAGGTGTTTGTTATTTCGGTGTAGGATAGTGTAGTGCAGATTGGTAGTGTTACCTATGTCTACCAGTGTAAAGGAAATTCACCAAATGCGTTAGTACATTTAGTGCAGATATTCTAAACTAAAAAACAGACAAACATTTCACAAACATCGATGGATTTTTCCACACTGATTTTTCACTCTCAAATTCCTTTATTTTAGGTCAAGTCAAGAGAAGCTTTGTTTACAAAATACACGAAATAGGTCCCCCTCTGCACTACACTACACTTGTCACACCTCTTTTTGACCTGATGTAACTAGTGCAGTAATGTGCACCTTACCACCTTACACTGATAATAAAACAAACACGCTACACTATTTGCACTATCCGCGTAACAAACGCATTGTAGAAAGGTGTTAATTCGTGTGCACTAATGGAGGATAGCAAACTTAATATAACGGACAAAAATCACTTTGAAGTCCTACACTTGGATAGAGCCATTGAAGAAAGAGTAATGGCCGATTGCACCAACCTATTTTGAGGATACTTAACGCTAAGGTACCCTTAACTTGACAATTTTGCATGCACAACTGTCAGGTTAAGGGTCCCTTAGCGTTAAGTATCCTCAAAATAGGTTGATGCAATCGGCCATAAGACCTATCAGGTGACGATGACACCAATACAGTATACCCATTTTCGAAACTCGGCATTTTCCCAAATATTTATGAAAATTATCCGGACAGGGTCTGGCGATAAGCGTGGGGTGCTTTGTAATATTATATCATGTATATGTCACAGTAAAACCTGGTAATCAGTAAAAGCTAACTGTTACTAGGAAAAGTAAGCTTTTCCTGATTTGGGAACATTTAGCTAGTGAAAGTTGAATTCTATCGACTTCATCATACTTTTACTAGTAATTGTTAGCATTCACGTAACTTTTCTAGTGAAAGCTGCTACACTGAAAATTATTATCGTAATTATAAATATCCTTTTTGGTCCGAGTTGGAATTCGCCGACAGATTAGACGCTCTGGAAAATACGAGACTTATGAATCGCAGGTGTACAATGTGAACATTGTTCAGATACCGTATTATAGAAAATACTTGAGTATTCTCAGTAGGGTTAAGTCTGGGTTAGTTTGGGTTTGGCAAAAATTTTGATGTCGCGTGAGCGACATCATTTAGTGCCCCGTACACCTTGGGATAGTTAAATGGCGGAAATAAGTTTTAAAAAGAACTTTTCCTAACTGCTTTCAGTAAAAGTTGATTTGATAAAGTTTCTCCAACATTCACTAGTGAAAGTGTACAATATTCTTCAAAATTTAACATTTCCTTACGGATCAAGTAATTGCTAGCATCAACTAGTAAAAGCTAGCTTTCACTGAATTCCTAACATTCACTGTAACATATACACTAACTCTGCATTTTGAAATAGAAATTAGGTAGTAAGAGATTATAACAATAATAGATATCGAAGCACCCCACGCTTTCATCATAATGACATCAATTTTCTCGTTACATAATCAATTCATTTTCAAATTAAACATTATTTTTCACTTTTTAGTTCAAAAGTGTGTTTTTAGGTTTTTTCAACTAAAATTTTTTGAGCTCCTTGATATAGCATGAAGAGACGAACACATATTATAGTTCTTAGTTGTATCGTAGGGTACCTTGCTCGGTACCTTGGCAACGTTGCCTATCAGACGTTTCAAGAACCACCACCCCTTCCGTCACCCATTTTTCAGCACCTGTTACAAGCCAAATGTCACTAATGTCAAATATTTCAATAATAACAAAGTTTTCTTCAATTAAAAATCACTGTCTACTTGAAGCTAATATAGAGCGTGTTAAAAGTCAAAAAAACAAAGCTTTAAAGTTTTTCATTTATTTTAAAACTTGAAAATACTTCAATTTATAACAATAACTTCAAAAAACTAAAATTATCCTTTCAAATAATGTCCAAAATACTTTCCTTGTATGTAATTCTTGACAATAATATATTAAATAATAATAAAATTTATCAAGAACATTTCAGAGCATTTTTTTTCAAATTAATTTGTAACAGGTCACTGTGCCATGTTCCGGAACGTAGAAAGAAGTCAAAACCAACAAGGTTCGACATTTTTTTTTACCGGGTATATCAACAACTTAATTTGGAATATTTTTAATTTTGGTACCAGTATATAGCAATTTACGCTGTCAATCCAAAAAAGTAAAAAATAGTGGGTACAATTACGATTCAATATCGCAGTACCTACCAATTGTTTGATTAATTAATTCAAACCATACGGATCTTTCATTTTCGCCTCGTTTGCTGTGTGCCGATGTTGTCGCGAATTTTTCCTATGACTCGCCAGTCGACAACGCCTTATTGGTTTGATTTTATATTGAGCGAACTCCAAATCAAGAAAACTTGTACTGCCTTTGAGGAAAATAGAACTTGAAGTATTTTTCAGCAACTTTTCAGCAATATGCAATTATGTTGAAGGAGTTGGGAATGCTGAGAAAGAGTTGAAACGAAAGAAATTGAATCTTGTCTCGTATTTTTGTTCCCTATATTTTCATATGTGAAATACTTTTCTCATAACTGAGCAGAACTGTCACTTGTGAATGCCTTATTTATGGAAACTAATGTGAGTACCAGTACATACGAAATATTCGATTATACACATGTCAAATATGTGAACATTATCTTGTCTCGAGTCTTATCTTCACTTCCAAGTTAAATCAATCTTTCAACGTGTCTCCGAATATGAAAATGTTGATACATACATTTGAACCTCCTTTTCTCTTCAATCTCACTGAAATGTCTCGATTTTTGAAATGATTTTTGAAATTTCGCAGTAAAAATACTCGTTACTCGAAGTTTTTGTTGAAGTCTTTATTTATATTTTGTTCATCTATGCATCATAATTGAACTGTCTGGAAAGACTCCAAATGATTGCACTTTAATCAGAGTTAAACACTGATTGTTTTCATTTTACGTGCCAGCTTTTCCACAAATGGCATAAATCTTCGCTGTTAACAGGCGAATATAACATTTCTAATTTCTCAATGCCTCTCTTGCTAAAAAATTCCCGTCTTTACTTCATTCCAAGTATATTTTTGAAAAATCTTTTCAATTTTGTAAACAAGAAACTTCATCACCTGCAGGTTGGCATTGAAAAGAGCAAAGAACTGAAGTGCTCTAACAACACTTAACTAAAAACTCGAGTACTACAAAGCTCGCCGTTGTTTGCTTCTCGTTAACCAGGAATGAATAATGAGCTTATTCGACTCAAGTTTGGTATCTATTCGTTAATTTCATAGACGTATAAATACGTCTATGGTTAATTTGCATTCCATGTTGTTCATTTAGAATATAATATTATTTGAGAAAATAATGTGTTTTTTATTATAGGAATAGGAATTCATGTTTAGTGTTCGATGTCACGATTCCACATCAGTAACTAAATTCAGTCAACTCTAATTGAGTCTAAAAATAGCGGAAACTCATTTTCCCTCCTTTCCTTGGCATATTCTTAGTAAATATTTGTACAATAAATGGAGCGATTACAAAAGCTCGCAGCTAGAAGGAATGTCTTGCAAAATTGAGGTTGATTATAAAATGAAGATGTAGTATGATTTGTGTTGATTGGAAATTGAAGACCCCTGGTGCAAGTAGGAGATAAGTGCATAATTCTGCTTATGTAGGTTTAAAAAATTGCTCTTTTTGCTGGGTGCAAGTATTGTATAGGTACGGGCGAGGGTACGGGTGATGAATATTGAATTATTAATGCAAAAAACATATCTCCTGGTCTGGTGCAATAACGGGATAAGATATCTGTACTTATCCTGTTCTTGCTCCAAAGTTTGTATCACTTTTTATCACAATACTGCACCAGCCGGATTTCTTGATCTTATCCCATTATTGCAACACATCTTTTGTTTTCTAAATAGGATTGTTATTTCACTGTAAAACGATGTTGAAGTAATTTTTATTTGATGGTCACACTTCATGACCAACATACATTTTGAAGTGAAAATAAAATTGTTCTGCCTTTCCTGTGAAATTTACTTATTGTCACTTCCACTTCTTGCACCAGAGACTTCAATTATTGGTATCACTATTTTTTAAATTATTTGCGTTTCCATATCTTCTTATGGAATGTTAATTTTCAAAACGAGAAGAATTTATAGTTACATGTTACCTGGCATGTTACATACAGACTCGTAGATACACAAGGCCTTTCTCAATTATTGTTAACATTAATCAATTCTGAATGTCATTACTACAAAATTGCGAAAACTAGTACAAATACCGAAAGATCCTTTTTATGATAATTGAACCCTTTCCTAAAGATAATATCATACAAGGCGGTCAAACCGGGGGTCAAACCAAAACGAACAAGTCTTGTGAACCTGTCAAAATTTAAATTTTTATCGTACCTACAGTAAATTCTATTGTTAAAAGGAAAAAATCGAAAACATTATCAAGTTATAAAAATAATCTCATTTAAATGGCCATCATCGCCTTGGATGCAATACATTTTTTCATGCGCTTGTTGAAGTTTGTTATTACTCTTTGCACTATATCGTATAGAATCCCCGTGATAATTCTTGGTATGTTGACATAATAATAATAATAATAATAATAATAATGACTTCATTGTAATAATGAGTTAAACTTTAGAAGAAATCACAGGGAGTCAGGTCTGAGGATCGTGGAGGCCAAGGATCATCACCATCTCGGCATATTACGCGTCTAGGAAATGTCGCTCTTAAAAAGTCCATAGAAATCTTCCTTGCAACTATACCTACTTCCCGGTGTGTTCTACGAGTTGAGGGAGCTCCACGTACTACCGGTTGCGAAAACCTCCGTTTTGGTTTGACCACTTTTTAATAATTATTGTTTAGTTTACTTTTTCTAAATCCATTATTCAACTCAACTCAAGTTATCTTTCCTAATACTTAGGATGTAATGGCCTATCATAAATTTCCATGTTACTACAACAAACAAGATTAAGTCACGCGCATCTTTCCCGGAGACCCCACATTTAAAATGCATAGCTAGGTTATGTTTTAAACACCTATTTTCCCATGTCTTCGATTTCAATTTTGTCCAGCTAGTAAGCTTATCTTGTGTGTTTTATTATCATGAGAAACTCCATTATCCTAGCCTAGAACTAATTCCATTTATAATCGCAAATAACTGCTACAGATCACGTAATTCTATATTATGTACTATAACTACTATACAACCCCAAGACTCAAAAACCCGATGAAACGGAGAATGATCTTTCTACAGAAAAAAAACAAAACTTATAAAACTAGTTCCAGAAGAAATCTATAGTAATACAATTATTGGCCAAGTAATCCATGTCTGGCTGAACTTCGAAGTTTCATATTCTGGACCTTTCTGTAGCAGTTATTTTAAGGTTCGAAAATCTTGAGTTAAATTGGTGTTTTGACTATCCATGGTTTTTGAATTATTGTCAATGAACACTTCAGTTTTTTCAATAAATTAAGATGTCTGTGTGTGGTTTTTTGAATCGAAACTTGAACATATTTTGTGACCAAAAACCTCGCCAAAAACAATATTTCAAGTTATATTTGGAACATGATTTGGAACTTTCAATTTCTTAAAATAATTAGTGAAGTTGTGCCGCGAAAAAACTTCTCTGCCTCCTACACTACTGAATAATTGAGATGTTTTATAATTTGTAAAGCTTGTGTTTCTATTCAGAACAAGCTGGAACTGATTAAAGTTGCAGCTTCAATCTCCAACAATGTTTTGTTCTTGGCTTTGTATCTTTGAAAAGTTTGAGAGGATACTCTGGATGATTATTTGCATGAACATTAACAACAGCTGTTCCTCATGTTTTATTAATTTGTCCTTGTTTATTGAGATAGAGAGTTTTAGTAATATTATTTACACCCTTAAATTATTCAAAAACTGAATGGATCAATAATAAAAAATATAAATAAAATAAAAATAAATGTTATGCAGAAAAACTCACTTATTTCAAGCTCTAAGAAAAATTGGAAATCAAATGATCTCAGAACGACTGCCGAAAGTGTTGCGTTTTGTTGCTTGAAAAAGGAAAAAACTCCAAAAATGTTATTAATCGCTTGCAATGTTTCGAATTTATAGACAAAAAATGGGAGTAATAATCATTGTTCTTAGTATTATTATTTTCTCAACTAAACGTTTGCGACGAAAAGTGATTATCCTACCATACCATACTCTATTCACCATGTCAAAATGCGCACTTTTTTCACACACAACTTGTATAATATACCTACATGGTGTCCCATAATTAGTGGTCGAGACTTCAGTCCTGTAATTATCCTTCAAAAATAACCAAAGTTAATCACATAAACATAATAATTATATCGGCAAACGTCTCCTGAGGGTGCTATGCCTTCTTAAAGGGAGACACCTGGGGGTTGGATTTTTCCAATTATTTCCAAAACAGTTTATAATAAAGTTTTAAAACTTTGGAATCCTACTAATTTGAATAATATGCTGAATTCAAATATGAATTCTGAAATTTCAGTACTTGGTCAGAGGTGTATCATTTGGGGAAGTGAGTATGAAAAATAAACTGGAACTTTTTCATCAATCATTGTTTCGTTTTTTTTTTCTAAAAATTGCGTAAATTTGAGGTTTTTTACGCAAAAAAGGTCGTCCTGGTTTGTATCGCTATTCGCTAGGACCATTTTTGCGTTGAAAACCTCAAGTTTAGGGGATTTGTATGAAAAAAGACGAAATGATGATTGATAAAAAACATTCCGTTAATTTTTCATTCAGCATATTCAAATTGAAAGGAGTTTCAAGACTTGAAATTGAAACCGCTTCGGAAATAATTGGAAAAATTCATCCTTCTTTTAGTGGCGTAGCTCCCTTCGGGGGCGTTTGTCGGTATATGTGTATATGATAAAGTTAGGTTATTTTTTACAGATAAATACAGAGCTGAAGCTTCGTACCCTCATTATGGGACACCCTGTACTTGTTTTGGGATACGTTGACAAAAAATAATAAGATAAATCAAACCTTTTTTTATTGTTTACAGATTTGATGATGTCTTCATCTTCACCAAAGAACTTGAATCCACCTGTTGGCAAGCCAGAATCAAGGCCTGTGAATAACAACCGAAATCATGGAAAGCATCAGAACAACAATAGAAAAAAGAAACATGATAGGGGGTCAAGAAAGAGATCAAAGAGGTATGTTTTTTTTATATAAAAAAAAATCTAGACGAAGGCGTTTACCAATCGACATGATATTTGAATTACAAAATAAGAGATACCGAGCATCATGAATCGTTGCACACATCTTCACTAGTGAGGATGACGCAGTCATACATACGGGGTGTCCCATAATTGGTGGACGAATCTTCAGCGATGTATTTATCGGTTAAAAATAACCTTACTTAATTCTATGAAAACATATCGACAAACGCCCCCTAAGAGAGCAACGCATACTTAAAGGGATTGATTTTTCCAACTATTTCAAAACATAAAGCTTCAAAACTTTGGAATCCTAATAATTTGAATAATATGCCGAATTCAAATTGAATTCAGATGTTTGATTGTTTGTTGTACTTGGTCAAAGGCGTATCATTTTGGAGGGGAAGTATGAAAAATTAACTGAAACTTTTTATACCGTGTCAGTCATTGATATACAGGAGGCCTTAGTGCAGTAGGGATGTGATTTTTCTTTTTTTTTTCGATATTCAGAGTAATTCTTGCAGAACAGACCTCAACATAGTTTTTCTAAATGGTAACCCGTGTATATCTTTAAATATTTGAATTTGCACATTTCCGGCATCTCAAATTCTTTCAGTTTTTGCAATTAGCTCTAACCTTTCAGAAGTTATTCAACTTTTTCTGAAAATTGATGCGTTTGCAAGCATTCATTAAAATAACCACAGGGCACTTAGTTTTTGAGATATCAAGTTGAGACTTTGCCAGTGTTCAAGCAACTGCCTTGGGTATCGTTTGGTACCACTTTGTTGTGACACTCAAAACACCATCACTTGAATTTTTTTGAATTGCACCACCTGTATATTGTTACTTAGTCCCGTTCAGCATGTCATTTCACGATTTTTTTACCCAAATGATTTTTTGAAAAGTTGATTGTCAGGGAGATAATTTTGTTTTTCTGAAAAATTCATCGATAGGAACGTGCCATGAAAATAGACTGCCTAAGTCTGACGTCACAAAAGTGGGGGAGATTATAATTTTTCCACTTGTTTTCGTATTTCATGGTTAATTCTGTAGGAAAAATTTTGTTGAGTGTTTTTGAATCCGTTATAAACAAATAAGATTTTTAACAGTGATATTTAGTTGGACAAAAGTGATATTTACTGGATTAGATCAGTTTTTGACAAGATTCGCACCTTCGGTGCAACAAGGGTACATCTTCCTATGTATTTCCTATGATAATGTGCCCTTGCTGCACCGAAGGTGCGAATATGTTGATTTTAGTGTATAATTAATGCTTGGAAACATTTGGAGGTTATCTTCGTCTACATTTCATTGGCTTTTTCTCAGATTATACAGAAAAAAATGCCTTTGAAGCATATTGCTACCTTGCTAGAATCAATGCTTTCTTCAAAAACGACAATAAAACTATCAGAATCTCAAATATCATGATTTCGGAATTTACGCAACAAAAACAAATCAATCTCTACGATAACCTCAGAAAATTTCCAAAAGAATTTAGTGTCGTTCCCACTGAAGCATTAGTGTGAGATAGCTTGAAAACCTGTTTCAAAGCTATTTTCCTTGATATAGACTGAAGAAAAGTCGATAATATTGAGAAAAATGTAAACAGGATTACCTCAAAACGTTACCAAGCATTAATTATATTCTCGTCTAACCAAATATCACTGCTGTAATCTTATTTGCTTGTAACAAATGCAGAAAACCTCAATAAAAAAATTCTCATGGGGTTTCACCATAGAATACGAAAAAAGTGGAAAAATTATGAGACCCACCCACTTTTGGCAGTCTATAAAGGTTCTCTGGTTTCTAGTAGTTTTTTGAAGCATGCAATACATGTCATTTTGACGTTGATATATCGAAAAAATGATTTTCATGGCATCTGAATGAGTTTTTAAGAAAAACAAAATTCTCTCCCAAATTAACTTCAACTTTGAGGTTGTAAAATACGTAAAATGAGAAGCTGAACGCGACGAAGTAACCAAATACAGAAGGTGCTATTTGAAAAATTCAAGTTATGGTTATTGTTATTAATGAAAAAAGTTCTAGTCAATTTTTCATTCTCATAATTCTTTTGTAGGACGCTTTTAGGGAAAAACGGAGTCGCAAGCAGGGTAAAAAGAGTAGAAATTGATTCGAGCGCCTTAAGATGGGAATGATAGAACATCCAGTAATCACGAAATGTGGAGTCGTGCGTTTTCCCAACAAGCTCAGTATCCATAGTTCATGTTAGTGAATGAATTCAAGTCTCTTCGATAGTGAAGCATTTTTTGAATATGAATTGAGAAAGAAAGAAGAGAACTACTCTTTCTTTAAATGTTATAGATTTAAACTCGAATAATATCTTATCTGGCAATAAAAACAGGAAGTAATGTCACGTGATAAAAAGTAAACAGATCGTTTTGGCAGGTGGTCACATTGCGGTTTCGAATCTCAGACCATTTCCCTTATCATAATTAACCGTCGTTATTTGGTAGTTTGTTTGACAATAAATGCGAACATTTTAAAAAATACCTTCATATTCTCACTCTGATTTGATAAACATACAGGGTATTGCAGGAAAAACATCATTTATTTTGACAGATATGGATAAAACAAAATACTTTCTGTATAATAATAAGGATAAGTACAGGGTCTCAAAGAATTGGTCACAAAATTTGTGACCACTTCTAATTCAGACTAATGTAGTACAATATACAGGGTTATTCACGTTATTCGACACGAAACATTATGGCTGAAGTATCTGATTAAAAAAAAATATATTTGTTCTGGATGAATAGGGACCCTTTAAGGCTACATTTGAAAAATATTTTCATGTTATACAGGGTGTCCCCAAAACACGAAACGTACAAAGTTGTTTTTTTTTCAATTGGAAACCCCTGTGTATTGATTGATATTTTAATTATGTTTTCAATTTTGAACAAAAGTTGTGGTACAACTAATGTTCCTAAATTCAGCCGTTATCGAGATTGCAACTTTTACATGCTCTAAAACTCAAATGGTTCAAGATTAAGAAAAACGGTCTGCACTTTCCCATCTTAACTTTTCAAAAGCTATCCAAGGACAAATTGATTCTTGTGAAAAAATGTCAAACAGTGCCAAAAAAAAGTCGACAGTAACTTGTATAAGTCATGTATCATTGATGTCATTTTCCATTGGCGCCACTGGAAATTTTACAACAAATATTCAATACCTATTTGGATTTTCTCGGGGATTTTCTTACTTTGAAACTGTATCTTTTGTTAGGCTACATTGTTCAACAAAGTTTTCTATCACCCATCAAAATTATTGACGGTCAACCTGGACCACCCTGTTTTTTATACCTTAATGTGTAGAATGGATATACATTATCTGTGGATCATTTTCTTGATAATGGTGATGAATAAAAGTGAGTGGCGCATCGCAATTTATTGTAATCATCACTGATGTTCAGATAGCGTCTGTTACGTTCGAGGAGGAAACAAAATATGGGACGGTCTTAGCTGAGCCTAGATCTTATCATTTCTTTGTTTCGCAAACGGATACCCACGTTTTTTTGTGGGCTCTAATCGTTTTTAGAAATAGACAAAATGGATAGATAGTAATGTAACTATCTTATTGCAGTTTTTCTGGATACGGGCCAATGAATCCAAAACCAGTACTGCCCACAAAGTTCTTACTTGGGGGCAACATAAACGATCCTTTGAACCTGAACAGTCTACAAGATGAGGAGATCAATCGGGCTATGAATGCTGTCACACCAAAATCTTCACCGTTACCCACACCGCCCAGAAGAAAAATGCCAGTGGAGGTGAGTAAGCACTTTATTTGGTTTAATATGGACCCATCTCATTGCCATTGGTTGTATCTACTTGAATTAAACAATTTTAGTTTCAATATACAAAAAGACACATTGTGAAATATACATCAAAATGTATAATTCAATGATAGTAACCAAAGTTTACTAAATATGTACATAAGTAAGGCTTCACTCTTCTTCCTCACTTCTCTCGGAGAGCCCAGTCCGCGTCAATGCCGAGAGTATATACCAGTTCTTCACGTTATTTGGCGGTAGCTTGGAGCAACTATGCCGACGCGGCACCTTGTGATCTAGATTCATCAAAGAATAAAATGCCGATGAGGGACAAATAAATATTTATTAAGTAAACTTTGGTGAAACTTTAGTGAACTTTGGTGAAACTGTCTCCAGGTTCCGAGAATTCCCGAATTATTAAAAATTATTCAATAATTCTGTTTTCACTTAGGTTGCAAGTTTTCATTTTATTCCGTAACATCAATTGGTGGTGATCTCATTTTCCAATATACTCACCCAATTCTTGGATTTTTCATGATTCACCGTCTTGGCGATTAAAATGAAAGAATCGAAATTTCAGAAAATAATCACCGTGACACTTGTAGACTTGTATTGTTATGTTAACAATAAACAAAACAAACATCTGAATCATTGTATAAATCGAATTTTCTTTTGTTTTCTACATAATATTATACAGCTGTGTTATGTGAAGTTGTGAGTAGCAGGCGTATCAGCAGAATGAGTCAGCACGTTGAAGCGTTTTATGTGGAATGTTAATAAAATTACATCTTGTACAGTTTTAGTTTCTTCATAAGGTTTTACTTTACATGGATTCAGAATAAGAATTTTGCAGCTGTAGCTTTCACATCATAAATCGAGACCGTATACAGGGTGATTTTTATTAGGACGTATTCCTTTGAGGAGGTGATAGTAGACCCTATTTGCTACCGATTAAACGTAATTTACCTCTATACTCTTAGACCTATCGACAAATTTCAATGTTTGATTTGAAAAAAACACTTTTTTTCGATCTTCATATCCAAATTGAGTAAAAACGAAGTGAGCTTTTTCAAATGTCGTTTTTTAAATTATCAGCTGACATATTGACGCAAATATTAGCAGTAAAAATTATAACAAATATTATTGTTAATAAATAAAATTTAAAAAAAATGTCAATAGAGCTTACGAATGGAATAGTAAATTACGTTTAATTGGTAGGAAATAGGGTATGCTATCATCTCCTCAAATAAATACGTCTTATTACCAATCACCTCGCCAATCACCCTGTAGATCCTTCAAGGTCAAGTTCTTATGCGATATTGCCACCTCTCATGTCTGGTAATCTTTTATTCGGTTTAAATAATTCGAGCTTTATGCTCTGATTTGGTTTCTGAAATATTTATATCGACGAAAAACACATATCTAATAACTGAAAAATTGGTTTATCAACTGGCATTTTGAAATCATTGTTTTTGTGTTAAATCAGAAGTGAGTTCTTTTGTCATCAACGTCATTTGCGAGTACAGGGTGGCCAACTAAGAATGCGAGGTACTGTATCTCGGAAACTATACATCGTAGAGGCTTGCGGCAAAAATTTTTATTACTAAAACGGCCAAGAGAAAAACCTGGAAAATATTTTCAAGTTTCTGAAATGGTCGCTAGGGGGCGTAACAACCAACACCAAGTAGAAAAATATGATTTTTATGGAATTTTGTCCAATGAAAATATATCGATGAGCTTATTTTCGGATTTACTGACTATTTACCTACACTTTTTGTCCAAAACGTTTTTCTTCTATCTATCATAATAAAGTGGTGGGGAAAGTTCAATTGTTTTATTAAACAAACGGAGATTTCTCCCGTTTCGCTTGACGGATTTCAACGAACTTGGGCTCATATGAAAGAGAATAGTCTGCGCTATAAAATGCTCATTTGCTTTTTAATTTGTAACATTCGCCGTCGCCGGTAGATGGCGTTAACTGAAATGGTAGCATACTTTTGAGTTTTTTCCAAAAACATCAAACGTAATGGTATATCCGTTTTCATATATTTTAAAAGGGGACACATTTTCCTATAAAAAAAATAAAAAAAACAAAAAAAAAACAAAAAAAAAAACAAAAAAAAAAAATAATTTTTTTGTTTTTTTTTAAAGGAAAATGAATCCCTTTTTAAAATATATAAAAATGAATATACCATTACATTTGATTTTTTTGGAAAAAACTCAAAAACATGCTACCATTTCAGTTAACGCCATCTAGCCGCGACGGCGAAGGTCAAAAATTCAAAACCAAAAAAGTTTTTTGAACTGCAGATCATGCTCTTTCATATGAGCCCAAGCTCGTTTAAATCGGTCAAACGAAACGGGAGAAATCTCCATTTGTTTAAAAAAACAATTGAACTTCCCCCACCACTTCATCATGATAGATAGAAAAAAACGTTTTCGACAAAAAGTGTAGGTAAATAGTCAGTTAATCTGAAAATGAGCTCATCGATATATTTTCATTGGACAAAATTCCATAAAAATCATATTTTTCTACTTGGTGTTGGTTTTTACGCCCCCTAGCGACCATTTCAGAAACTTGAGAATATTTTCCAGGTTTTTCTCTTGGCCGTTTTAGTCATAAAATTTATTGCCGCAAGCCTCTACGATAAATAGTTTCCGAGAAACGGTACCTCGCATTCTTAGTTGGCCACCCTGTACAGGACCCTGTTGTAACTATGTGTATGAACTATTTTCAGTATATTGTTAGCTCAATAATTGTTATTCAGTCAATTGTTCTATGACTTGATTATAGGTTACTGTCATTTATTTTTCGTTCATCTATCGTCCTAATCTCATTTCCGTTTTACGATGTTTGGATCAGTGCTATCTTTGTTCATCATCAGGTTGTTGATTCCAGAAGAGAGAGGATCATTCCGCGGTTTCCAAATACTTTTTTGGTCGGTCTCCCCGCTCAAGAATTAGGCTGTAAGTATGAACCAGTTCATGACGATCAAAGGTATCATTGATCGAAACGTCGTGTAACAAAAATGAACGTGCAGTAGTTTACCTTGCTGACGGCATACACCAGATATCCGAGAGCTGGAGAATGTGGATTTACTTTCAACTTCTATTACTTTCAAAATATGGGTGCCACCTAGTAAAATGCTAACTAGGAAGAAGTCAGTTGTTGACGGCCCAAAACTATTGGCTTCGCAATAAAACAAGTAAATGGAAAATTTTGCGTTTATTACTCAAAATTCAATGGAATGATAACTGAGGCAAAACAACTGGGTCAATTCACCGTCAAATGTTAATAACTTTGAGAATTCAATTTGCGCATTGATAATGGAAGGACAATGATACGAAACAAATCAATTAATCAACAAAATTGAAATATACAATGATAATATCAACTTATGAGTTTACATCAGTGAAACGATATCGAAGACATCTCGTGCGAAAATATAAATGAATTACACACCTATTCCAAATTGACGAGTTAAATAAAGACGCACGGAGACGCAATAATGACGTCATATCTAAAAAATTGATAAGCTCAATAGGTACGTATTTTGCCTAAACAGTTATAGAAAAAAGTATACACGAAATGATCAATAATTAAAAATCGTGAAATCGAATTCAATATTCCAATCAAACTCTAGCCGGGTGGCACTATCTTCACTTTGGAATCATTGGATTCCAGTTTAAAGCGACCGTGCAGCAAGCCATTAGCCATCAGTTCGGCCATCAATCACCAGAGGAACATAGAATCAGGAAATAAGATGTGGGATATGTCCAACATCGTGAAACTAAATATTTTCTTGAAATTCCCCAACCAATTAATTCGGTGGTTACGGAAGAATTAGGCCATAACTCGACTGCTAAATAAGGAAACCTCGTTTAGGAAATAACAGGATGACTTCAGCCACGGACGAAAATCAAATTATGTCGGCAACATTTCCCAAAAGAGATTTTATGAAATCAACTCAGAATTACTGTACAGGTATTGGAACTTTCTTGCTTTGAGCTCCGAAAGCAACGACTCGAAATGTGTTGCACCGAAAATATGCCTTCTGTAGTACCGCACTTTTTCAGTACTTTCTCAAAAAAGGCCTCAAGCTACGCCTCACCCAAATAGCAGGAGCGTTTTTTTCCAAAAAACGACAATGTCGCAAAATTATCGATCAGATACGTTCGCTCTGGTACTGATAACGGTGTGAATGTAGGCTTGATTGATTGAATTATTGCGCATGATCTAGATCTTCATCATTTTCATCACGATCCCATAATCGCAGCAGTTGAAGCGGATTTAGATACCGATGAGAAGAATCGGTTCTTGAACCTTCTTCATCACCCATAATGAAATATTTTCACTCAGAAATAGAAAAATGTCATCCGCACTATCAACAAAAAACACATTGAGTACTACTTCATAATAAATACAAAGCCAAAACAAACATAAATAAACTAAAATGGCGGTGCGCTAGAGTGCGCATGTTATCCCAATCGAATCCCGCTTTCAGGTATCGATTTCCGAACGGTTCCAAGTTAGGTTGGAACGCGTAACGGGTGGTGCAAGGAATCATTCAAACGCAGTTTGAACAGAATTTCTTTAGTGCGCACTACGAGGATAGTTTCCAATCACGGTTCTTGGTCGGGTTGGAACAAACCTTATAACTCCAAAAATAAATACCAAGTGCGAGATGGTAAATAGGCCGGACGAATTACCTCAAAATAAAGACAAATAAGGAAAAAAATCGATAAAGGACAAACGCAGTTGGAGAGAAGGAATCACAGAAGGATGAATAAAACGAAGAAGGGAAGAAAGCATCATTTCAAATCTGTTTAATTTTGTGGATCTCGCCGGTATGAGGTTTGGCTGCAGATATCCACTAATCTTTTTGAATAATACTCAACTCGTTCAATTTTACAACGGAGAGCTTTTTTATTAGACTTTTATTACAATAGATGTCAAAAAACATTACATAGCAACCAAAACTTGTTTTTTCTGGCCGCCTTCGTTATCCATCCAATTTAGTGGGTATGTTCGGTATCTCGGGTCGTGCTTCTGCGTTACTAAAACTTGATCAAAATCAAACGACAGAAACTTTCTTAAAATTTTTAAAATAATTTTTTGTATAAGTTCAGTATAGAGTAATTGTTTTAATTAACTATCCAGATTAAATTGGGAAATAGCTATTAACATACCAAGGGAGAAAAAGCACTTCACTTCAGCGGAATGTATATAGTTTTAATATACAGGGTGGTCGCGCATGATGTTAGCCCCTTAAAAAAAGCCAAAGTTGCACAAAAAATTTCATATGCACCTCCACTTCAAGTTCATGAAAAAAGTTCTTTTCCCCCGATGAAAAAAAGAAGTATTTTCCACCGTCAGTTGTGGGTAGAAAAATACATTTTCTAGTAAGGTAGTAGAAAAAATAATATAATTCTGATGTCCTCATCGTTTCCATGTCAAAAAAAATAATAATCATAGCAAAGATCATAGCACATTCTGTTATCGTTATTCTGTGTTTGCATTTATCATTTAGTTATTTCACCAAAGCAACATGAATGGAAATTATTCATACATGTTGAACATTTGTTAATAAGGTTATCAATAATTTATTTTATACATCTCTGATCCGTATTTCAATAAATAATAAAAAAAAAACAACTTTATATAGTGAGAAAATGGACTTGAGAAAATTTCAAATTTTCAGTTTTTTGTAATCTACACAATGTTTTTCCATGGAAGTGATAAACTTTTATTCTTTCATATGAAAGTTGAAGTCCCAACAAACGTGCCTCATCCGAAGTCTCGATAGTGAAAAAAAAGGTTGCCCAGAGGGTTGAAAAAATGCATTCTTCACCTCTTTCAACCCCCACCACTAAAGTATGAAAATGAATGTGAGATTGTTAATATTATCTTTTTTAATAAATAAAGCTCTACTATTACTCCTCGTCTGCATGCATTCAGGTGTTGTTTTTTTTCTAGCTTTAGTTATGCCTTTTTCTACCCTCTCCAACTGCGTTACCCTGTGCCGAATTTTTTTCTTCCGAAAAGGTAAACAGCCTGGCCTAAAACCTTAATCAGGCGGGAAAACTAACGACCGATAACTGTATAGATCACTCCGAATGATATGATAAGCAGAAACAGATCAACCAACATTCGTTGGAAGTCCAAAAACAAACAAACAAATCATGCCCTTCTGAAGGTATTTTGTACACAATTGATATTACTATTTCAGGGTAGTAGATGTATGGGATATACCGAGGGATATACTTTCCAGTTGGGGGAAATAAAGATCTTATTTACTGAATAAAATCTATGAGTATCGTCTATACCTTGAATTCTGAAAAAAAAATAATTTACAGATAGAAATAATGAAATAAAAGCGTACTTTTATCGTCAAAAACTTGAAATTGCTACAAATGGGGGACCGAAGTCAAAAGCTTAGGTACTTCAAATTTCGTGGCCTTCGTGCGAATATTCATGTTTTGATTTTTTCGCATCATATTGATACACATTTATACAATCTGGGTCATCCACTTATTGTTTTTAGTTTTTTTTTATCGTTATAAAGCTTAAGACATTTACGTATACGGCAAACAATGGATCACAGACAAATATACTTGAAAGATGTGCATGGGTTATGGCATGGTGATGTAACACAATCCAACAGTGCAAGGTATAATTAATTCAATCAATTTATTTCAGGTGATTGTTTCTCCAAACACAGTTGACCCTCTTCATTTGCTGGATTGCAAAAATGATGAGGAATACGAGGAGTGTCTAGGCTCGCCAATAAAAAAAGGTAAACATCTTAGTTATTACCACAATCATTTCCACAAATAGACTTTATGCTATTAAACGTTAAAACATATCAGTAAAGCTTCATGTTTATAGCTTCTGTATTGATAAGGTTCTATTCATCGCTGTGAACGAGTTACTTAGAACACGTTAGGTATGCTTATTAAAAGTCGTTTTATTGCCAACCTACGAGAGTATTCTGGTTCGGATAATATTAATGTAATTTTTATTTTTTTTTATCGTCTCAAGTGTTGTGAATGAAAAAATCTATTTTTATAAGTAGTTTCTTGTTATCTCGTGTCCATTCAAATTAATCATAAAAAAGTTTATGGACGTGTTTTTCCTTGAAATGTTTTTTTTAGAGAACTAATGCAAAAAAAAACATAATTTCGTTGGTTTTCATTTGTAGCCATTTTCAGAACAAAATAATTGAAATAGGGTTTCTAACAACCTTTAATATTGGTGACCGTTTTAAATCCCTGAAATGGCAAATGGCGGAATAAAGTTATTGTACTTCATTTGAAACGATCAATTTTAGACAAAAAAAAATGGGACGGGGTTGTTAACTAATCATTTCAAAAATGTGTTTTCATGAATATTTGGTGATGTTCGCTGAATGTTGCGTTACATCCATAAGTACAGCTGGAATTCACTGTTTCACGGCTTATTCGAGGTGCTGGTTATTCTTAATACAGGAGTATGATATTGTTGATGATAATGGAGTACAAACAATAAGAGTATGTCTCTTTTCTGTAGAGAATCGAGCTTAATTTCGCGTATTTTCCATTCCATAAAAACGTCGTAAGACCGATACTGGCCACCATTCGAAAGCTCAATTCCAGAGTATACAGGGTGTCCGGGAAAATGTGGGAGATCTCTCGGATTCAGATAGAACATTAAAAAATAAGATGACAAGTTCCCATAAATTTTTTTCCTAGCGGCCCTCCCTACGGAGACACGGCCCCCTAAAGGACCCCACTGGAAATCGGTTTTTCTTGAATAACTTTTAAACGACTCAATATAATTCAATGAAAATTAATATGATAAACAGTAGTAAGGACCTCTCAAAATACTTCCCTTAAAACATAATTAGCTTGTTTAGTTTACCAGGGACGGACTAGATTGTACATTTTAACGCTCAAATTTTTAACACCCTGTATGATAAGGAGTTAAAAAAAATAAATTTGGATACCTTGAACATTAAGCTAAAGAAAAGGTACTCTTGTTCATCGTCGATAAAATGAACCATTTTCGAGAAAAAACAATTTTTATTAAACAAAACCTCGAAAAAAGCCATGACGAAGTGGTGCTCTTGACGAAATTGTGAACCTAACGCTAGGAAAAAAATTTATGGGAACTTGTCATCTTATTTTTTAATATTCTATCAGAACATAAATTTTTTTCCTAGCGTTACTTTCACAATTTCTTCAAGAGCACCACTTCGTCATGGCTTTTTTCGAGGTTTTGTTTAATAAAAATTGTTTTTTCTCGAAAATGGTTCATTTTATCGACAATGAACAAGAGAACCTTTTCTTTAGCTTAATGTTCAAGGTATCCAAATTTATTTTTTTTAACTCCTTATCATGCAGAGTGTTAAAAATTTGAGCGTTAAAATGTACAATCTAGTCCGTCCCTGGTAAACTAAACAAGCTAATTATGTTTTAAGGGAAGTATTTTGAGAGGTCCTTACTACTGTTTATCATATTAAATTTTCATTGAATTATATTGAGTCGTTTAAAAGTTATTCAAGAAAAACCGATTTCCAGTGGGGTCCTTTAGGGGGCCGTATCTCCGTAGGGAGGGCCGCTAGGAAAAAAATTTATGGGAACTTGTCATCTTATTTTTTAATGTTCTATCTGAATCCGAGAGATCTCCCACATTTTCCCGGACACCCTGTATAATGTAAGGTTTGTTTTCGAATTGGCGGCTTATAGTTAAATTGCGACAGATCATTTTCTATCTATTTATCTTCAATTCACCAAATGTCAATTAGCTGCCAAAGAAATAGTTTAACAGTAATGCACGTGATCAAAATCCATCTCATCGGAAAGATCAAATGAACTTTATATTACAGGGTCCTTCATTAGTGCGTCGGGCAATCCTAGCGTGGTTATTTACAAAAGTAGAAAAAAAAGTTTTATACAAAAGTTGTAGAATGTGACTTTATGCATATTTTAAAAATATTTTCAAACATACAGGGTGCGTCACAAAAGTATGGCACGAAAAAGTATGATTTTTTTAAATGGAACCCCCTGTATATTAATTGATATTTCAATTCTTTTTTCAATTTGGAACAAAAATTGTGCTACAACTAATGTTCCTAAATTCAACCGTTATCGAGATATCGCGTTTTAAAAATGGCATTTTTGCAACTTTGGCATGCTATAAAACTCAAACTATTCAAGTTAGAGGAAAATGGTTTGCACTTTCCTATCTTAACTTTTCAAGAGCTCTTCTGTCATTTGGATAGAAGGTAACGTCAACTGTCAACTTTTTTCGGCACATTTTGACATTTTTTCACAATAATGGATTTAATCTCCTTGAATAGCTCTTGAAAAGTTAAGATAGGAATGTGCAATCCATTTTTCTCTAACTTGAATAGTTTGAGTTTTATAGCATGTCAAAGTTGCAAAAATGCCATTTTTAAAACGCGATATCTCGATAACGGTTGAATTTAGGAACATTAGTTGTATCACAATTTTTGTTCCAAATTGAAGAAAGAATTGAAATATCAATTAATATACAGGGGGTTCCATTTAAAAAAATCATACTTTTTCGTGCCATACTTTTGTGACGCACCCTGTATGTTTGAAAATATTTTTAAAATATGCATAAAGTCACATTCTACAACTTTTGTATAAAACTTTTTTTTCTACTTTTGTAAATAACCACGCTAGGATTGCCCGACGCACTAATGAAGGACCCTGTATAAGCACAATCAAAATCAACATCATGACTAACCGCAACAAACGGCGTAAACGACAATTTATCTACCTCCAAGTCCAGTCCCAATATTGACTAATTCATAATTATTATCATATCCAAAAATCATTAAAATTCATGAACAAAAAATTTTATTCAGGGTCAAATTGTGTTTCAACTCAATTTGCATAGAAAAATGTGAAGTAGATAGTAGCTGACCACATACTGTAAAAATGAAGTTATCACAAATTAAAAATAAAACTGCTGCTACGGTACTTATCCTACTGGTACAATATAGGTAATTTCAGGCAGAAAATGATCGATAATTTGTTGATCATTTTGGTTGTTGTTCGGCGGAAACACAACTGAACCAACTTTATTACCGATAAGGAATTGAAAGATCAACTCGAAATATTGGGTTCCTAGTACCGAGAGCGTACAGCACCAATCCTAATATTTTTTCAACATTTTTTAAACACAAGTCACTCATTTTAATCATCAAGTTTTTTGACGTAGTTAATATTTAATAGCCATAATATGTTTTTTGTCCCACTAGATTGAGTCAGAAAGTCGGAGAATATAGTAACGTCCACATCCGGAAAATCATGTGAATCAGCTTTTTGGAAACATTCGTGCATATTTCAAAATCAATTTCACTCAATGAGGTACCCAACATAATATAAGATACAGTGGACAATCGATTTGTGACGATAGTAGATGCTTCATTAGCACGAATTAATGAATAAACCCATAAAAGCCAGTCGGTTTTTCGCGTACCTCGTTTCAAATAATATTGATATTCATAGCCCGATTTCAAACTGAACGAATTATTGGGTTTTTTTCAAACTGCACAGATGTTATTATGGGATTATTTTCTGTAGTTTAATGATGGTTCAAGACGTTTTATTTTTTTTGTGAACTCTCCTATTGTATGTTGTGGTTCGGTGTTAAATGGTGGCATGTCATCTTAACCGCTCACACGCACATCGGGGACTGAAAAAGTGAAAAATTACATCAGGAAAAAATCCACTGTAGTTCACCTTGGGAGAGAGTTGTCCTGCGCCTGGGTACCATAATATTTCAAGTGAAACAGAAATAAAAAGTTATAAAACCTCTTTTCTTATGCTGGAGCAGTAAATGTTTGGTCTTTGGACTCTTATTATAACTGCCCTGAATAAGGTATCATACGAGTCTCCTTCTCATTTAAAATTTTGGGGGTGAATCTCACCACTGATAAGGGGTTGATTTTGCAAAATTGAAAAAAGGTGCAAAATGGTTCCCCTCAAAATCAAATTCAACTGGCCCGAATTCTCACTTTTTTGCAGCAAGAAAAAAACGCCTGAAGAAACGCAGAACCACATCGGCCTCTGCAGAAGGCTGTGTGCCTGATAATACTGGAAAAATCGAAGCAAAAACTCCCGAAACAAATTCGGACTCAGCAAGGGTACCCGAGTGTCCGGAAGCGGCTAACAGTGAAGAAGTGAAACTTGAACCCTCTGGGTCGAATGTGAGCAGAAATTTGTCTTTTGATTTTAGTAAAGACAAACACGAGAAGCAGAAAAGACGGTAAGTTTTTTTGGTATTAACAATCCATCTGGTTAACTAGTTTATACTATTATTAATATGTTCATGAAGTCTATAGAGAAAAAAAGGTTGCTTCGACGCATAAAAAAAGATTGTACCCAATTGTCATTGGCTCATTGAATTGAAGTAGACTCTGTAACAGGTGCTAGTTAAAGGTAATCAAAACTGGTTAACATGTAACGAGAACTTCTGTTCGGATTTCTCACTTACTTTGACCCGCGATAGCTGTGACAGTCGAAATGTCATCGAATGTCTACATTGAGTTATAACGTCCGGAAAGGACAACCCTCATCACATGATTCTAGATTTCAATTTAGACGAACCGCATACATCTTGGGCTCATAGATAGGCCAATAAATTATTTTCACTCCAGAATGTTGAAGCTGATGTGGAATTCAAGTTCAACTTCTATTTGCAGATCTGAAGACAATACACCAACTAATATTACAAAGAAGTTCAAATACTCCATGGACAAGATCGTTAGTCCAGTGGTACCGCAGCCAGGAGCATGGTTGAAAAGAACAAATTCTGTGAAATTACCACCTAGACCTAGACAAAATAAAATACCAGATGAAAAGTTACCCGTCTTCAAAGAAGATAATAAGAAGTTCCAGTATGGTAACTATAACAGGTATGTAGTATTCGAAAAGTGTTGTAGTTTTTTGTTATTGTGAAATGATGAATGATTGTACTGCATACAGTGAAAGAAAAGATCAAAGGGTTTCATTTTTTCACATTAAAGCTCGCATTGAAGTAATCTTTTCTAAAAATCAAAATTTGCATTTAAAATCTTTTCCCTGTCATTTTCGGACCTATGGTTCATATAAAAAAAAACATGATTCACCTCATTTTTTGGGTATTTCGCCACACCCAATCAAAAAACAATCAAACTAGTGTTATTATACCGGATCTTCTATATTACCTGAAAAAAATTCTATTAGTAAACAATAAAACCTAACAATATCAAACTTTTCAGAAGCGAATCTGCTTCCGTCGTCAGTGGAACCTAAAAAAGAAACAATTAATTCAAATTCAAAAATCACTCCACGTTTTTTTATGATTTCGCAGTCAAAATTATTTTTTTTTTGTGTTTTTGGCACAAAATGTCACTTTTACTGACATTGAAGTGTTTGGCATAGTATAATAAACAACAAGTATCGACAGCTCCATATACCTAAAGGTCATCAAATTTCGTCTGTCTCAATGACAAAAATTCGCCTCATTTATACACTGCTAACCTTATGAAATGTAAAATAAAACCATACTGTAACAGATTCCATGACTTCAATGATACTGATACATAGGTGAATTATCTATCAAGTTATATAATTCGATTTCCCACTATGCAGTATGTCCAAAGATTAATGCGAAGTTTCAAAGTCTTGATTTAGAAAACAGTTTTACATAACAAAATGTTAGCAGGGTATAAATGAGGCGAATTTCTGTCATTGAGACAGAACGAAATTTGACCCCAGATATATGGAGCTGTCGCTACTTGTTTATTATACTATGTGTTTGGTGTTGATTGTTTAACTTTATATATGTTCAGTATTTATAATTCATTTTTTGAGCTATGTTCAATTTCTTGATAAAGGTAACCATGTATCACGATTTACAGAGCAAGTTGCTACACATTCGTTAGAATTTAACATTATGTATGCATAAAAAGTGGTGGTTATTGGGAATGAGGACAGTGTTAAAATGAGAATCACTTATTCGAAAATTATTCCCGACGTTTCGGCCTATAATTCAGGCCTTTTTCAAGGGCTGAAACAAATGAATACAAGTGTTATTCTTCCCTAATTATACAGTTGGTAAAAACTCACTCAATTTCAGTAAGTGGCAGTACATCAAAAAAGTAACATATAGCATCACGGACACTAACACTGATTATACATAATTTAGGACGAAACCGGTAAAACAGACTATGAAAGCCGACAACGAGAAACGAAAATCACACATGGAGCTCAAATTAGTCAATTGGGCCTATGCAGGAACAATCTTGACAATAGTCAACATTGAAAACTTGACGTGAAATTGAAATTTGACTGACGTATCAATATTTTCAGCGTTCTGTAGTATGGTACCATGAGACCATTCCAGTTTGGTCTGTCATTAACGTCCCATTCAGCCAATCGGCGAGCTGCAAGTGACGTTAATGACAGACCAAACTGGAATGGTCTCATGATACCATACTCCAGAACGCTGAAAATATTGATACGTCTGTCAAATTTCAATTTTACGTCAAGTTTTCAATGTTGACTATTGTCAAGAGTGTTCCTGCATAGGCCCAAATAAACGATAATTACAATCAATAAAATCATTATCATAACGTCATAACATGTCAAATTGTCAACGTCAACGGTCAAGCAAAAGATATCGAAAGCTGCGTTCCACAATTCAAGATTTACAAGATAGTATAAACATCAACTATCGACCGTTTGTGGGTTTGAACTTATTTAACACCCCCTTATAAATACCGCTGAGTCCGCGGTATCGGTCCTCAAGTTAACCGTATCACCCGTCAGTTCGATTCAAATCATTTCACTGACCGCTCTTTTTGAATAATTAGTTTCATTATCTAGAATTGTCACTCCTGAAAAGTCAAAGTTATGACTCTTCATAAAGTGATGATTTGCTAGAGCTGTTCCTTCGGACTTGGTGACATTCTTCGGGAGGCAACTCGTTTTATGTTGTTTCAACCGTTTTTCTAAATTCTGTTTCGTCTGACCAACATATTACAATCTAAACATGGGATCTTATAAACTACATTATTTTTATACAATGTTGGCAAATTATCTTTAATATTAGAGAAAAGTCTACCCACAGTTTTACCATTATAGAAAACTAGTTTACTGTGTATATCATCAACCATGTTACTCAGTTTGTACGACAAGCCGGGAATAAAAGGCAAAGGCAAAGGAAAAACCTGCAATTATCATTATTAGCATGCGCATCATTCAATGGTCTCGCGTGTATTTGACTGAAAACCTTATTTATAAAATATTTGGGGTAATTATTGGTTGTGAGTATATCAAAAATACGCTTACGGTTTGCTGAATGGAAACAAGGACTGCTCAGGCTCTGTGATCGGTGAATAAGACCCTTGATGCTAGCTAACTTATGGCTTGTTGGACAATTGGAATTAAAATTCAAAATCCTACCTGAACTAGATGGTTTCTGGTACCAGTTGGTGAGTAGATATCCTGATGGGACTCTAGTCACCATAATATCAAGAAATGGTAACCTACCATCCAGTTCCATTTCTGCAGTGAATTTCAATTTCTGATGGTATGAGTTAAACACATCAAGAACCGTATCTAGAGTATCGACAGGAATAGCAAGACATGTGTCGTCCACGTATAACCCCAAAAATAATATTTTAAATGGGAGTTGTTTGATACAAGAATCGATTAGATCGTTCATGACAAGACTGGCCAAAGTTGGACTGAGTGGATTACCCATGGGAGTACCATCAATTTGCTTGTAATAAACATTGTCAAACTTGAAGTAGCTGTTCTCAAAGTTAAACAATATGAGATCAATAATCACGTTGCGTCGCATTTCAGTATAAGGCTCGATATATCTCCAGTATTTGTTGAAAATGTTTACAACTAATGCCTTTGGGATGTTAGTAAACAACGATACCACATCCAAAGACACCATGATGTAACCCTGTGGCAGTTGTACATTAGTCAATGAATCTACAAAATGGTAAGAGTTTTTGATAGCATACTTGAATGTAGTCGTGAAAGGATACAGAACATCATGCAGAAACTTGACAATATTATAAGTGGGTGCATCCACACAGCTGACGACCGGTCTCATTGCTAAGGTTTCCTTGTGAGTTTTCCTAAGGCCGTGAAGTCTGGGAGGATTGGAATTATACCTCTTTAAAGCCTTTGCCGTATTGTCCGTTATGTAGTTATTTCGTCTCAGATCTTCAATCAACTTGTTGCTCTTGGTCTGAATGATGTTTGTAGGGTCTTTATCAATTACGGAATACGTTCCATCATCCTCCAATAGCGACATCATTCCTTCTATGTATTCCACTTTATCCATGATGACCGTAACATTTCCCTTGTCCGATCTTGCCACAACGATATCGTCATGTTCTTTTAAAAATCGTTTTGTTATTTTGAAGTTCTTTAGCGTTGGACTAGGTTTATTGCGATAGTCTGGGCCGTTGCAGAAATTCATGATAATGTTAGTACAGTCCAATCTCAGTACATCATTAGACTGGTCATCCATGGGTTTACTGGCAATGCAAATTTCTAGATCCTTAATGATATTGGGAATTGGAATCTCTGATTTCTCCAAGTTTTCTCCAAATATTTTATAAATAAGGTTTTCAGTCAAATACACGCGAGACCATTGAATGATGCGCATGCTAATAATGATAATTGCAGGTTTTTCCGGATGCCTTTTATTCCCGGCTTGTCGTACAAACTGAGTAACATGGTTGATGATATACACAGTAAACTAGTTTTCTATAATGTTAAAACTGTGGGTAGACTTTTCTCTAATATTAAAGATACTTTGCCAAGATTGTATAAAAATAATGTAGTTTATAAGATCCCATGTTCAGATTGTAATATGTCATATGTTGGTCAGACGAAACAGAATTTAGAAAAACTGTTGAAACAACATAAAACGAGTTGCCTCCCGAAGAATGTCACCAAGTCCGAAGGAACAGCTCTAGCAAATCATCACTTTATGAGGAGTCATAACTTTGACTTTTCAGGAGTGACAATTCTAGATAATGAAACTAATTATTCAAAAAGAGCGGTCAGTGAAATGATTTGAATCGAACTGACGGGTGATACGGTTAACTTGAGGACCGATACCGCGGGACTCAGCGGTATTTATAAGGGGGTGTTAAATAAGTTCAAACCCACAAACGGTCGATAGTTGATGTTTATACTATGTAAATCTTGAATTGTGGAACGCAGCTTTCGATATCTTTTGCTTGACCGTTGACGTTGACAATTTGACATGTTATGACGTTATCATAATGATTTTATTGATTGTAATACGCGACGTTTTTGAAAACGTCACAGGCACCATATGATTGGTCGTGGCCGAATTTGGTATCCAAACAAGCTTTTATGACATTTGATTCTGAGTTTAAAATCAGTGTTTGTGTTTAATTTGGACTTCTTTGAACTATATTTTTGGGTGAATTACATATATCGTGTGTCCCTTTAGTGCGTATTTGATTAGCCGAGCGGAAAGTCAGCTTTTGAGGTAATGAAAAATGGTTTGTTTGGATATTTCCGTCTGACAGCTGACGTCATGACGTCACAGAAACCTAGCGTATTATCGTTTATTGACTAATTTGAGCTCCATGTGTGATTTTCGTTTCTCGTTGTCGGCTTTTATAGTCTGTTTTACCGGTTTCGTCCTAAATTATGTATAATCAGTGTTAGTGTCCGTGATGCTATATGTTACTTTTTTGATGTACTGCCACTTACTGAAATTGAGTGAGTTTTTACCAACTGTATAATTAGGAAAGAATAACACTTGTATTCATTTGTTTCAGCCCTTGAAAAAGGCTCGAATTATAGGCCGAAACGTCGGGAATAATTTTCGAATAAGTGATTCTCATTTTAACTGTCCTCATTCCCAATAACCACCACTTTTTATTAATCTACAAAGGACGCTAAGTTTTTAATCATTATGTATGCACTTTCTTTAAGTTTACGTTTTTTAGAACATGGTTCTTTTGTTAAGATTTTTGAATTATCCCAATTTATTCTATGATTATTATCAAATGCGTGTTGACAAATTCCCGATCTATAAAATTCCCTTTTTTTCATGTATGATTTATGTTCTTCAATGCTCTTTTTTAAGGGTCGTGAGGTCTCTCCAATATAAAATTTATCACATTCACAATGAATTTTATAAATTACATTTTAAGTGGACTTATCATTAGGTCTAGTATTTGTTAAATTAGAGCGAAGTGTGTTATTAGTTTTGAAAATGGTCCATATATTATATGTTTGACCTAAACGTTTCAGTTTATGCGAAATTCCAGGTATGTATGGAATAATTAAATTAGTTATAGGTATATTCTGATCTCCTTGTCTAGGTTGTTCAAAACTATCAAAACACTTTAATAAAATTTAGGGGATAATTATTTTTTGACAAAACATCTCTTATGAAATCTTTTTCGGATTCAAAATCGTCATTATCACAAATTATTTTGGCTCGATCATATAGACTTTTTACCACACCCTTTTTAATATTCAATGGATGATTGGAATTGAAATTGAGATACCTATTTGTGTGGGTTGGTTCTCTATAAATTTTGGTTTTGAAATTTCGAAGATCTTTTTTTATTAGTATCTAAAAAGGGAATTTCATTATTTTGTTCTTTTTCAATTGTAAATTTAATCGTGGGCTCTTTATCATTTATGTGGATTAAAAAATCATCAAGTTTTTGTTCATCATACTCATATATACAAAAAATATCATCTACATATCTCCACCAAATCATTGGTTTGTATCTATATGTTTCTACATGAATTGTTTCAAAATGTTCCATGAAATTATTACTAAAAAATGGAGAAAAAGATTTCATAAGAGATGTTTTGTCAAAAAATAATTATTCCCTAGATTTTATTAAAAAGTGTTTTGATAGTTTTGAACAACCTAGACAAGGTGATCAGAATATACCTATAACTAATTTAATTATTCCATACATACCTGGAATTTATCATGAACTGAAACGTTCAGGTCAGTCAAACATATAATATACGGACCATTTTCAAAACTAATAACACACTTCGCTCTAATTTAACAAATACTAGACCTAATAATAATAATGAGTCCACTAAAAATGTAATTTATAAAATTCCTTGTGAATGTAATAAATTTTATATTGGAGAGACCTCACGACTCTTGAAAAAGAGAATTGAAGAACATAAATCATACATGAAAAAAAGGGAAATTCATAGATCGGGAATTTGTCAACACGCATTTGATAATAATCATAGAATAAATCAGGATAATTCAAAAAATTTAACAAAAGAACCATGTTCTAAAAAACGTAAACTTAAAGAAAGTGCATATATAATGTTGAATTCTAACGAATGTGTAGCAACTACATGGTTACCTTTATTAAGAAATTGAACATAGCCCAAAAAAATGAATTATAAATACTGAACATATATAAAGTTAAACAATCAACACCAAACACTTCAATGTCAGTAAAAGTGACATTTTGTGCCAAAAACACAAAAAAAAACCCAATGTTTACTGCGAAATCATAAAAAAACGTAGAATAATTTTTGAATTTGAATTAATTGTTTATTTTTTAGGTTCCACTGACGACGGAAGCAGATTCGCTTCTGAAACGTTTGGTATTGTTAGGTTTTATTGTTAACTAAATTGTTTTCAGGTTATATAGAAGATCCGGTATATTAACACTAGTTTGATTGTTTTTTGATAGGGTGTGGCGAAATACCCAAAAAATCAGGTAAATCATGGATGCGCCACAAAACTACAGAGCATATCTACTTAAAAAAAAACATGTAGAATCATACTTTTCATTGTTTAGGGATTGTTCGGGGGCACCCTGTGAAAAAAACTGATATATTTTAGTAAAAACTTGGTTCCTTCTCCTTCTCCTTCTGTAAAAACTTGGAACAGATAAAGGAAATATCATCTGAATGATTCACTATTTACTTTTATATACAAATTGTACTGTCCTTAAAAATTTTGACCATCAACATAATTATTATGTTTGCAAATGGTAAAATTCCTTGCGAATTTTTAATTGTTACAAATGCACATTACTGATATATCTGTACATTATCTCAAATTCATCAACCATTCCTACTTCAGCGAATATTATGTAGAAATTAAGAGAAAACTAGAAGTTTTCAGTTATTTACATCACCACAAACATCAAAAGATTGCGATAAACCAAGTGATAGTCCACAACAATACAGTTTAGTCCGTGGATTTTCTTAACCTCACTCGTTCAGTACAAAATCTGCAAGACACGCTGTAAAACCCGTCTATTCAGAATTCTGTAAAATACTAAATCTTTTTGTTGCGTTTGTGAAAATATGAAGAACAGGTAGGTATCATATTCAATGCAAGATCACCTAATAATTATTATTGATGATTTAATTTCACGATATTAATATTAGTACATCTTATTTGGTCCTCATCATTACATTTGAATGTAGGTATTTCATGCATTTGTGTTTTTTTTTATTTTCAACTTTTTTACAATCAGTAATAACAAACTCGTCAATGTCGCTTGTTTTTTGTACATCTGCGGCTAGACGTCTGAATTTGGTTTTTGTTCCTACATGGATTCCTTAAACATTCTTAGGTTACATTTTAATCAATAAATTAATTTCTGACGACTCGAGTTTCGATCAACACCATTGAATGTAATGATTTTCAAACTGCTTCAAAGCAGGTACATACAGGTTTATATGGAAAAGCTAGATTGCGCCTTCGCCGTTAATGATATCGGGATGAGAAAATGAATTTAAATAGAGAAGGCCCATGTGCAGTTTGTGATAATGTTTTTTAATATACAGGGTGTATCTTTATTGCAGAGTAGCCTTCAACATTTTTTTAAATAGCAAAACCTGTACATCTTCAAATATCTGGGCATCTCAAATTCGTTATTAATTTTTTTTCTAAAAATTGATTCGTCTGCAGGCTCCTATTTAGATAACCACAATTCACCAAGTACTTGAGATATCAAGTTGTGACTTTGCCAGTGTTTAAGCAGCTGCCTGGGGTATCTTTTGGTGGCAATACCGTCGATTGGAATTGTGGTGTCACATTTCTGTGACAAATAAATTTTGGTTAATTTGACTTGCTTGCGTTCAGCTTGTCATTCTACGTCTCACAGAATCCATGGCGGTACTAATTTATACAGGGTGGCTCATCGAAAACGTCTTGATTTTTGGCATTAATTGTCATATAAAAAAAACACTCAGACACATAAACTTTGTTTTTGAGGGGGACACTTATTGGGCGTATAAGCAAACCCTCATCTGCCATCCCTAAAATCTTAAATGGAATGGTGGGTCGAGTGATACCTTATTTTGAAGGCCCTTTCGACCCTGATCACAACTGCTGAGTTCCAAACCTCTGCTGTTATTCCTGTTTATATGACAGCTTATCAAAATTTTATTTTTTCATTTTTCTTTTTTATTCAATAAAATTACCCGCAATGCCATAGATAACTTCTCGAAACGAAGAGGATATGGTAAGGGACAGAAGATCTTCAAAATGAGCTATTACTCAATCTTTTTAACTAGGATATATTTCACCCCTGTTTTTTTTTCGTGAAATAAGTCCTTCTCAAAAGAATTGAGTAATAGCTCATTTTAAAGATCTCCTGTCCCTTATCATATCCTCTTAGTTAGGAGAAGTTATCTCTTGCGAGTTATTATTAATTGAATAAAAAAAATAATAGGTGCTTGAAAATTAAAATAACTTTTTTATTTATCAAAATGTTTGTTTTTTTTTTTGGAAAATGTAGCTCAGTTGATGGAGATTTTTTATAATATTATTATATAATATCACGCAGATGTCTACCATTTTCACACAAAGCTGCTTTTTCTCTAGCGTGCTACATAATTTAGTGACTGTTATCGGTATCGCCGGAATTACTCGCTGGATGTAGTCCTTCAAACCCTGTGGGGATGAAGATTTACTCCCAAATACGTTTTAACGAGAAATAATATTGCGTATTATCATTTCCGATGGGCCGCTCCTATCATGAAAATATGGGCGATATGGTCTGCAAGTTCGAAAAACGAATGAATATTTTCAAGACAAAATTGCACGATCCTTGTTCATTTGTTTATAGAGGTAACTTGCACAATTTTCGTTTTCGAAAAGTATCAAAATACAAAGGAGGTTATGTCAAAAACCGTATGCAAATGAAAAAACAGTAAAAGACCATCTTTCATGCGAAATATAAATTGTTGTGATTCAAATATTCGGAGCGCGCGGCAAAACGAGCTATGGCGTATGGTGTTTTGTTCGTTGCTAGTCATCGCTGGTCATCCGATCGTAAAACGAATACAATTGTTGAAAGTGGCAATGATAATATTGACAATCTCGACATTTCATATTTTCGAATTTTGATTGTTGCTTTGAATTATTTGAGTTAAAGAAAAAAAAAACAACCGCGACATATAAAAAATGGTGTTTTGTCCCTGGCTGCACGAACACAACCAGGAATAGTCCAGAATTTTTTTTGTCAGCTTGCTTCTATCCTTGTCTAGCTAAAAGTAGAACAAGGATAGAGCATAATTTCTGTCGTGCAATGTGAACGCGAAAGAGATGTCAAAAATCTAACTTTTGTTTGTACCGTAATGGCGGTTCTTGACATATAGTAAATATTCACTTACTCACGTTTTATTTGTCGATTGTTTAATCAACAAATATGTTACTCTTCATGAAACTCAGAACTCATTCAAACTTGGCACTGACACTGACAGCAATTTGGAGGTTAAAAATATTGTCACATGTGACATCACCCAGCCACTTCTTGCCCCGATCTACGCGCATGCGCGGCCCGAGGAAAATAACTATTGCACGCACTAACTGGCGCCGAAGAGGAGTAACGTCACACCTCGTTTCAGTTGCGGCGCTGTTCAATTGCATTTTAATAATTGAAATACAAAGTAATCGGTGCACTGATTTTATTTGTTTTTCGCCCAAAAACTATTCTCTTCGTTATTCTAAAGAATGTCGCAGACGTTTTTTGAATACGAATTTATTGCAAGTTCCCTATAGGGTTTGTTTTTCTCGGGCCGCGCATGCGCATATGTCAGGGCAACTCGTAGCTGGAAATGTCAAATTTATGACAGTTTTGATTTTGAGTTATGATATGTGACAATATTTTATAACCCCCCAAATACTTTCAGTGTCAGTGTCAAGTTTGAGTGAGTTTTAATTAAGTTTCATGAAGATTAACATACCTGTTGATACATTGATACACAAATAAAACGTGCACGAAAGACGTTATGCTCTATCCTTGTTTTACTTTCATCAAGACAAGGATATAAGAACGCTCGTGAACGCGGCACCGCTTGTCAGTTGCCCTGGTTAGAACGCATGCACCTTACACTATCGGCAAGAAAAACAACCCTATTGAGTCGCTCCATTTTGAAACTCCCATATATGTACTTTCAGAATCTGGAAAGAAAATCGAGATAAGTTATCAGAAAAAAAAGGAATTTCCAAAATCACCTAGGAACATTTGGCCCACCCTGTACAAAAATAAAATTTTGATAAGGAGTCATATCCACACGAATGACAGCAGAGGGTTGAAACCCGGCAGATGCAATCAGGGTCCAAGGGCCTTCAAAATAAGGTATCACTCGACCCATTCAAGATTTTGGTAGTTTCACCCTGCCCAAGGGATTGCAGATGAGGGTTTGCTTCTACGCCTAATTGGTGTCTCTAAGATGAAAACTTTCTGAGATCTGGTAGCTTGCCATTCTTAAATAACCACCCTGTTCAATGAATTCAACACACGATTTTTATGAGTGATTTTAAGGTTGGTTTTTCGTAAATGTTTAAAATTTTTGATTAATCTATCAAGTCCGGAAGCATTTAAACATTCCGGTATACAATTAAACATTCCGGTATACAATTCAGCACCTGCTCCAATTCTATTGGTCGATATCAAACTCTCGACTTATCAAAGGCGAAGTGCCGAAACCAATACCAAAATGTTGAGCGGTGCTGAAATAGAGGTTTGAATGTTGCCCTGCATTTTGCTTTTTTTTGTATCTAGCTATTTAACGTTTTACATATATACTGCATGGACATGGTCACGTGCTCGTCTGAGCATGAATGAACGCATTTGTCTGTAACCCTTCAAGGTTTATGTACTGGTACATTTTTCAAGTATTTTTAGATTTAATATGTACCTGCATACCTATTTTATTGTGTGAATGGGACCAACGGATCTTGCACTTGCCCAATTGGAAAATTGAGCGATTTCTGCAAGCATCAAGCTGATTTTTTTTCGTTTTGATAACGAAATATTGAATGCTCCTCCAGTGACCTTGAACTCACGATATTCGATGGCAAATTTAGCTTTTGGGAAAGAGGTCCAACCAATTTCTTTTTACGAGCCCTTGCAAAGTACTGAAAATAAATCCTCCTACCTTTCCGAAATCCATAATGAAAAAACTAGTTCTGTTAATATTCATTTACCTGAAAATGAAGATATCTTCGATGTTGATGAAGGTAGCGACGCTGATGACAGAGGCCATGATGCTGACTCAAGTGATGCAGTCATTTGAAAAAATATTGGAGTTATTGCGAGAACATCATAGGACTTTTGGCACATCGTGTGCCACCAAACAGAAAGCTATAAAAAGGGGCTGCTTCTTCCACTTGGTAGGCCACCAAAGAAAGAGCCAAAACCCAAAAAAGGAAAGCGAAATCTGGCAGATAAAGTTGCAAAAAATTAGCCACTAAATAAAGTTCCTAGTAGGGATTTAAGTTTGGTAAAGTATTAAGTTTTTTATAAAGAACGCTATTTTAATTTGTATGTTTTCTTTCCTTTAATCATTCACGTTATGTTCACATATCACTCAAGTGATATGGGGTTATGTTTAGGAGTGAGATTTCCCAAGACTGGGTCGACATTTCAATGTCACCTCAAGTGACATTCATCTGTTTCACTGTTACAAACGAAACAATATCTTTTTTGAGTACTTGTACATTATGTATGGAATAAATACCCACTTAATATACAAATCTCGTTAGGAAATTCAAAGTTGCACGAAAACCTGACACAGGGTCGTGAATTCCACAAGTTCTTTTTTCTAGCAGTTGAGTCACTACCAAGAAAACTTGATTAATCAATTGAACGCGTCATTCTGACCATAGTCACCAAGTATCTATGCAGACTAGAGTACGAATCATCTAAGAACTGTATACCCCCGATGTCTTCCTCTCTCAGGCTGCGTGAGGGCCTCATATAGCGTGAGAGAGACGAATACGTGGTCGGTGTACAGTTCTTAGTTGAATCGTAGTCTATTCCGACCTAGATTTCAGCACCGCTCAACATACTGGTTTCGGCACTTCACCTTTGATTGGTCGAGAGGTTGAAATCGACCAATAGAATTTGAGCGGGTGCTTAATTGTATACCGGAATGTTTTAATGCAGTCCGGAAGCGTTCCGAGCGGCATTTTGAATATTTTTGGCAAACCAATCTACGCCACTGACCCCTATATGCACCGTAGAAATCTAATCCGGATAAAGTCCTTGAACTACAAAAAAAACATGGGGAAAAAAGGGTTGCCTTGGAAGTATGTACTTCGAAATAAATTATTTAATTTTCTTTCAGGTATTATGGATATAGAAACCCGCATAACGAAACAGACCATCGACTCAAAGTATTTTCTCATCATCCGTATTATTTCAAGAACAAAGATATACTTGATATTGGCTGCAATATAGGCCATATCACAATAAGTATTGCTAGAGATTTTTGTGCTCGAACGGTTACAGGTATGTACACAAGTTTCATATATATTCCAAACACACTAATATTTGCATTTTATTTCGATTTTCGTCGTGTACGTCGGTCATTAATCTTACTACTTTTCCAGGAATCGATATAGACTCAAAACTCATCTCAATAGCCCGTAAAAATGTCAAACACTACGTAAAAACATCCGAACCCACACCGGCTCGGCCTCATACCAATGTACAAAGCAAAAAGGTCTCTAATAAAAGTAGTAGTGAGTTTTTTCCGATATCTATGTCTATATTATACGGACCTATTGACGTTCCAGGCTTCCATGATAAGAGGCAAGGGTCAAGTTTTCCGAATAATGTTACTTTCAAGCAAGTGAGTAATCTTCACATTATATGACATTTGAATTTAATCATTTGTATTTTACCAAACAAACTATACCTAATGACACAAATATTTTCAGTGTAACTACGTTCTAGAAGACGAATCTCTTCTAGCTCTAGAACAGCCCCAGTTCGATGTGATTCTTTGCTTAAGTATTACCAAATGGATTCATTTGAATTGGGGTGATAGTGGATTAAAGTTAGCATTCAGACGGATGTTTGAACAGTTGCGACCGGGGGGAAGGTTGATTCTGGAACCTCAACACTGGTCTGGGTATAAAGGCAAGAAGAAACTAACGGTAAGTTGAGCAAGGTTGTTTAAATTTGCAATACATTTAAAAATTAACACATTTCTAAAATCAACAACAAACTTCTGCGTGATGGCTTTATCTCTTAGCCTTTTTAACTATAAGATCTTTGATATCACGTTTCTCTCCCACTGGTTTTCTACACTAATCGGGTGTGTTTGTTATTTCGGTGTAGAATAGTGTAGTGCAGATTGCTGGTGTAACTTATGGCTACCAGTTAGTGCTGATATTCCAACCTAAAAATCAGACAAACATTTCACAATAAGATTCACACTGACTATCCACTCCAAACTTTGTTTTATCGTCACTTTAGGTCAGGTTAAGAGAAGCTTTGTTTACGAAATACACGAAATAGGCTCCCCACCGTATTCTACAGTACACTGTGGTGTAACACCTCCACCTGGTGTAACCAGTGCAATAATGTGCATCCTACACTGATATAGCGAACACGCTACACTGCACTAACCGCGTAACAAACGCCGCAGTGTAGAAAAGTGTAAATTGGTGAGCACTAGTGGAGGATGACAAACAAACCTATTGAGTTTCTATAACTTCATTGGATGGAACCGATGGAGTCGATGGTTCAGGACTTTCTTCATTCATCTCAATCTTCTCCCTGTTTTGCTTTTTTCATTATCTTGAAATTCATTACCTCTGTCTGACTTCACATATTATGTTCGATACATTAAGAGTAAACGACTTTACACGCTAAACGGTGGTTTATTTCCGAATTGTACAAATACGCCAGAAAAGTACGTTTACTACCAAAAATCAAGTCATAGTAGGATCTTTTCTCGTTGATATCTTTCGTCCGTGGTGCAAACAGTGCTTTTTGTACAACCAGTTTGTAATCATTTGAAAAAGAATAATTATGAAAATCAAAAATAAATAATCGATACACTGCACTACACTGCACTACACTGCTGACAAGTCAGACAACTGACGAGTGACAACTGTCAATCATGGTTACAATAGGTGTGTTTCCGTATTCTTTTGTGGTGTGGATGCATTGTCATCGAGATTGGCACGTGATAAGTTCCGTTTAGTATGCTAGACTGTCACGTGGTTATCAGATTCAGAGGCGTTGGGATCCAAGGAACCGTTGCTAAGCGACCTTCTTTTGCGCCCGCGGGCGCGAAAGTACTTTTAGGCTCGGCTGCCAAAATTAGCGACTTTCCGCCTGTTTTGCATGCATTGAAAAGTGGAGTTTACGTGTGGGTTGTACAAAAACCATCTTTATTCCTTAAGGTTGACTAAAACTATACACTCGATAAGTTTTGATAAGTCACTTTCAAAAAATGTCAGTTCAAATTGCATCTAATATTAAAATTATTGAAGACACAATATGAATGAATGAACAATTCAATTCCTAAATTTCAAACGTGCACGTATCGTTACGGGCTTTCCATCTTATCCGAAAACGCATCTTAAATAAACGACTGTCACTTGTCATTAATAAGTAAGAATCTTTAACAATAGCACCCCAAAATCAAAAAACGAAAAATGCACAAACTTCCACACGAAATCGAAAAACAAACAAATAGCAAAATCTTGAGTAACAACACGCGAAGTTTGACAACTTTGAAGTTTCACCAATCCGTTTCGTATACGTAGAACTGATCGCAGCTGAAGCGATTTTTATAATAATATGGTAAACGTAAGTCGATACGTTTACGGATCCGGATGCGGATACGTAAAAAAAAAATTGGGATTGCTTAAGATGCATTCAGTGCGAACTTGAACAGAATTACAATTTCGACTGGTAGGAGGCTGCATCAGAGCGATTCCGTAACTTAGCACTCAGTGCAATTATTTTGGAACTGTCATACATGATCAGTTCTGAGCATTCTGCATTTTTTTCAAGTTGTTTATTTGTGTTTTTGTCAATAATAAATTAATACATAAAAAATATTAAAAAAATGAATTCTCTAGCGAAATTTTAAACTCGTCATCTAGTAGTAGCGAAGATAAGTTTCATCGGGGAAAGAACTTATCAGTATCCTTCTCAACGCTAAGGAGAAGATTCAAAAAATCACAAAATATATCAATGTTGTAGAAATATATTCAGGTATTGAGGTTAGTGTGTAGACTAGTGATCCTCTGCAGCTGAGTTCATAGCCCAGCCGAATTTAACAAAAGAGTCAATCCATTCTCGGGCGGTTCAACTTTGTTATTGCTCCCTGATATTCAAAATCGTCATTAGTTTTGTATACAATGCTCTCAGGGTGTGTTCAAAAAGAATGCCAATCAATTCTTCTAGAATATCGCCTGTATAAACTAGAGTAAAAAGATGCATGAATGAATAAGAGGGCGCTTTCACACCAAAGTATCACGCGACGTGCGTCTGGTTGCATTCCTCACCTATGCAACCTGATTACCATGGCTGCATAAGTTTTATTGTAAGTAGCATGGTCACTCGGCGGTTTTCACACCAAAGTAACATACGACGTGCGATTTGTAGAGTTGCTTCTTCATGATAGTTCCATTTTTTGGCTTCAATTTGCTCGGTATCACTACATATTATATATAACATCATTTTCTTTAAAATTTATTTATCTTTTGATGCTCATCAGGTGATTTTGTTCAATACTCTTTTTCGTTAAAGTAACAAAAATCAGGCGAATGGCGTAGTCATCAAATGACTTCCCCATTCTTATCCATCTTCCAGCTGATTATGTTTAATCAAGATAGCATTGTACTTGTCGATCATGATGCGTTGGTACGTTTTCCAATAAGCTGCTGATTAATATTGCAAAAATCTGTGAAATTCTTCGTCATTCAACTTTGGCGTTAATTCAATCGGTTCAACCAACTGACCATTGATCAGCATAGCCCATAATTTTCATTGTCTGTCTAATAAGAAGTCACTTTCGTGTTATCAAGTAAATTCAACATGATGTTGAAAAATAAAACGAAGACCAAATTGGTACCAGATACAAAAACATTTTTCAATTTTTTTTTTGTCAAATAAATTTGTATGTTTTTGAGTCGAAGACCGAGTGTTGCATAGTTTTTGGATTTTTTTACCGGTAACCCTTATCTTCGCCGCTGGTCGACTGGAGAGCTTTGACATCAGGTCTTGTATCAAGTTTGGTTAAAATATGATTTTTGGTTTGGATAAACATGAAAAAACCGTTTTTTTTCATGAAAATGTCGAACAGCTTTTTTTGATAATGAATCATCAATTCTCTTATAGGAAACGATTTACAAAAACTACAAAGCAATTGAATTGTTTCCGGATAAATTCAGAGAATACCTTTTGTCGCCAGAAGTGGGATTTGCGAAAAGTGAACTACTCGGTTTTCCTAACCACAAAAGCACGGGTTTCAGGAGACCAATTCTCGTGAGTAAATTGAAAATAATAATTAACGAATATTGTTCCATTTGGTTTCAGTTTGAATGTTAATTTTTATTTTATAAATATGTTTCAGATTTTTACAAAAAGCACCATGCTTCCTAGCGACAGGGTATCGGCGTCAACCAGTAATCCTCCAAGTGAACGTCTCATACAAAGAATAAGCACAGGTATGTTCATATAATTTTCTTTGTCTATTTCAAGTCTTAGCGTTCTTATCTCCCATCAGTCGCTTCTTCTAACTATGAGCCACTTAGTTTTAATACAACAGTCATTTTATTTTAGCATTTATAATATTTGCTAAGGAACCAATTAATTCAAACTTATATGACTACGAAAATGAGGACATTAAAGAAACAACACTTATATTATATCCTTCAACAATTATTGCCGCAACCTGGAATTACTGGCGGAGTAGTCTGCTGGACTTAATTCTGGGCTCCTTAGGTGCCTCTATAAGTCGTCCCTCTGTGAACTGGTAGTTTCGTGCGCACTTAACTTATAACGTCTATAAATTTGTAATGTTTCAATTATTTTTCTAGTTTTGCTTTTCTCGACGTGTTTTGAATCATTCTCTTGGTGTCACTTTCGATCTTTACATTAGTGGCATTTTTGCATTAGGCGAAAAGGGTATAGTGACGATATCAACATCGAATACCCAGTAAGCAAAACATAAAATACAGGGTGTTCTAAAGAATCGAGTTTCAGTTTATTATATTTGCGAATATGTTATCACCGACCCCCACTGAAAAAAGGAATGGAAACCGGCAGTAACCGTCGGTCTCGGAACGATTTATTCTCCGAAGCACTTTGCTACCAGCGACAGTATTTTCTGATTACAACTGGATACCACCAGGTTTTTTTCGTGGTGTTGTCTCCGAAACCTTCTCAAGTTTATCGCGTAACGTTCTTTTCAAGCAACAGGGGGCTTACCTGCCCTACTTTATCCTAGTGAATTTTCTACAGGTGGTTCTGTTTTTCCAATGGCGCATGTCTGTTTTTAAGCAGATTTCAGTGACTTTCCAAGACCTGTTTTCTTTACCGCTGGCGTATTTCAGAGGTGAGGTGACTTGTCTGGTAAGGAGTCACTCTTATCCTTTTTTCGTCCTATCCGAGGGTAATTTTATCGCCGGTAAAATCAGTAACATTGCCGAAAGGGATAAATTTCAGTGTGATCTTAAAAATCGCGTTCTCATTGTTAAAAGTTTTCCAATCAGCATACTCGACATAGTTCCGGTAAAATATCCAAAGGAGTCTTCTGGGGTTGCACCGGTCCTTATTCAGAACACCACGCCGTTTTCGTCCGTCTCTGTTTCAATTTGACGCCGTCATTTTCCACATATCAAGCCGATGTCTACGTTATCTGCTTTTCGTGTCGTATTTTACAACTAACCGCGTTTATACAGTGTAATTCTTCGATGTTCCATCCCTTCTGAACGAGGGCCTTCCGGATCAATTTGACAAATGTCACATGTGGAGCGATCAATCTACGACATATTGCCAAACGTCAGATACTGTGATGTGACCGCAGAAAAGCATTGAACAAGCTGTAGATGTGAATAATTCATCTACAAAGTAAAAACATTTATCCAGCAGAATGATGATTGGCCTTCTTTTGAAGACACCTGGCTGTTTCTCACTTCTCAAAACTAACGGCAAATGGTTAAATATCTTTTTACTGCGCTAGAATACAGATGTTTTTGTGATGGTAGAAGTGGGAATGGGCAGACGAATCGTATATGTTTGTCGTGTATTGACACCGGAAATGCGATGGATGAGGTACCCGTACTTCCTATGCATAAGGATAGACGTCGAGAGGATATATAGGGACGGCAGTGTCAGAATTCTCTTCTGCGTGAAGTAGGGCCTGCAAGAATCTTGAGGATGCAGACCGTGGAAAAACCGAATGGCTCTTTTTTGAATCCGGAAAACATGGTTGAACAGACTCAAGGAACATGAACCACTAAAGCTGAGACCGTATCTTAGGCCCACCTTAATCCCAATTCAATTAGAGAATGGTAAACATTTCTAGCAGCTGCAACACGCGGCTCCCTCCTAACCACTCGAACGGCATAGCACCCCCTGGACAACTTTATAGATAGGTTCGAAATGTGGCAGTCAAACTTCAAGTTGTCATCAATTATCAGACCGAGGAATCTGCACTCCGACACCTTCTTCACCTCCTCGCCACCCATTCCAACTACACCAAGGCAGCACTTGAAATGCATTATTGGTTTTGGAAACATTGAACGATAGACTATTGGAGGCACACCACACCTTTAATGATGCGAGGTCAGTCTTCACTACACCCCTCAATTAGGCAGATCATTGATATAGATCAGGAATAAGAGAGGCCCTAACACTGATCCTTGAGGAACTCCAGCACAAAGCTTTTCTTCTTTTGAGACAGAAATGTTAAATAATATGCAAGAAGTCTGACTGGAGATGTATACTTAACCACGAGGAATCTCAGTGCTTTTCATGAAAAACTTAATGAATTATTTGAAAAGTCATTTCCTCACAAGAAATTAAGAAAAAAAAGTGCCATGCCTTGAATAATACCGGAGGAACAAAAATCTCAGCCAAGAATCTGCGATCCTTACACACGATCCGAAAAATTTGCTCTAAACATTACTTTCTTCTTGAAGTACTTCTCGGAATATCTACGTATTCAAAGAAAGATCATAAAGGAAGCCAAAACTTTGTACTATAGCACACACCTCCCAGAGTCAAAAAATCCGCAAAGGGAGAGTTGGAGGATAATAGATGAGCTTGGAGGAAAAAATCAGTCTCCTGATCAGCCAATACCTTCTCTATTATTGCGAACTAGCATCCACCCTCGAAGATGACATCACTGCAAATATCTCATCTACATGTCGGGGCTCAGAGTCACAACTTTCTTCTTCTTCACGCCAACTTCAGACGAACCGGAACTCATAGATACCTTTAACGAAATTGAAAACAAGAACTGAAATAATGGTGAAAACTAGATTCCTAACATTTTTGAGAAAGAATCACACTATCATTTGGCTTTCAAGAAATTATCGACAATCGACACCAAAGACGAAAATGTCTCTTTCCCCGAACGGACTGTATGACAGGCTGTATGATGGTGAAATGAGAGCAGAAATCTTCTGTGATCTGGCCAAGGCCTCTAATTGTGTTGACTATGAGATGCTCCTGAAAAAGTTGTGATTGTATGGTTTCAGAGGAGTGTCTGCAAAGTGGCTGTCATTGTCTAACTTAACTGATAGAAATCAGTCAGTTCATCTTTCAGGACAGGCATCAAGCTGGACGAAGGTTAACACTGGCGTTCCTCAGGGCTCTGTTCTGGGACCTTCACTGTTCTTGATTTATATCGATGTCATCACAAATGTGCAATGTGAAGGGAAATTCACGATATATGCTGATGGAAATCATGAAGAGTTTCGATCAAAAGTATATTATAGGGGTATGGCTTTGATCAAGAATTGGTGTAACGTGAATTGTCTGACCCTGAACTATGGGAAAACAAAGATTCTGAACAAATGCATTTCTGATGATATCCTGGTGGAAAATGATAACATTGGTTGAGTGGAGTGTTCAAGTTTTTTAGACTTCATCTTGATAACAAATCGACATTCCAGGCACATATTCATATTAGTGCCTTATGAAGCAAGTTATCAGCAAACTGCTTTGGCGTCTTGGTCATTCCCAAAGAATTGCATCACTCATCAAAACTGAAGGCGTATTAAGCACTGTTTGAATCGCGAGTATGCTATGGAATTCCTTTCTGTGAAAATGCGTCTCAATACCTGTTGGACCAACTATTTGTGATTCAGAGGAAGTTTCTCAGATATGTGTTTAATATCAAATGGCGAGAATCCTGTAGACCAGTCTTTGCTTCCAGTGGTATCTTAACCATTATTAGCCTTTAGATACTGGACAGTGCTTGTTTGATCCATAAGCATCGTTCATCCCTGGCCACTCCATAGAATGCACGCAATACGTGATCTGCAAAGGTTATTCCATTACCGATTCCGCACAGTGCTTTAATAGAAAACTCAGTATTTTACAATTCCAAACAGATTTTTAACCATTTACCACTCGAGTTGTGTTCCACGGCATCGTCAAAAGTTTTCAGAACCAGACTGAAGAAGCTGTTTTTGAAGAAAGTGATCTATAACCTTTTTCCTGTGATCTTCTATTTTATCAACATTTCATTAATAATTTTTATGCAACACGATTTTATAGTTGATGTACGTCGTATTGTATTATTATTAAGTATTTAGCACTCTGCTTTGACAATAAGTTTTTCTTCTGACAATAAATCTAATCTAGAGTGAACAGTGTGGTTTCATTTACGAAATAAAAACAACGTTGTGTTACTTGCTGATGAGGATATGGTATAGAGCCGTGGCCCATGACTTCATTCAGAAAACCCGCTCCAAATGCCTTCAGTTTCATTTGTTTCATACTTGTCAATTGATAATTGTTTTTTTGCTGGCAGAGATTCAAGATTGCTTGTTGACTGACTCAGTCTCTTTCGCTTGATATAAATTTCACTCACTCTATGCACGAGCTAACAACCCTTAACTTATGCTTGAAAGATATTAGACAGTTTTCGTTGCTCCTAAAAATTTCACCGGTAGCGGTTACGAAAGCCGTAGCGATAGCCGCTATTTGACACATAAAAATATAGTTTTCGGTGGGAGAAAGAAACAAATCAGCTTAACGTTACGGTTAACCTCAACCCTAACCGAACTTATTGACAAATGAGATCGCAGTCTTGTTTTGCTTATGTTTATGTGCTATTTTTTCAAAATGATTGATGAAATGGTATTATTGAACTCCAGTGACGAGTCAGATTCTGATTTTGAAGATGCCATGTTATTAGAAGTATTGAACAACAACACCATCCAATATAGAGTAGACATTTACATCATCTGACACTGACCGGAAAACGTTGACCATTTCCTTTTCCTCAAACGTTCACAATACATATGTAATATGTTCTTTAACTCCCCTCACAGACACCTCTTTTGTAGTGACCTCCAAAAAATTGGAAACAACCACACTCTATGTAGAAACATCCCCATATGGATTCTTTGCCAGTATTTCAATGAGTAAGAAGTGGTCATCTCATCGGTAAACCGAACTCGGTTTCGCCTGATTGTTTTTAAAAAACATGCTGTTTCTTGATTTGGATTCATTGCGTAAATTGTCTTGGTCTTGAATCTAACGACAGTATTAACAAAAACAATGAAATCAAACCTCAAAACATCGTCAATCAAATGTCAAATAAGATATTTTCTTCTAGTGCGCATGCGTTTCGCTACGTTAACCGCTATGACTATCGTCCGTAAACGACCGGCATTTATCGGTATCGATATACGATAAATGACATTATGAATACGAAAAAAAGGAAACGCTTATACTCATACGTTTTTCTTCAAATGAGAACCTTATATTTGTACCTTATGCTTACAAGGATATCCTTCAGTTTTATGAATACGGCTCAATAAACAGATTTTTCCAATTTCCAGTCTCCACTGTATAAATGCTACTCGATTGGCACGGTCGGCCCTCTATCACACAAGTCTAGAGGGTGGTGCCCGAGTTACGGAAATGTTTAACTTTCCATCCCCGTCCCAATTCCATGACAGCACCCTATATTACTATTGAGATCAATAATGTTAAAAAAATATGTATCTTCTGAATCAAAATCCAATATGTTAAAGATTAGATTTGATTCTTCTATTCTTGAAGTTGATGTTCGTTTTTTATTACAGATGAGTATGAAATGCAGATCAGTAGTGAAAACTGTGGAATCCGTCATCTCTATACCAACATAACCCAATACTCAAGAAACTCAGACGATAATTTAAATATGAATGAAGACTCTACCGAACCTGTGAATAATGAACTAAATATTGAGCACTCAGTTCAAAGTGACGCTGAAATTTCGGTTAATATACTGAGTGATCAAATTGAATCAAAAAGTGACAATCACATTGAAGTTTCTCATGAAATGGAAACGAGTGCTGCAACCAATGATGATCTTAAAGGCGATAATACCTAAATAGACAATCCCTTGTTTTTATGATGTTTTTAGAGAGGAAGCTCTAGTCACCGAAATTTGACAATTAAATTTTTCTATGTTTGCGATTCCAATGCACAATGGTTTGTCCATTAAGTTTAATCACAGTTGAGTGTTAGGCTTCAAGATTGACTGTGATTGACAGGTTTGTCGAAATATGAATAAGACATCTCTAAAAATGGTCAGCCCGAAGAGAAGTGTGATTTTAACATAATTTTTCATCTCGATTTTTCACATTTGATTATGTATAATGTGTTTTGTAGTTTTTAAGATCAATAAAATTATTCCTTGTTTATAATAAAATGTGTTTCAATCTACTGTCCAATTGAGTGTTGGGTTGACGAATGATGGCAAAATTTGAATTTTTTTGTAGAACATGGCCTCAAAGCTTGGAAACAGGTTGGATTAGGAATTGTGTCTGATCAGTATGCAATTCTGGAGAAGACAATTCAAATGAATATTTCAGTCATTATAGTTTTCCGACATCTTTTCAAGCGATGTGCCTATAAACAGGTGCACAAGCACATTCATCCTTTGAACTTTGCTAAAAAATCGACATTATTCCATTTAGCGGCGAACACGAGCACATACATTCCACCGAGACCGGACAGCCCATATACCTCTTGTGCTCGCGCATTCATGTCCGTTCAATGTCGCGTAGACGCCCTATAAAATGACGCACAAGTTGCGTTAAATCGAGTATGATTTTTTGCCCACACACTACGAGTAATTCTTGCAGACCATTCAGTTGAAATAGATGCCTGAAATATGGCAGTATAAGTTATCAAGAATGGAACGGAAACAAACCGTACAAAAATTATTACCTTGTTTACATTGAATTCTTTTCGAAGTGGAACTTTCAAATCGCTTGGCAAACGAGAATCATATGCTACCATCTATACCTATTGAATTTGGCCCACTGATCTAAACCCATGCTGAGAAAACTAAACGTTTTTTTCAAAATTTGAGTCAAATGATATATACTTATACCTATTCAAATTTTGAAATTAATGTCGGAAAAAACATGTTTTTTTTACATTATTTTCGCGTGTATAATACACTTCTTAAATTTGGTCCGTTCCTCTCGACTCTCCCCCTGTAGTGAAGGTTGAAGTATGATTTTGGCAGATGTTTTTATCAAAACTGATTTTTTATCAAAACCAAGAGACATATTGCCACAAATAAAAGAATGAATATTTATCTGGCTTTGAAAGTTGGGATACAACATATTTGATTTTGAATTTCGCTTGTATCATAGTTTGCCACTTCCTTAATTACTAAGAATTGGTAGTAACCCCACAATTGATGAAGGTCTACTCAAGTGAATAACTTTATTGATAACAACTTAATTTTCACTCATTCACACTCACTCAAAAAAAAATAAGAGAAGCTAAACAAAACTAAAAGAAGTGACATTTTGTGCCATAAACACAAAAAAGCCAATTTTACTGCCAAATCACACAAAAACAAACTATATTCGAATTAATTTTTCCTTTTTTAGGTTTCACTGACGACAGAAGCAGATTCGCTTCCGAAACGTTTGATATATTGATAGGTTTAATCGTTGTTTGAATATTATTCAAACAACGGTTTTATTGTTCACTAATAGACTTTTTTTCGGGTAATAAAGAAGATCCGGTATATAAACATTAGTTTGATTGTTTTTTGATAGGATATGGCGAAATACCCCAAAACAATTGGTAATTAATATCTAATTATGTGCATTGCGGGATATACCTGCATTTGTTGTTTTATATGGTTAGATATAATAACTTGTTTTGAAGTTAAGGAAAATATTTAATCAAGGTTAAATGTATCAAAAGATATCCTATTTGAAAACATCCTCATTTTTAGATGGTGATTCATTTTTGACATTTTCAATTTAGAATCACAGAAAATTGCAATTTATCAGATCGAAGACTGTGATTCTAACATGAAAATGTCAAAAATAAATCACCATCAAGAAATGGGGCTGCTTTTACCCCTAACCCCGTATGTTACGCCACTGACAAGTTTTCAAAATTTTGAGATCGAAATTTAATTTGGCGTCAAAGAATCAACAGCCCACACTCCAATATCGAAATTTGGTACCTGAAATTTCAATAATGGAGTGTGGGCTGTTTCAAAAATATCGAGGAAGACTCGTCTTTAGGGTGCCGATGCATCGATGTAATGAGATGCGATTTTCTCAAAAACTACAAGCCCTAGCGATATGAACCAGAAGCATATTTTTTGAGTAGAGAACCCTGATGTAGGTAATTATATTCTAAAATCAGAATGTGGAAAAAAAAGGACCATGAAAAATGGAATTATTGTTTTTACCCGTAACTCTCCCAGTGGGCGTACCATCCCCTGATTAAGATTTTGAGCTCAAATTCCATAGACGTATTATACGTCTATGTCAAATTCTGATTCAGCATTGAATGCGATGTATCAAATGTCATAATTCTTCTTCGAACGGTCAAGGAAATATTTAGAGAAAACCATTTTCAGGAGGGCATCCATTTAAAAGGGCGTAGCTCCCTTAGGAAGCATTTTTTTTTTCATGAAAATACCTCTAGAATTTTTCGGCTTGTAGCTCTTTTACTTGACAACTTAGAGAAAAGTGTCGAGGTGCAATTTTGTAGAGTTCTGTTTTCTCAAGTCAAATAATTAAAAAAAAAACCTTGATGTTTTGGATGAGTACAACATGGGGTAAATAAAAATAACCCTGGTGGATACATTTTAAAATTAATATACCAGATACTTCCACTATTGTGGACATTATCACCATGTAATATCAAAAAAAAATAAAAACGCCATAAAAACAACTTTCTCCAAACCATTCATCATTAAAATAGTGTTTAGAAAGTTTTAATTGAAAACGTATCTATTTCGTAATTTGGGTTAAATATACATACATATTTTAAAACCAGGAACAAAAGCTCAAAAAAAATAGTATTTCAAATTGCCGCAGAAATATAACTGCGACAGAAACCTGCAGATGGCGCTGTATGCTAATGTAGATTTCTGTTTAACCATATCCTGTCATGTGGTTTATGTGATCATCCAAACAACCATTGTAGAGCGCCACTTCATAACGTCAAAATACTTCAACAACCTTTATCATTGCAGTTTTCATTATATTGTTGGTGTTATGTGCTGGGCAGTGTGTCAACAATCTTGCCATCTCATTGGCGGTTGCCATGGAATATTGTCATTCATCTGTAGCCAATCATCTCTTTCTACCCAGGTTCATTTGCTTGTCGCACTGTACATCTCTTCCAAAAGTCCTTTTCGTTTTTATACTTTTTCATCGAGCGATGAATAAGAAAGAGCATTGTTGAATTAATTATGAGAATGTATTGTTTTAAGGTGTATTCGGAGATGGAGGCTGCCTTTTCAATAAGCTTGAATTATGGAAAACCAAACGCGAAAAAATGAATTTCTCGTCAATTCATAGTGAAAGCGTCAATCAATCTCATAGCACTCTGGATCCGACCTCCAAGATATAATAATATGTATACAATTTCAACAATTTGAATCAATTTTTGACTCCAACAAATCGATAACTGGACCAAACAGAAGCACACACCACTCCCTTCCACTTTACCTGATAGCTGTGATAACATTGATAAAAATTGAACTTGGTCGCATAACCAGTCTGACATCTTTTCAACCCGTTTTTGCGAACTCGCGAAGGTAAGACAAATCAAGTAACTGATGGAACGATCAAGCATGGCTGAACATATTACATTTACCGCAAAAATTTGAGAATTGGAAATATCTGGTTTTCAACGACCTTGGATAAAAAAGATCATCCATGTCACCACCCTTTACTCTTTCCTACATCCGTCTCAAGAAAGTTAGGAAACACACAATGGACTTGTTTGCAAAACTTGCTTTTGAATATTTTTCATTTGATTCGAAATTTAGTTGTTACTAATCCCCAGTTTCTCAATATTTGACGGCAACTTATGGATCCGATAAGGGGACATAATATCGTTGGTATGGCTGTTTATCCAATCAATAGACTTATCGAATAGATATCTTGTTGTTCAGAAACTGGAGATTAGTCTTTGACGCCCAGATCCCGGCTTTTATTTTGATAGATATCTAGGCTAGTTTGGGGTACTTCTTATTGTGACTTCACTTCACGTGAACAAGCAGAGGGGAACCATTGAAAGGTCACGTGAGATAAACCAACACATGTGATTAGTTCAATCGTTTGCCTATTAGTCTAATAAAATGGTAACTTTTTGATAACATGGAAGCGGTAGAATAGTTGAAGACCATGAAATACTGCATCGAATGATCTTCCTTACCTTGTTACTGTTGCATTTATAAGCTTGCCATCAAGCCAATTTTAATAAATAATAATAGATCCGCTGGTGATTATGATGGGTCTTAACACTTCTCCAAACGTGTATCTGCTGTGGCCAGGAGAAGAGAAAACGCCTCAGTTACTGTATCAACCGCAGTCTGCAGTAAAACAAAATTTTGCCAAGCACATGATGTTTCTGCATCCGATGAGTTGATGCGACTCCACTTCATCGGTTTATAATCAATGCAAGACTAAATTCTTGAAGACTCTCTCTAAGCATCCAGAACTTGAAGAGACCGTTGGGAGATTTTTGGATCCTTTAGCCCAGCAAGTGGATATTGCAGCTGCTGGAGAAAAAATCGTGGTTGCCCTGTACGGGGCTAACCACCTAACAACTAGCTTGAAAGCGCTACGATACAAGCAGTACGTGACATCCACCTTTGAGATTTCCAGTAACATTGCATCCATTCCTCCCACCGATGCGGCAGCGTACCAGCATAGGTTGCGTGTATATTTGCAAGTGCAACATTTTGGATCCAAAACTGTGTGTTTGGAAACGAACCAAAGATCCCACTTACCACCCTGAAACCCCGGCTTCTGACAAACTAATGCAGAAAATATCATGCAAGTGCCGCACTGACTGTGGTAGCCGTTGTGGTTGCATGCGCGCAGATCTATTCTGCAGCCGAGTCTGCATCAACTGTGCCGATACCTGCACCAACGTGGACGAAACAACCGACCTTGATGGGCAAGAAGCGACAACTTACTTACTTTTTTTTTTTGAGCTGACTATAATATGGTCTTCCCAAGGTTTCTCCTACAATATGTAGGTAGGTACATATTATGTATATATTCTTTTATCTTGCTAATCATGTAGTAAATGATTAAATGTATTTTTTTTGTAAATGTTTACTGATTACTTCCCATTACATCTAATAAGTAATTTGGGGTTGAGGAATTGGGGTTTGAAAAGTAGGGGGGATCATATTGACAGGCGCAGACTTTTCAATATTGGACTCCTTCATTTTGTCAAATGAGCGGTAAGAGGGAAAATGACGAAATGATGAGTATACATTGATGCAGATGTAAAATTTTGGTGCCCACTGATCTCAATATTTGGTTAATACAACTTTTATTCAAAGATTTTTTTACGCAGAGTGGTTGTTTTGAAATCACTGTCGCCTAAAAGTAAGGTTATTGCCGTTTTCACAAAAGTTTAATAAAATTGGATGCTAGGGAGGCCATTCGATGCAGAATTGTATGCTCTTCAACTTTGGATACGGTGAATTTTCCGTATGATGCGTCGTTTGCAAGATATGACCAAAAAACCGGAAAAAGTCCGAAAATGTCAAGGTTTTTGACGTGTTTCGACCTGGGCCGGTACTGCTAGGAGGCAGCAAACTTCAGATTCGTATTCAGCACTCCACAAAACATATAATTCCGTTGAGAAACCTTCTACCGGACTCATGTTACGAAACAGGCACTTCAGAACACCATTTCATCAGACTATATGTCTAATAACGTGTAATCTGTTTACTTTTGGTGCCTTTGGTTGTGAACAGAGTGTAGTTCAAGATTCATCTTCAGGGTTACCTTCCAGTGCCAGTTTTCTACAATAGTCAAAGCTTTTTGCATCAACTCTGTTGAGGTTATGTGTTTCCCTGTGACTCTCTACATCGCATCGTCGGCATATCCGTCGTATCTCTTTCTAGTAGGTTATATGCGACTAAGTTCTCAAAAAGAAATATTGAAACTAGTCCAGAGGTCATCCAGCCGTGAAACTAGATCCAAGGAAATCTGGAGTTGTCAGCAAAACCCTGCTACGCTGGGAGCATCGACAGCTGCCAATAAACCACCTATTCTTGTGGCATTTCAAATACTTGATAAATTGATTATCAAAAAAACATACATGAGAAATGCCAGGAGAGTTGAAAGAAAACATCAAAATATTAGCCTTATATTAATTTTTACATATTTCGCTAATAATTACATAATTTATATTGGCACATCTTATTGATTTCGAGTTAAGCTTAGATGAATTAAGTTAGGGATACTATATTTACACTAACAAAAATGGAACATCAAACCTGATTATTTCTCGTAACGTTATGTGTAGCCCAACTTAGCGACGTTTTCCATGAATTTGACAAGGCCTCGTTAAACTTTGCCTGGAAATGTGCCAGAGCTTCATCATCAGTTTTCGAAAGAACCTAGAGAAGAAGGTAAAATATTGACTTCATCTATCACATTGGTTTTGAGTTAGTATACAGGGTGTTTATTAATTGAATGCCGATACTTAAGGGTGATAATCCTTGGATGAATTCAAGACAAAAAGTTCATATGGAAATTTGGTACACGTCCTCTATGCATCAAAATGCATGGGAATGTTAGAGAGGGCGCCACTGACTTAAAAATATTGGATGACACAGCAGGGTGTCAATGAAATTAAGTTGATTTTATTTTTTTAAGCTAAAACCATGCGCCGGACGGAAAAAAATCAAGAGATTAAATTGGCTCAGAAATAAATAGAGATTTTGAAAATGATTTTTATTTTGGAAGGAAGCAGTGGCGTACAAGTTTTTTCTTCAAAAATATTGAGTGCAAAGCCCGTACGGACGCCACTGGTAAAAATAATGAAATGGTTTGTACATCACAAATTGCACATTGAAGCCTAGAAGACGTGTACGAAATTTCATAAAGATATCTGGAATAGTATCAAAGTAATTATAAAAAAATCATTTATTTTTTAATATTTCAACACCCTGTATCTTGAAAATTAAGCTCTTGCGGACCTATGTTCATATGAACTTTTTGTCGTAGAATCATCACCCTTGAGTATCGGCATTCAATTAATAAACACCTTGTATAGTGTAACGAAAAGTCGATCTTATAGCAAAGTTAATTTGTTAACCATAAAAGATAAATGAGGTTAGATGGAGGCAAATATGAGAAATTTAAATCTCAACCAAATGCCGCTCCGAAAGTTGGAAAATTGTGAAAACTTTCGGAGATATCCGAAAACCTGTTTTAATTTTTTCCAAATTGAAAACGAATGAGACAAATTCATGGCCACTTTTCCTCCTCTTTAAGATGATGCAGTCGAAATCGATATCCGACGTTTAATTTTCACAGAAATCAACTTTTTTTTCAAAAAATGACATCAATTCAATCTTTTATGACATATCTCAAAATCAAAATGAATTGACAGATAGACTGAAACCAGCTTTTTTCCTTTGAAGACGACTATGACCGTTCTAGTTAGAATCAACTCTTGTAGGACTAAATATTCTCTTCCACTAAAAAATATCCCTTTTAATTTATATTCAAAACAGTGACAACTCACCAAAGTCTCTTTCAAATATTGAAGATCTTTTTCTGAAGTCAGTTCTGGAAGACCCGTAGAAATCATCATGGCAAAAAGTGACAATATCAGATTGCCATGTTTTCTCAAAATCATGAATGCCTGAAATTGATAAAACGATTAAAAATTATCAATGTGACTCTTGGCTACATCATGATTCACAGAGGACTTGGAAAAAAATGTATGGAGGTGTATCTAGTTAACTATTACCCTTTCACAAAATCCCTGAAATATCTTGAACTCCAAGGCTTCTTTCTGCCCTTTATTGATGACGTGAACAAAATCATGTGTCAAAACAAATGGTGCATGTTCCCGTCTGATGCCAAATTTTTCTTTGAAATGGCCGAGTATGTGACCAAAATCTATGTGGAAAAGCTGAAACAAAATGGAATCTGTGAAGCAGTAGTCGTTTTCAACAAAAAGAAAACCAGTGTATTGTTGAACTAGATAAAGGTAGGTTTATAATGGTTCCAATGGAGAAACCGATCTGATAATGAACAGGGTGTTTCAAATGTATCAATCTTTTTCTTACACAAAAAAATGATAAAAAGGCAATTTTTCCAAACGGTATGATGTTCCTATACCTAAACCTTCAGGATCTAAAAGAAAAATGCATTCTACTAAAAATTAAATTAAATTGACATGAATGTTGTGAAACATAATGTAGCTTCCATGGCAACCTTATATGAGTTAGTTAAGAAAGTTCAAAATTTTAAATCAAAAAACCTTATCACTATCACCAAAAAACAAAACCAAATTCGCACCAATACTTTTTAACTTTTTTTTAGTAAAATGCATTTTTCTTGCAGATTTTGAAGGTTTAGGTGAAGGATTGACCTTTTCATTTTTCCATTTGAAAAAATTGTTTTTTTATCATTTTTGTGTGTAGGAAAAAGATTGATACATTTGAAGCACCCTGTATATCATCAGATCGGTGTCTACACTGGAACAATATAAACCTACCTTCCTCTAGTCGGCATAGCAATTCCAACTCTACACCGTTTTCAGGTACGAAATAATAGAAGTCAATCCATAGTTGTGTTTTGCGTCAAAAATATTATAAATAATTAATTTATATCTCGAAAACCGCTGCCGACAGGTATAGGAGTATATAAAGCAAAAGTAATTCAAATCAGTCAAGGATTTCAGAAAAATAATAATATACAGGGTGGTCTGTTTAAAATAAGAAATACTGAACATATCTTTAAAATATAGATCATACTCGATTATGGGCTCAGCCAAATTTTCAGATCGATCCTATGTCTAGTTTTCCGTGTACGTCTAAGGTACCATAGACTGTGAGAAACCCTGTATATAAAGTTAAGGACCAAAACGTAAATGGCGGGCGTAGTCAACTAAAGGTGTGTTTGAAGCTACCGGTTTCGTAACAGTTTGCGGAGATTTTTTCCTTGTCGGTTTTATATGTTTTCGAGTGCTGAATCAGAATTTATGATTTGCTGCCTTCTAAGAAAAAGATATAATTTTTTCAGTTAAAGTTGATGAAATTCCCTGCAAAATGCACTAGTCAACTTTTATTTTCTGACAAGCGATATACGCGCTTGAGCTTGCCAAAGAACATTTTTTTTTGTATTTTTACAAAAACGTCCAAAAAGCCGTGTTACATGTCGAACAAAAAAAATCATTTCACGCAAAAATATAATCTAGATGGCATCGCCGCGCCATTGTTCGCATTATCTATATTGCGGACGAAAGTTCGCAAACATATGCGATGTGCATCACTCCCACCTAACATTCTTCTTTTTCCGCCTCTACCGACCGACTAGCATGCGAAGCCGTGATGCAAAAATGAATTTTGCTCACAATAATTGTTGGAATGGTTTCGTCAACACTCAACACCCACCATTTCTCGAAACTACAGAATTGATATCAATCAGTAGTGGGCCTGTAGGAGATCATGAAATCAACTGTAGCTTGTCCTGGGAAGTTGAAATTAGGGTATCAAAGGAATTGTTGGCAATAACTTTAACGGCGTAGAGTACAGACGGACAGAACGCGTGCTACCTCTCGCAACCATCAACTCTGCTATAATCATTAATACCTAACCATCCCGTTTTATAAAGACATAAACTTTTTTTTTAAATAGTTGCAGGAAAAGAAAAATCACCACAGCTACTCTACCAACCAGAAAGTGCGGTGGAGAAAAGTCTTGTCGACTACATGCTTTATTTCCATGCAACCCAACCAACCCAACCAACCACAACCCTCAACAAACTGAGTCGCAAGCAATACTTGACATCAACCTACAAGGTATCAGCAAACACTGCGTCTCTACCGTTTTTTTCAGTGGATGAGAAACCAGCTGGATCCAGAAAAGTGGGGTTGGAAACTGAGAAGAAATAGGTTGGTATTCTCACCGAAACCCCCGGCTCCCGGGAGGCTTCTCCAGCTTAGCTTGTAGGGGATGGGAATTGATGTTTTTGACGTTTGTGTGGGAGTACAGAAAAATATATTGTTTTTCACTGAACTCTAACCTCCCAAAAGAGAATCAAAGAGGACTAGTGCATCTTGTATGAAATTTTATGTACTTCAATTTTGTATAGACTGCTCATCCTACAAAAACCTACAGTTCTCTAGATATAAGCATAAAACTAGAAAAAGTCCTGAAAAAAATCAGATTTTTCACGTTCTTGGCTATGAAGCCGACCTTCTACAAGGAAGCTAAATATAAATTCGGATTCAACAGCCCCAAAAACTTCTAAAACCGCCAAGAAAAAAACTTCCGCAATTTTGTTTTGATGGTGACGCCATTTGAACGTCACCTTTTATCTTCGTGCTGTCTTTTATGCTTTGATTCCTCTCTAAGTGGAAATATGCCCAGGAACAACCCGGAATACTGAAGGCTCATCAGTCTTCCAGCCGTCATCGGAAAAGTCGCAAAGAAATGCATCCTCCACAAAATAAGGGAAGTCACAAAAGCAAAAAACTTTCTGCCAGTTGAACAAATGGGATTTTGCCCAGACGACTCCACAACACATCAAACAGTGAGACTAAGTGATAACATCCTGAAAAGGACGAACAAAGTCTTCCCCTTTGTTCGAACAAAAGAATTGTTCCCTGAGGAGTTTCATAACAGCCGTTCTACCCCACTTGAAGCCATACACCGCTTATCCAGAACTCCGGAGTGAGTGACTTTTTCTCATTGTCACTATCACACAGTGTTAGCGCCCCGCAGCATAGAAATCATCAATTAGGAGAGCCCACACTAACCTCATCCCCAGATGATTCCAGACATTCGAGAGAAAGCCAAAAAAACATAAATTCATTCATAGTTTTTGTCTCTATTTAACAAATAAAGACAGTTTCACAGTCAAAGTCAGTGCTTTTATGTATAGAAATCTGTATAATATATTGCAGAAATCTTTAATCATACATTATCCAAGTCTGATAGTTCGATTCGCATTCACTGCATGCAATGGCGCATTGTTCCCTAAAATTTTATACATCAGTTGGCCTTCTTTACATTGTATAAGTATTGTGTTCTGTGTGTGTTATTCAACGGGCTGTTAATGATAACCATTACTCACGAGAATTTTCACAACGAGTCTCAGACGAGTACTGTGATAATAGCTCATTACCCGCGAGTAAAATACTATACTTTTTATATGACTATTATTGATAGAAGCGAAATATACAAATTGGTTAATCACTCTCCACAATTGACCATTTAGAAAACTTGAGGACAAATCGAGGTTATTTCAGCCCAGTCTTGATAGAGTGGGCAGTTTTAAAATAATCGATTCAAAGGTTGATGGACAGGGTTATTCATCTTATTTTGACCCCCATCTACAGCTCTTATCATGAGTGGCGGAAAGAAACTTTGAATACAAAAGTTTTTGGTTCTTTCACGAAGTATCTTTTGGAAATATCGGAAATAAAAAATCGGCTTTACAACATTGAGAAAAATGATGAAGTTATATTTTTTTATTTATTTTTTTTAATGGAAGATGAAAGACCCTGTATATTGTACCCAAAATTATAGATCTTCTTTTTCTGATTCCAAATATTATCTATACTTATAAAAGAGCTTGACCTGACTGCGTCATCAACGCCAAACCAAAACTTTTATAGATAGACCCATGAAATTTTGAAGAGATGTTCTGCTAAATATTTCTAAGTGTGCTAAGAAAGGATTTTGCCAAATTTCATCCCTAAGAGAGTGACAAGGATGGGGGTAAGAAAAATCATATATTGATGAAAAATTATGTATTTCTGGTCACATCAACTTGAAACTTCATATAAATAATCTTGAATAAAATTGATTAAACACATGTTTCGTTATTTTTTGAAACTGAACCCCTAAGGGGGCCAAAGTCGGGCTCAAAGGAGATGAGGTGAGAGATTAATTCATGAAATATTATGTATTTTTGGTAACATCATCTTGAAATTTCGAATAAATAATCTCAAATAATTTAATACCTGTTACGCTATTTTGCGACATTCAAATTTGGACTCAAAGGAGAGGGTGGAATAAATCGTTGATTGATGAAAGATTATGTATTATTGTTAACATCATGTTGAAACTTCATATTAACAATCTTGAATGAAATTGATTAAGCACATGTATCGTTGTTTTTTAAAATTCAACCCCTAGGGGGGACAAAGTCGGGCTCAAGGGAGATGGGGTGGAAAAAAATCATTAATTGATAGAAGATTATGTATTTTTGCTAACATATTGTTGAAACTTCGTATAAATAATCTTGATTGAAATTGATGAAGGGAAAATTCAAGCCTTAAGGGGGTGAACGGGGTGAGGATGTGAAAAATCATAAATCAATTAAAAAAATTGTATTTTTGGTCACAACGATTTGAAACTTCATTATGATGATCTTGAATGAAATTGATAGAACACGTGTATCGTCGATTTCCAAAATTCATCCCTTAATGGGGTGGGAGGAATGTGGGTGTGAAAAATCATAAATTAATACAAAAAATATATTTTTGGTCACAACTTGAAACTTCATTATAATGATCTCTAATGGAATCAATAAAATAATAGAGGTGAAAGAAGTGGGTGCAATATTTATAGGTGTGCTAAGAAAAGATTCTTCAAAATTTTACCCCTAAGAGGCTGAAAGGAGTGGAGGTAGGAGAAATGACATGTTAATGATAAAAATATGTATTTTTGGTCACACCGACCTAAAACTTCATAACAATAATTTTGAATGAAATCAATGAAACATGTGTTTCGTCGTTTTCCAAAATTCAACCCTGAAGGGGGTTGAAAGGGAATGGGGGAGTGAAAAAACATAAATTAAAAAAAAAAATGCGAAAAAATGTATTTTTGATCATATCGACTTGAAACTTCATTATTATGATCTTGAATGAAATTAATAAAACACGTGTTTCTTCGTGTTCAAAAATTCAACCCTTGAGAGGATGAAAGGAGCGTGTAGGTGTAAGAAATCATACATAAAAAAAGTATTTTTAATAATATGGACTTGAAACTTCATTATGATAATCTTGAATGAAAACAATAAAACATGTGTTTCGTCGTTTTCCAAAATTCAAACCTTATAGCCCAGGCAACGAAGGAAAAATATAGAAAAAAAAAGGTGTATTTGCGGATTTTGGTATGGGTGTAGGGTGAGGTGTCCTGAACAACATACTAAAAGTCCTGATCGGTGGGTGGCGAGCTAAGGTGGGGGAGGGTGTCTGAAGATTTTTTTTTTGGTTTTTCATGAAAAGCGGGAAAACCAGGACCTTTAGCAAATAAACATAAGAGTGCTTAATTATTCTACATGAAATTCTCATCAAAAAAGTTTCAGTACTCATTGTCGCTAAGATTGACAGGTAAGGAGATATGGATGAAGGAAAAACTATATGATAATACAGGGTGTTTACTAGACATTGGTAAAAAAATGCGTGGGGTGATTTATTCTAAAGGGGTACTTTCATCAGGGATTTTCATAAAAAAAGTTCCTATAAAAATTTGATGAGAAATTTTATCTACGGGAGCTACGCCCTTTCAAATAGGGCACCCCAAAGACTTTTCTTCCTCAATATTTCCGAACCCGTTCAAACAAAAATCATGAGATTTCATATATCGCATGAACTCTCAGAGCAGAATCTGAATTTGAGCTCAAAATATCGAAATTTCAATCAGTGGCGTACCAAACTGGAAGGGTTGAGTGAAGGTTGAGTGTTTAGCTATGACCTCGATAAGTGGAGGAATACGGAGACACTTAGTAGACCAACTGACACAGTGAGGAATGGAGCCAATGACTAAGTGAAAATGCATCGGTGGCACGTCAGAGGAAGCAGTTAAAACTCAATTTATATTCTCATAATATGAAAATATGATTTTTTAACATTAATCCATTTTCTTCAGTTTATTCTTTCCATCTAGCGAAAAAATACATGAGACCTTTTTTGTAGGAAATTTCACAAAGGAAAATTTAGTACTCCAGTATTTTTTCGCTGGTTGGTCTCGTTTTCAAGTTATTCAAGAGAAACCTAGAAAAATGACCAACAGAGACCTCCCTCCACTTAAGCTCGCCCCCCACCGATCAGGACTTTTAGTATGGTGTTCAGGACACCTCAACCTACACTTACACAAGAATTCGCAAATACACCAATTTTTACCTCTATCCGGCATTTTTTGGTCTTCGTTGCCTGAACTATTGAGGGGGTTAAAAAGGAGTGGGAGAGTGAAAAGACATAAATTAAAAAAAAATGCGAAATCAAATCGACTTGAAACTTCATTATTATGATCTTGAATGAAACCAAAAATATATTTTTTTTATTGATTATCATGATTCTTGACATCTCCACCTCTTTCTCCCTCTTGAGGGTTGAATTTTGGAAAACGACGAAACACATGTTTTAGTGTTTCGTCGTTTTCCAAAATTCAACCCTCAAGAGGGAGAAAGAGGTGGAGATGTCAAGAATCATGATAATCAATAAAAAAAATATATTTTTGGTCACATCGACTTGAAACTTCATATTAATTATCTTTAATGGAATCAATGAAACACGTGTTTCGTCGTTTATTTCTTAAATTCAACCCTTAAGAGGTTGAAAGGGGTGGAGGTGTCACAAATAAATTTATCAAAAAAATGTATTTCTGGTCACATCGACTTGAAATTTCATAATGGAATCCAATGAAACACGACGTGTTTCGTCGTTTTCAAAAACTCAACCCTTGAGGGGGTGAAAGTGGTGTGGGTGTGAAGATTCATAAATCAATTAAAAAAATGTATTTTTGGTCACATCGACTTGAAACATTATGATGAAATTAATAAAACACGTGTTTCGTCGTTTTCCAAGTTTATGAGTGTAGCTTTCAACATTATTCGATAACATTCAAACAATCGCGGGCGAAGCTGTGACGAGTACTGCATGTATAATATATGTTGGTATTTGGTTCAGTCGTTTTTGCGCTATTCAAGTTCAAAGTCTCATGAAAATTACATTACGTTGACCTGGAATCTACCGTATTAGTACAGAAGGCAGTGAAATTTGTTTGTACTTATTTTCCCAGTCGCTGTATTTGAATGAATCTATTCTTTTGGTGACAAAAAACAAGAATATTTGAGTCTGGCTGGACTGAATGTGGCTATGAACTTGAATAGCGCAAAATCGGCTGAAGCAAATAGCAATATACAGGGTTATTCACGTTATTCGACACAAAAAATTATGGCTAAAGTATCTGCTTTCAAAGAAGTTTTTTTCTGGATGGATAGGGACCCTATAAGGCTACATTTTAAAAATATTTTCATGTTATACAGGGTGTCCCTAAAACACGAAACGTATCAAAGTTGTATTTTTTTCAATGGATTACCTTGTATATTATTTCATTTTTGGCTTCTATGATCAAAATTAAGGTCAGTTTGATTGAGGTTTAATACACCTAAACCTTATGGTTTTCGAAATATCTTCAATTGTGCGAAAATGTAGTATTCATTTCAATGCCTAATTTCTCAGCTGTTTTATTTGAATGTCAACAACAGATGTAAAATTTGATTGTCTATCGAATATTATTATACCTTCCTATAGCTAACTCTTCACGTTTTCAAGTAAAACGAAGTCTTAATTATGTAAACTAATTTAACCTATTGCCTTGAATTATGAACAAAGATAAGAACATGGTAGAAATACAACAAACAATTTTTCATAGTAAGTGTTCAAAATGACGACCATCCGACTCTGAACAAAAACGTATCCTTTTTCCAAAACCTCCAGCAAAATTTGCCCACATACGCGGGCTTACGGTTCGGAAAACTTCTCTGATGCGTTGCTTCATATCATCTTCAGATAAAAGTGGCGTTTACCGACTTTCATGTAACGATTGTCCTGCCAAATACGTGGGAAAGACTGGCAGAAATTTCAAGATTAGGGTTCAAGAACACCTCAACTCTTTCAAGTCCCCAATAGACAATAGATCTGCTTTTGGTGTTCATCTCAGGGAGTCTGGACACATCTTTGATTTTTCTTCAAATTTTGAAATGCTACACAATGTATCTGTGGTTAGAAGATTGGATGTTTTGGAAAATTTAGAGATATCCAAAACTTTGATCACCGGTCATGTCACGCCACTGAACGAACAAGTGGGTGCGAATTTTGTTGAAGCGGCCAAATTGATCAGGCTGTTCAAATAGTTCAATTGAACCAGTAGTAGTGAGGTTAGATCTTGTGATGTTTACAGTTAGCGAAAAAGAAGATTAGTTGGAATCGGTTGAATGACATCGAGTTTGTTTTGGGTGGCCTAGAAGATATTGGATTGTGTGATCTACAAGTCAGGAGTGAATTCTAGCCCTTCCATGGAAGCGGAATTTATCTATTGAGAGGGTTGCTGTCAAATAATCCAAGTAAGTTCTTTCCAATTTGCTTCGCACGCTTTATTCTGGTTTGAGGTTAGCTTGCACGCGCTTATAGCGTCCTTTTTTTCGTGATGCCGCCTCCTAAGGGGGGCGGACTGCTCCAACCCCCTATGGAAACTTCTTCTAATCCCCCCGATACCCCTGTTCAAATACAAATACTACCTTTAAGGGATGGTAACCGTGTTTTCGAATTGCTATCAGACACATCGAGAGATTTCGCTTCACAGCTTCATCAGCTTTCGCCAAATAATGTCCAGTTATTGGAAAATTTAGAAAAAGAGGTTAATGAACTGTCATTAACTATAGGGAACGATATAGAGCTAAATGAGGATCTGGAAAATCTCAAGAAAAAAATCTCGTTCGTACGAAGAAAGAAAATTATATACAATGCAGCAGATACGGCACCATTTGGAGTTGTTGTTGAGTCTTTAAAGGGTAATGTGGGCAATATTCACCTTTCGGATCTTGCTAAGATGTTACATGGAATGGGTACTGTTGGCATAAAAGAATACGCAAGAAAAGGAAGAAATAGAGTAGAAATCATGTTTGATACATATATTAATGCAAATAGTTTTCTATCTAACAAAAATATGGAAAAGAGAGGTTTAAAATCATTCATACCTGAATCCTATACATGCTGTAAGGGAGTGGTTAGAGGCATCGGTCCAGCTACTACGGAAAATGATCTAATAGAGGATGGTTTTGGCAGACTGATTTTTCTCTCCGGGGAAAAAAAAGTGAAGATCTTGAATGCGCAGAGATTTAATAGAAGGATCAGAAACGATGATGGTTCTTTCGCAATAACACCCGGATTCACGATGTGCGTAACCTTTGAGGGAAACAATCTACCGAAGGAGATGTGCTATTTGGGCACAAGGTACGAGGTTGCTATGTACGTCAAACCAGTCATTATGTGCTTGAACTGCCTAAGATTTGGACACACGCGACAACAATGTAGAGGCTCGCTCAGATGCCTCAGATGTGGTGGTAAACATAGGGCCACGGAATGCGATGAAATAGTTAAATGTGTTCACTGTGGAGGTGCACACAAAGCAAATGATAAAACAGTATGCACAGAATTCACGAGACAAAAAAATATTAACGAAGAGATGGCTTTTAACAAATTAAGCTTTTTTGAAGCAGCTAAAAAGTTCCCTTCCCCTTTGAAGAGAAAACAACGACCCACATCTGGAGTCAGACAACCCACGAATTTTCCACCAACTCTGAATTTATCGAATATCCCGGCAAGAAACCAGCAACCAAGTAATGGTTATAGGAATGCAGTGATAAATGAACCACCAAGTCCCGTATACAGAACGACTGACTATGGGGCCAACAAACGAAAAAGAATCGACATATTCCAACAAAATAAAGGATACGATGAAGAAACGCACAGGAATTTACTATTTACTCAGCCCTCTAGATCAAGATCGTCTAATTCAATCAACTGGGAGACTCAGCAGGAAATAATTGAGGAGGAAGCACCTTTCCTCTCTAAGGACGAATGGGGTGAAGTCAGATTAGAGGAAGTTACGCAACTGTTAAATGAATTACCCAACCACTTTGGCTCAATCAGAACTTTTCTTCAACGCTTGATATCCCGATCTATGACTAGATCGGATGCTCATTAGAAGCCCACTCCTGTGGTCTCTGGTTTATAAATCAATCTCAATTTTTTCTTTTTTGCAAACAACTGGAATGTTCAATATCATACATTGGAATATTAGAGGTTTTTATTCAAATAAGGACACGTTAATCAACATAATCAGAGATCACGACATCGACATAGTGGCCCTCAGCGAAACGCTCATGAATCCACAAAAAACTATGAGCCTGCAGGGATTCTCTATAATAAGACAAGATAGAGCAGATGGCTGGGGGGGCTTAGCATTCATAATCCGCAATGGTTTACGTTACAAGGCCATGAGCCTTGACCATATAAACACCCCGGGAAACTGGCAGGTAATGGCCCTTGAATTGAATGAAATAGTCATTTTTAGCACGTATGTTCCTCCAAACGTTCCAGTAAACCCAGATATTCTATCACAGATTGTGGGATCCACCAACAAGCCATATATGTTAATAGGTGACTTCAATGCCCAAAATGTATTTTGGGAATCGAGTGCAAGTAATAGGAGCGGGCATATCTTGTTGAACTTTGCTGAGGACAGGGACTTGGTTGTATTGAACGACGGCACGGCCACCCGGTTGACGCCTCCTGGAAGTAAGGTCAGTGTTCCAGACATAGCCATTGCGTCGCAAACCCTCTCATCCCGTTTAAAGTGGTCAGTTATAAACGATGCAGGTATGAGCGATCATTTTCCATGCTTGTGTGCATTCATAGGAACTGGTCTGACACCCAAAATCAAGAAGGTACCTAGATACAACATTAAAGCAGCAGACTGGCTAAACTACAAGGTATCAATCCAGAACAGCCTCACTGAAACTCCACCTGCCTCCTATGAGGATTTCGAAAGAATTATTTTAAATGGTGCCAATGAACATATACCACTTAAAAAAACGTTCAATAAAACCAAACCTCAACATTGCTGGTGGGATGACGAATGTTCTAAGGCCATAAAGAGAAAGAGACAAGCGTTTTCTAAGCTGAAAGAGTTTTTTACAATGGAAAACTATGTGGATATGAAAAAGACAAGAGCTTATACTAGGAAAATTCTTCGAGAAAAACGGCGACAGGGCTTTATTAAATTCTGTACGGATCTCAACCGAGACACACCAATTGGAGAAGTGTGGAATTCTGTCAGGCGCTTCAACAACGGAATCAACCCACAAAATCATGGAACAACTTTGAATACTAATATAGCCCATGATATTCTATATGACTTGACCCCACCCCTACTGGATAACATTTCAATTCCTGAGCTACATGGTGACACGGAAGATGCCCCTCCTTTTACTTACCAAGAAATCAAAACAATACTAGAAAACAAAGATAAGGACACTTCGCCTGGTCTGGACCTGATCCCATACTCCTTTATGAAGAATCTTCCAGAAACGGCTACGCAGTATCTGGTTAAAACCTTTAATGAATTGCTGAACGAGGAACAGTGTGTGGTTCCAGAAGCATGGAAAAAGTATGTGGTCGTGCCTATTCCGAAACCAAACAAGAACCTTGATATCCCATCAGGATGGAGACCCATTGCTATGGCCTCGTGTATACTGAAGACTCTGGAATCCATTATCAAGGGGAGGGTGGACCATCATCTGGAAAAAACCTCCGGAATGTACCCGTGGCAATCTGCTTTCCGCCGTGGTAGAGGAGTGTTTGATAATATATCGGCGATCTTCACAGCCGTCAACGTAGGTTTTGCCAGAGGGCAAAAAACTGTAATGGTTTTGATTGACCTATCTTCAGCATATGACAATGTAAATCTGAATTTGATGGGGCTGAAACTGAAAACATATGGAATACCGCCAAATCTGTCTAGACTCATTATCAACCTGCTGATTGGTCGTAAGATATATGTTCGAGACCCTTTGAGCGGAGCTCTGATTGGACCAAATACTGCAAACAAAGGACTTCCCCAAGGATCGTCATTAAGTCCCACTCTGTTCAACCTTTATTGTGATGATTTGAAGCACATTATACCTGAGGACGTTACCCTACTTCAATTTGCCGACGACACTGCACTTTTATGTAGTGCTCAGGATGCTCACACCGCTGTACTTAAATTAAACGAAACCATCTGTAACCTTGTGGAATGGCTTGAGGCCCAGGATTTGCATATTTCACCCCAAAAATCTAAAGCTATCATCTTTCACAGAGGGAATCGAGTGAGGTGTCCTGTTAGGATAAGGATTGGAAATACAGACATACCTTTCGACCAGCAGATTAAATACCTAGGGGTATTGTTGGATGCCAGTTGGAAATTTCGACCTATGATTCAACATATGATCACCAGAGCTAAAAGGGGAATCAATGCCATGAGAGCTCTATGTGGAACGTGGTGGGGTGCACACCCATCGATCCAATTGATGTTCTACAAGGCGTATGTTAGACCACAACTTGACTATGGAAGTATTTTTATCTGTAATACACCGGAATACATTCTTATTAAGATGGACAGAGTACAACTTCAAGCCCTAAGAACTGCACTTGGCTTGATGAAATCTACACCTACGAACGTTATACTGGCAGAGAGTGGTGAGTTGCCTATGAGAAAGAGAATGATTTGGTTGGCCGCAAGATATCTTGTTAGAGTGTTCAGTGTGGATGACCACCCAGTAGCCCCTTTAATCCTAAAACTATACGAAAGCGTCAATACGGAAGAACATTATTGGAGTGATAAACAGAATGTTCCTCTTGTGGAGGGCTTTGAAGAAACGTCAATATTTCTACCAAAAATCATAAGGTATGCCAAGTTCCCATACTTTTTGATTGACTGGAAAATTCACACGAGTTATATATCTTTTACCAAGGCTAACCTCCCCAGTGAAGGAGACAACCGGCAAAAGTTTGCCAAACTTATAGAAGACAAATATCCTGACCATAAGGCAATATATACGGATGGATCTAAGGACTCGGAAGGAAGGACTGGTGCGGGCGTCTACTGCGACATCAATGACACGATGATTTCGGTCAAATTGGCAGACAACATCAACATATGTTCAGCCGAAATAACTGCTATCAAGATTGCTCTGCAGGTGATTGAAAGGAAGGGGCTTAGGAAAACTATAGTTTGTACGGACTCTTAGTGCACTACAAAAAATTTGTTCAAGGAAAATCAAAGTCAACAAGGATCTGGAAACACTGCGAGTAAGGGAGGAATTCACTAAATTAAGGGAAGCTGACTTCGACATTAAATTGCTTTGGATTCCTAGTCATACGGGTATACCTGGAAATGAGAAGGCTGATGTGCTGGCAAATATAGCAAGAAGATTGGAAATGGAACAGGGTAGGATGCATGGAGATGACACACTACCTATGATTCTGGACAGGATCTGGAATAGGTGGACTGACGAGTACAGGCAAGTTTCACAACAGAAAGGTAGTTTTTACGGATCTAAAGTACAAACCCCTCCCAAAAAACCATGGTTTCAGGCCCTGCCTACATTGGACCGTAGAACAATTAACTCGTTCACACGAATGAGATCAAATCATTGTCTCACCCCCGCACACCTACATAGGATTAATGTGAGGGGTGACCCGAATTGTGACAGGGGAGAACTAGGAAACTTGGAGCACCTTTTTACATTCTGTATTTTCAACTATATTAATATAGATAACTTTCATCGCAAATTCGGTAGAACAGTTCAAGAAAACCCTCTCACTCTTCATGAAATTCTATTTCCTAAACGTCTCTCCGTAGACCATGTCAGATTGGTCATGTCCTTTTTGCTTGAGGCTGGTATTAAGCTTTGAATGCTGCTTTCGCATGACTTGTATGGCTTGGTGTTTCTTTTTTTTTTTGTTTTGGCATGCACTCTCTCAATAATTTCACCTTCACCAACCACTGGGTATGGAACATTCCAGATTCGTCTCCTAGACGAACCTAGTGGGAAAACATAGATCAACACCTGCAAAAGAGACTTTGGCTGGATAACCCTGGTAGTTAAGGCCACCCAAACAGAAGAAAGAAGAAGAAGAAGAAGTTAGCGAAATGTGATAAGTGTTTGAATTTTATCTTATATACTCTGACCGTTATTTGTTTTAGTATTTTCGCCTCTTATATAAAATGTGATATATTATGACTGTGAGTACCCTCCTTTTAACTTTGTTTCGTTTCATTATTTTCTTACTGTTTGTTCCAGTCTAAATGCTCTTGATAATGGCATGTAGCCGAAACGCGTTGAGCTAAGAATTAAAATTTTGTGAAGACTTTTGGATTTTTTACCTCCTCTTTATCTGTAGGTGAAATATGTTCCTAACGAGGGTTTGGAGACGGCATCTCCATCTATTGGTGTTAGTGAGATACCTATTTTTTTTTCTTTTTCTTCGCTTTACTTGAAAACGTGAAGAGTTAGCTATAGAAAGGTATTATAATATTCGATAGACAATCAAATTTTACATCTGTTGTTGACATAAAATACAGGGCGTGCCATTTAAATGAAACAGGTTATTACCGTTTAAAGATAATGATTATTTAACCATATTTTTTAGACACTCTGTATAGGTTATCAAAAGTTTCATAAGTGTGACATCAATCTTGATCGATTGGTAGACTTAATTATTAATCTTGTTAAAAAAAAGAAAACGACAGCTGAGAAATTGGGCATTATAATGAATACTACATTTTCGCAAAATTGAAGATATTTCAAAAACCATAAGGTTTAGAAATATTAAACCTCGATCAAACTAACCTTAATTTTGAATTTTGATCATACAAGCCAAAAATGAAATAATATAAAAGGTATCTTATTTAAAAAAATACAACTTTGATACGTCTCGTGTTTTAGGGACACCCTCTATAACATGACAATATTTTTGAAATGTAGCCTTGAAGGGTCTTAATCCCTCCAGAAAAAAATACTTCTTTGAAATCAGATACTTTAGCCATAATGTTTCGTGTCGATTAACGTGAATAAGCCTGTATATTATATGATTTGAATCAGAAGAACAATATCTATCATTTTAGCAAATAATAGATCTCTTTGGAAGTTTTATTCGTCTTGTAGTGTTTTTTTGTCAAGTGTTGATTAATTCAATTTATTTAATATGTATTATTATTATTTATAGTTTGATTTTCTTGTTAAGTTATGGTTTAAAGTTTATTTTCATTGTTGTTTTGAATATTGGGGAATCTCCGTTAAATGAACAAATAAAATAAAATATATATACAGGGTGTTCCATTTAAAACAATATAACTGCATAATTTTTCTCAATGTTGTAAGTCGATTTTTTATTTCCACTATCAACTACGTGAAAAAACCTAAAACTTTTGTACTCAAAAGATTTTTTCCACCACTCATAACAAGAGCTGTAGGTGGGGGTCAAAATATAATGAATAATCCTGTACATGTCTGTGCTTCACCAGAATATTCAAATTTCTTACCTTTAAGAATAAAATTTGGTCAGTGAAGTAGTAGTGGTATTTTAATTTTATAGGTTAGCAAAGCTTCATGGGGCAAGAAAATCATGAGCGATTAATTTTAAATTTGATGCTTTTTTGTCCCATAAAGCTGCCAGCCTATAAATTATAAATACCACAAATTCACTGATATAATTTCAGCGTTGAAGGTAACAATATTTTTTTGTATTCAAAGTATTCCGGTGTGTCATCAAAAACTAAAAATCAAAATATCTTGAAACCAGCTCACTTTAGCGGATTATAACAAGACCAAATTGTCTGCTCTAAAATGTCTAAAAGATCATTCTCTTGACAAAAAAAAAACAAAAAACCACACTGACAAAAAAGTTATGGCTATTTTTAACCATCAAAGGTGCAATATGAAGCGCCGTCTAAAACCCCCGCCCCACAGAAACTCAAGCATGCTTCGAGCCCAACATGCTCGCGGCTTCCATATGCGTTCGAACATGTTTGTATTGTCTGTGTTGGTAGGTGTCATCGAGCCGAGCGCCAAGCCGAGCATTCCAACTAACACGATCAAAAATAAGTCGTTTCATACATAAAACTATTTCTTAATGTTGAAGTTTAGTATAGGGTGATTGATTATATTTTACTCGATAGATATCTCAGTTAATTTTGGTTTTGCAAAATAGTTTAAATAAATGAGCAAATTTGAAGTATTTTTTATGGACATTCGCATAATTTTTTTTTGCTAGAATGATAAATTTTTTTCTTCTGATTCCAAATAATATACCATATATGTTGGTATTATTTGGTTCAGCGGTTTTTGTTGTTCAAGTTTTTAAGTTAAATTAAGTCATGTTAATTTGGATTATTGGATTCTACCGTCCCTTGGCAACCCAGATCAAGGTAATACCCCTTATGCTGTATCCCACACGCATTCAAATGCATACTATCGTACCTGGAAGGGACTCGTCAATTGCTGACACGATACAAAAGTGAGGCAAATTAGATTGATGAATAACAGCGCGGGTTGCATAAATAAGTGAGGTATTCCTTCATATCGAATAAGCAATAACTGGTTACATAAGTTTTCACAATAATCACTGTGCTCATTTTGATTTATATTTAAGCATTGGAATTTATACTATTGCATACTATCGTACCTGGAAGGGACTCGTCAATTGCCAAATTACTGTAAATTTGATGCAAGTGCGACAGAAAGAGATGTAAGGAGAGTTCCTTTCTCTGTTTTCTGTCTCATCTTCTGTGAAAGGGCACTTTCGAAAACACTGATCCGAAATTCCCTATCATCAGTTGTCATCTTTTGTTTCTTTTTATTAACGTAATTGGATCACTATTTCTTTGTGTCAAATGAATATAATTAAATGGCGGATTCTGTTTTGAACATAATAGGTCTGTTTGTTATTCTCCACTAGTGCACCCCACTTAGTTATGCAACCGGCGCTGTTATTAATCGATATAATTTGCCTCACTTTTGTATCGTGTCAGTGCCTTTCCAGGTCGTATTCATTTCAATGCCCACACGTATGGAGGACTGTAACTAGTTAGAAGCAAGAATGAGCTTGCTACTTGTAAACTGATGTTGTCTTTTTTCAACACAATGTATTTATATTCGTTACTATACCATAATAATATCCATAAGCGTTTTAATAATTTTTACGTTTCCGTGTTTGGACTTGACTCCCTCATTCATCAGCCACTTTTATCATCACCTACTATATCATTTGTATGATTGATTTATAATTATTATTGTGACGAATTTATGCTAAGGCTGCTAAATAAAGAAATGCTTTACTCCACTTCACGCAGTGAATCATTTCTAATAGACATAAGTGCAATGAATCAAATTTTATCAATTGTTATTGTTAATAAAGAGTGTAAAATATTGTTGTTTTATTGTAGCATGATATGCATGATTATGTGAGATAATTTCAGAAGTTTTGTGTCACTAAGATATTTACTCCGATTGTATTTTGCCTTTATTGAGTCTGCAGTACAATAATATATCTTTTGAAACGATCGTTCATGCATTATAACCGTCTGCGCGTGTAAAAAAATACGAATATTTAAAATGCATGACCTCACTTGCGACACTTAGACCTCTAGCGGTAACATTTAAAACTCGAATAACAATTTGAAAACTGGACCACTTTAATGCATTTTCGCATTTCTTAGTTTCAGATATCTGAACGTCCATGAAAAATACTTCAAATTTAACTGAGATATCTATTGAGTAAAATATCACCATGTACTGTTTGTTCAATGCTATTTTGCGGTCACTTCATACTTCTCCGTCTCTTTCTTACACGTCATTTAAAAAAATGTCACGAATGTCTTGACTTAATTGGACGTTGAAGTCGTTCGCCAATCACTTTTGACAAATGTCACATTTTGACAATAATATCCATTATATCCAAATTTTTGAATTTGGACGACAATCTAATTATTTCCACTATGCTTTTTCGGTACAACTAAACAGAGCAAGTTAATTTCAAAACTGATTGATCATTCTAAAAGAGAAAGGGATGCTGGAAGGCCACTTTTGCGATCAATCTACGACATACTGGTAAACGTCAAATACTATGACGTAACCGCGGAAAAGCATTGAACAAACTGTATGTCTGTCAATGATAATAAATAATAGCATTTTCTCAATATCCAAATAACGTTGTCGTTGTAGTGCCAAAAAGTTCCTGTTTACTCACCTGTCCACTTTTCTTGATCATAATATTATCGGGATGTCTATCCGCTATTCCCAAAACATAGGTGGCGACACAATAGCCTGCACACGATAACGTGAATTCCTCAATTGCTTTCGACAAAGCTCTTTCGTTTTTATTGTAATCCTTCAACCAAGCTGAGGAGATTTTGATTACATTTTTTGCACACAGAACATTGAAAAATGTATGTAACTTAGTTTTTTCAACCACTAACCTAAAATTGATCCCTTCTTGAACGACGCCAATACGGCACTATTTTTCTCCTTCTGAATATTGGCTATGGTTTCGGCGTTCAAAACTACCTGTATCATTCCAACTCTGTGTTCCAGTGAGATGCAGTTATAAGGATTCATCCTGTAAATTTAAAAAGTGATATTCCAACTGGATCAATAATAAGCCTGAGTGGGCTTTCACACAATAGTATCATGCGACGTTCGACATGCTACATGCTGCCAGGCAACAGAAAACATGTTGCTTTTTTGAAAACCTTCACGAAAATATGAATGAATTCACAGCGGAGAGCGTCGCATGTTGGTGTATAGGTTTCAAAGTACCATGCTATCTGTTTCCAGGCATTGAATCCATAGAACAAACGACCATTTCTTATTAAGTTTTGAATAATAAAAATACAGATATAAAGGGTGTTCCGAAATTAGACGTCAATATTTTAACCACGTATTCTACGCCCCAAGATAGAAATAGAACTTCATATAAACTAGTATCCACAAACTCTCCGTTTTCAAGATACAGGGTGTTGAAGGTGAACACCAGATGACGGTTTATTGTAGATATTTTCGAAACCTGTCAAGATTGGATACAATTTGGTACAGTCACTAAACTTTTTACACTCTATCTGATAAACGAAAACTAAGTATTGTACATCCTTTATGAGTGGGATATACAGGGACGGGTTTGAGAAAAATAGGCCCCACATTTTTTGGTTTTTGATTTTTAGTAGTTTTGCCTACAAATTTTGAAAATCTGGAGGTTTCTTCACAAAAGAGGTAGTCTTCTTGTAACTCGCTGAGACGCACCATTTTTGAGAAAAACGTATTTGAAAATCTTTTGACACAGTGATTTTAGTGCAAAATGTCGTGTGCATCTCGCTAGGCTATCACAGGTAAACCCTTGCTTTCGCTTAGAGTTTCGGTATATGCAATTTTGTTTGTAATATGATTTTCAAATGCATTTTTTTCGAAAATGGTGCGTCCCAGCGAGGTAGGAGAAGAGTACCTTATCTTTGTTACAAAAACTCTATATTATGAAATTGTGTACGCAGAAGTACGCAAAACTACTTAAAATCGACAACCAAAAAATTAAGGGCACATTTTTCCCAAGCACGTCGCAGTATTCCCTAGCCATGAAGGTGATACAATACTGAGTTTCCGTTCATTAGGTAGGGCGTGAAAAAACTGTACAAGATTTTATCCAATTATTATCTTCACAGGTTTCTGCTGTGAGTATTGTGTAGTATCTGTGCTGGGATTTGTTTAAAGTGTTATACAAGGTTATTCACGTTATTCGACACGAAACATTATGGCCGAAGTATATGATTTTGAAAAAGTTTTATTTTCTGGATGGATAGGGACCCTTTAAGGCTACATTTTAAAAATATTTTTATGTTATACAGGGTGTCCCCAAAACACGATTCAAAATTCATTCTTGTGAAAAAATGTCAAAATGTGCCGAAAAAAGTTGACAGTTGACGGCACCTTCTATCCCAATGACAAGGAGGATTTACAAAGTCTGGAAACACGCTTGTAACTCCTCAAATATTGGTTCAGGATGAGACTTTTTCAAATGAGAGCTAATTCCTCTGTGTACAACGATATGAAAATTTTGTGGGGTTGTATGGGAAAAAAGTTGAGAAAAAATCGAAAATAGTGTTTTCTTGAAAACTTGAATTTCCCCAACTTTTCTCAATAGAACTCCACAAAGTTTTTCTATCGTATGCACGAGGATGAGCTGATTCCAAAAAACGTCAAAAGACAACATGGTTCCATTTGAAAAACCAAAGTTGGTAACTATAACAACTAGGCTATTATAGCTAATTGCGGTTTCGACTGGCTGCACTAAGCTGCACTCAGTGCGGACACGAACAGAATTACAATTTCGCCTGTTTAGGAGTGGAGCAAGAGCAAAGGAAAGTGCGTGTTCAACTCGCTTTGCACTGACCCGGTGCAGAGTGTTTTTTTTGTTCGGCTGCATCAGAGCGATTCCGTAACTTGGCACTCAGTGCAATTATTTTGGAACTGTCATACATGATCAGTTCTGTGCATTCTGCATTTTTTTCAAGTGGTCTATTTGTGTTTTTTGCTCAATAATAAATTAATACATGGAAAATATTTAAAAAAATATTTCTCTACCGTAATTCATCTAGTAGTAGCCAAGATGAAGTTTCGTCAGGTGAAGAACTTATCAGTATTCTTCTAAACGATAAGGAGAACATTCAAAAAATTACAAAATATATCAATGTTGTAGAAATGTATTCAGCTATTGAGGTAAGTGTGTAGACTAGTGATATATTGTAGCTGAGTTTATAACCCAGCCGAATTTAACAAAAGAGTCAATCCACTCTCGAGCGGTTCTACTTTGTTATTGCTCCTTGATAGTTTTGCACCGACTCCGGATATAGTGCTAGATTTTCATACTCTGGAGCGAAAAAAATGCATGATCACAGAGCGTACGGACTGAGAAGATTTGGGCCAGTCGAAATCGTCATAAGCATTGAACTCCATACTACGTACCTGGAAACGCCCCGGCCGTTGTCGACAACGCGTCAAAGTAATATGCAATTTTTCGTTAGACAGAGATAGCCAGTGTTACGGATACCTATCCTTGTCGAACTCATTACCGGGTATTGAGGTTATGGTTAAGGGGCAAACAAAACTGTTTTGTGAGAATTCAGTGATAGTTTGGCGTTCTGTGCTATTTTATTGGTGTTGAAAATACATGTTATCATAGTAATATTATCATATTGTACAGGGTGTCCCGTTATATTTTAGCCATTGGATACATTTCTTATTATTGATCGTAGAGAAACGTTCAAATCATCAAAATTGAAGTAAATCTCACCAGCATTTAGAATCCGTGGTCGAAAAACCCAAAATCGAATCGGATTGACAGATTCTAGAGTTTTTTTAAATGTGACACCCTGTATATTTTATCAAAGTTCGATGGAGAATTATCTCCTGATTCCAAATATATATAGTTTGTGGGGTCTATTTTCAATGGTTCAAATTTTATAGCCACTTTAATATATCAATGTTCAATTAATAGTTGGATATAACCATGGCAATTCCAATATTAATAAGCTGGCCAGTTGTAAAAATTCCCCTTTGTTTTCAAAAACATTTTGCGATGAGGTTCACCGAAGAAGACAAACTCAGAATTGTTGCAATCAAAATAGGCGTATGGCCCTTGCCGAATTTATAAGAGTCTATCCCAACAGGGCCCCGCCAAGCTCACAGACATTTACAAATATTTATAAACAATTGCGAGACAGAAAGACACTTAAACCATGGACGTACCAACAGAGACTTAAACGGAAGAATAGACAAGTTTTGGGTAACGAGAATGTGGAACTAGATAATCTTCTGTATTTCCAAGGGAACACATTGAATTTTGCATTTTTTAGTTGAAATATTGTTTTTGCAACACATTTTTTAAATACCCCAAATCATTCAATTCCGAGACTGCAGTGGTGACTTAGGCTTATACCGTACTAGAATTCAAAAAACTTTAAAAAAACGTAAATTGCATGACTTCAAATATTCTTCTGTGCGAGGCTTGAGTGATCGCGACAAACAACGGCGTTTGGAATTTTGGCAGATGATGCTGACGAGGTTGGGTCAAGACCCAGAATTCTTCACCAAAATTCTTTGGACTGATGAGGAGTATTTCAACAATTGCCTCACCACCTAATAAACATAATTTACATTTTTGGTCGAATGAAAATCCACAAACATTTTTAGAAATCAAACGTTCCGGACGAAGGTCGATTGGAATTTGGTGTGGCTTGATGAAAGATAGAATAATAGGCAATTTTTTTTAACGGGTCGCTTACTGGAGAAAGATGTCTACATTTTTGAGAGAATTACATTGAAAATTCAGTAGATAATTCACCGTTCGATATGTTTCTAAATATTATTTGGCAGCAAGACGGAGCTCCTGCTCATGGTGTTGCGGCTGTAACAAACTTCTTGTCAAATAATTACCAACTGTGGAATGGCAAAATTGGCCCAATGCAATGGCCACCGAACAGCCCTGATTTAACCCCCCTCGATACATTTATTTGGGGATACCTTAAAGGAAAAGTATACAGCAACAAGCCCCAATACATCCAAGAAATTCAAGATAAAATTATAACGAAGATTGATTTTTTAAATACTGAAAGGCGAATCTTTATTAAAAGATCCTTGAAAAACTTGATAAAAAAATATCGTATGTGTCTACAGATAAACGGGGGACAATTTGAACATCTTTTGTGATAGTGTGTGTGCAGATTCTACAGAACCAAACTCTCCACCTTAACGTGTCGAGAGCGGATACGTCTGGTTTGGAACCAACAAAAACAAGCACCCACACGCCGAAGGATGTCCAAGTAACTTGCTAAGAATCGCCCTACCAGTTTGCGAAATTCAAGCCCGTTTTTGCTACTTTTCGACTTTTTCCACTTCATACCACGAGGAAGGACTTTTCACCCGTTCTCAGTTTGCTGAAATTCTCTCGATTGACCCGCATTTTCTTCTAATCATGATTCATTGTCACATGATTCGTTCTTTTGAGCATGTTACGTTGTTACGTGATTATTTGATCCAAACGCGTTTTGATCCGGGAATCAGTTTCGAAATAAAGCGGCTCAGGTCTCTCTGAAAAAAATCTTTTTCTTAATAAAGTTGATCGGACAACTAGGAAATTTCACCAGGCTTGTTTTGACAATCAGAATGATTCCCGGAGGTCAAGACTTGTTTTACGGAATCTTTTCAGATTCCTTCTGTTTCTGGGGTTTTGTTTTGTTGTAATTCTCCTATTTTCAGGGGAACGAACTTTGTCGGGTGGGATATTTCAGACAATTTTCAAAGCCGCGTTTTCTCTAACGAAAAAGTTGTATCTATCTTGAGATAGTTTCAGTGAAAAATACTACAGAGAGGCATCTGGAGTTACAACCCGTACTCGTAACGTTTTATTACATATTTTTGCAGCCCGTGAACCGGACATCCTATGTCTGAGCGAGTTTTCTTTAACTTTTTCGACCATTCTTCCTACCTTGTCAGTCCGCAAACTGACCCCGTCGCGTCGGTTATTCCCGCGTCGTGTTTTTACTGTTTTCTTTGATTTATTTTATTTATTCGCTGGTTATCAACCAGTCATCAATACATATATATATCATATCACTTTTTGGACAAAAGACTGGATCTATTTTTCCACTGACACCCGTGTTTAAATCAAAAAGTTCAGAAGACCATTTCAGAGCGTAATTTTGGAGATCACGAACGCTAGGACTTTCTCCACTGTATAAAAGTTCCCCGATAGGCATTATGAGTCTCTACCACGTAAATGCAGAGGAGGGCGCGGAAAACACGATTTTCCTCATCCTGTCGAGATTCGCCGGAAAATCCTCGGTGAACGTCACAACGTTAAAAGTGTGTCTGTGTCCTAGGATCGCAAATTTTAGATATGGTGACAAAAGAAAGAAGCAAGGGCTGGATCTGAAGTAAGGAGAAAGGTTTGGCAGTTTTTGCAACCACTAAGTGTCAAGTAATGATGCACAGTATGCTCATGTAACGGTTTTTCCTGAATTGAAGATAATCGATTGAGATAACTGCACGACCATCTCAAGAAAGTTAATTTCCTAGCCTATAATGCAAATATTTGGTTTTCTGAAGCCGATTTCCCATTCGCGGTCCACTGTTTCAACTGCACTTTTGTTTCGAGCGCATAGTGTATCCAAGTATCCGCACGGGCAGCATTCGAAACTTGATTCCATAAATGTGATGAATACGTTCTCACTCGACTAATTCAACAACAACAACTGCGCCTCGGAACAAAATTTGACAGGTAGATACTACTCAGTCAAAAGATGCCCAACGACTCTCCCTCTCTCTTATTGCTGTTATTGACGGGTATTCACGTTACGGTCAAAAACTTTCCAGGACCAATATGTGTGTAGGATACTCACCTCAAATCAAGACCCTCTCTTTTCCATAACCTATCCATTATTTTTATCATCTGTAAAGTGAGCATATCTTGTCTCAGATCATCTCCATTCTTGAAAATTATATATACGTCATCTCCGTAGCTATCGGAGTTCTCGAACACTATCCATAAAGGCTTCATTTTACTATCCATAACTCTACACTTTTCTACTCTGAAATAGCAAATAAAAAGTGTCATGGCTTTGACAAAAGCAACCGTTCGTTTTTTTCTAAACATTCAATGACAATTGAATTTGATTTTAGCACATTCAATTGAGTGTATACATAAAAAAAAAATGTTAAATTGGGAATTATCGAACTCACTTCAGTCTACTACATCTATAACTGGGATCCAGAGGGCTACGAATTGCGTCTTTGTCATCGCTATTATTCAAGCATTCTTTCAAAGCTGCTTTCGCTTTCTCCTTATTATTTCTAGTTTTCACTTTTTCGTAACATTTTTTCAGCTTCTCAATCGATTTAATCTGCCGCTGCAGCATGGGTATGTGATCTTGACTACCTCGACAATAAGCTTCTAATATGAGACCGAAACGGACTGAAACTGCAGGGACCTGCATTTCTGACCTATAAATTTGAAAAATAGTTCAACAGGGTCAAAACAACTAGTAATAATGCACTAATATCATCTAGGTTAGTGTGACAATTTACTGTAATAACTTGACTCACCTCAAATGCCAAAATAAGAAATGTCCAATCTTCTGATTTCTAAGTGCTCTTTCTAGCAGGAACGTTACAAGGTCGCACTCAAGGTACAATTCATGTTTTATGGCTTGGACCAACTGGAGCAAATACAGGAGAAGATCTTCATCACTGAAATTACAAAGAGTGGGTGTTATCGCCGAATTTCAGTTTTTCAATCAGATCATGCAAACATGATCGAAAAATCATTTTTTCGATATTAAAAAAATGTACGAGTGCGTACAAGAAAGTTCTGACTATTTGAATGAGTGGAAAGATGTGTAAGTGGCGCCCCCTACAAGTAGGAGCAACTCCATGCTCAGATTTGGATTTTGCATGTCAAACAATCCCCATATATCAAATTTCATCGATATAACTTGATTATTTCAAAAGTTATTTGAAAAAATCAAATATTAAAACTCAACTTTGACACCCTGTATCTCTATTAATATCAACTTTCGGATTTGACAAGTTGAGGTCTATCGCCATTTTTTTGTGTGAGGAATCTACTGTTACCGTATGACCCATTACTTCTGGTCCACCCTGTATATACAGATAATTCTCCCTTCCTGCCGATTCAGTGAAAACGAAAAATTCCTCGATTTTGATTTCAGAACTCGCCAAGCAGTAAGAGAGAGGAGACGGCTTTCGAATATGACTGAGGAAGAGCGAAGATCGGTACGAGAGAGTAGACAACACATCATCAAGATGGGTAACACAGAAACAGCAGAAAGAGTGCCAGCCAGGCTAGAGGATGCAAGATTGAAATAGAGAGCACGGCAGTCGTGTTCTGTTGTAACAGATTTGGTGCGTTTTCAGCGGAACAAACGCGAAAGGATCAGGATAGCTGAAACTACAGGCTGAAACACGCACCCAAAGAACTGTAGATCTAAACCTGCAATTTAATCTTCTTGCTTTCCAATACAATCCCACTTTGATCTGCAGTAGATTATCCAACGAAGTTTTTGAACTCACTTGATTTGCCAGGGATGCCTTTACAAATATTGAAATTGAAAAAAAGTGTGCCAATCATCATGTTAAGGAATATTGATCAGCCAAAACTTTGCAATGGCACTCGACTCGCAGTCAAGAAATTAATGAATAACGTGGTGGAGGCAACAATTTCAACGGGCCCTTTTAAAGATGGTGTTGTCTTCATTCCTCGCATCCCAATGATTCCGACGGACACACCCTTTCCATTTGAAAGATTGCAATTTCCAAGCAGATTGGCGTTCGCAATGACAATTAATAAATCTCAAGGACAATCTTTAGAATTGTGCGGATTGCGGATTTCTTCTCACATGGACAATCATATGTTGCGTGTTCCCGTGTTGGCAAACCAGATAGCCTCTATATTTACGCAGAAAATGGAAAAACCAAAAATATAGTATAGCCAAATGTTAAAAAAAATTAAACTCATTGGAACGTAAATATTGTTTCTTATTTCTCAAATATAAAGCCACAATGTGCCACAGCTACGCGTGACTGGGTACAGCTAGTTATATACTTTATGCACCTATTATAAGTCATTATTATTGTTTTGATAGGGTTATTGTTCTGATATGTATTCTATTTGTGGACTGTATTTTAAAATGATAAGATCGCAGTAAGTTAAGTAAAAATTCAAGACTATCAATAAATGAACGTGAATTTGGCTTATTGACAGTTAACGAATTGGAATGCGCTCTGAAAAGTCTTGTCAAAATAGCACAACTTCATGAATATCCCTTAAAGATGCATTCATTAGCTGAAGGAAAGTCCATTGACTTTAAAAGCAAGTTTCTTTCTTTGAACCCATTTCTAGATCAGGAAGGGTTGTTACGGGTAGGTGGAAGCCTCAAAAATGCAAATCTACCGTTTGATGTCAACCATCAAATCATTTTACCAAAGAATCATAAATTAACTCGACTTATAGTTGAAGCTGAACATCGGAAGAATTTACATGCTGGACCTCAGACTTTGTTAGCTATATACTTCGTCAAAGGTTTTGGATAATTTCTGGAAAGAATCTTATCAGAAGTATTTTGAGTAAATGTGTAGTTTGTTTCAAGGTTCGTCCAATCACTTATCAACATATAATGAGAGACTTACCAAAATCCCGAATAACTCCATCTCGACCTTTTAGTGTTTGTGGTGTTGATTATGCGGGACCTTTCGATATTAGAATCAACAAAATTAGGAATGCCAAAATGATCAAAGTTTACATCAGTGTTTTCGTTTGCTTCGCTACAAAGGCGATACATATTGAAGTTGTTTCTGATTTGAGTGCTGATGCATTTCTGAATTGTTTGAAAAGGTTTATTTCCCGTCGCGGCAAGCCTGCTCATATTTACTCCGATAACGGAAGAAATTTTCAAGGTGCAAGACATTCAATGTGTGATTTTTTCAAATTATTAAATCAAACCAAGCATCAGAATAAGATTCATGAAACAATTATCTAAAGATTCAATTGTTTGGCATATGATTCCTCCAAGATCTCCTCACTTTGGCGGTCTTTGGGAGAGTTCAGTAAAATCTGTCAAGGGACATTTGAAAAGAGTAATTGGTAACACCATTTTGACTCTGGAAGAATTTTTAACTTTGGCAACGCAAGTAGAATCTATTCTTAATTCTCGTAATTTGACACCTATATCTCAAAATCCTGACGACTTTACTTTTCTCACATCCTCTCATTTTATCATCGGAGACTCACTCACTGCAATACCAGAAGCAGACCTTTCTGATTGCACATCAAATCAATTGACGAGATATCAACATTTAACTCAAATGATGCAGCAGATTTGGAAGAGGTGGTCTTTGGAATACCTTTCCAGTCTCCAGCAACGCAGCAAATGGTTTACCAAGGATCAAGTTCCAGTGTGTGTTGGCGATGTCGTCCTTCTTAAAGAAGAAAACATGCCCCCTCTGAAGTGGTCGATTGGACGAGTACAAGAACTATTCAGTGGAACCGATGGTGTCACTCGTGTGGTGGGTGTTAAGTCTTAGAATGGTTCGGTTAGAAGGTCGATTAGGAAATTGTGCCCTTTGCCCTTTAACCAGAATTAATGAACCATTTCTGTTTTTTTGAAATTTGTTATTTCGAGGGGGGCGGGATGTGACCAGTTTTTGTCAAGAAAAAGTTGTCAATGTCAAGTATTCGTGTTCATCAAATATAACACAGTTTTTATCCTTCTTACCAACTTACTGCGATCTTATCATTTTAAAATACAGTCCACAAATAGAATAAAGATCAGAACAATAACCCGATCAAAACAATTATTATTATATCCAAACCATGATAATTACCTACAAGAAGCATCTAGATTTCCGCTTTCGTCACTCCTAGAAAAGTTCAGCATTTCAATACTGTATTTATTTTCAATAAATCTGGTGCGATATTTGCATGCATATTATTTATAGACGCAAGACCATGAAGCATGTTATTGCAAGATTTCTAACTTTAAATTCATTTGCCACGAGGTAGGACTTTTACACCCGGAAATGTATCTGATTTTGTCGAAATTCTCTCAAGTAGGAGCGCGTTAGTAATCAACCGGGTGGGAATGAAACAAGATTTTCCAAGCTATACGTTCAGACGAGTTTTCTTGGAAAGGACTTTAGATTTTATGTTTTGTTATACGTGAAAAGCAGGTCCGTTTCTGGGAAGACTCATGAGGAGTTTAGTTTTTTTCAAAGGTTACCAAGTATCTGGGACTTTTCGGAGGGCTTTGGCATCGAATGAATTTTTTGTCAAAACTCAAACCCGCCGAATCCTTTCGGATTCTTTCTGTTTTTCTGGGGTTTTCTAGTTTGCTAAAATAATGTGTTTTCAGGGGAACAAACTTTGCCGGGTGGGACATTTTAGACAAAAAGTTAAAAATCGCGTTTGTTACCGCAATATTGTAATTTTTAATAACATTCTTGAGATAGTTCCGAAAAAAACCAATACGTACAGAGGCTTCTGGAGTTACCGCACGAGCGTGTAACACGTTATTATACATTTTCTTTCGTCGCCGGGAAATCAGACACAGTCATAGTCTGAGGAAATTCTTTGAACTGCGAACCTCTCTAGTTTCCTTTTGTGTCAGGAAACAAGCTGAACCCGTCTCGTGGCTTTTCCGTATCTTTTTCGCTCTACGCCGTCGGAAAAATCTATCTTTCATTACTGCTATTTTTCTGTTTAAAAATTTGCCGTGAAAACCCGATCCGTCGCTAAAATACTTACGTTACACACCGCCTTTTCACGTTCTATTTAACCCATTTGAGGCTGCTTAAATCACGTTTTATTTAGCTGTTATTTTGATTCTCCGCCGGGAGAGATTTGACTAATTTGTTAACTCTTATCAAAGAAAACAAAAGACTCGGAATTTCAATGTTTGTCCACAAGTTGCATTTTTTTCAATCGCCTGTATATTATCATATATTATGAAAGAGCTTATTTTTGTGATTTTAAAAATATACGGTTTTATACTTTTCTGATGAACCGTTCAGGAAAATTCAAATTAAAATACGTTTAAAAATGAATATTTTTAGATCCCAGTTGCCATGGATGAAATTTCACAAATTTATTAACTTGTGAATATTTTCGGAGATGCCCTTTTCAAATGAAATAATAGTGACGTTGCGCGACTTCCGGTTATACCGGAAGTGAGTGTCGACTCGCTTCTTTCAAATGCAACACCCTGTACAGGGTGTTTATCAATTGAATGCCGATACTAAAGGGTGACGATCCTTGGATGATTTTGAGACAAAAATTTTATATGGACATAGGTCCACAACAGCCTAGATTTCAAGATACAGGGTGTTGAAATTTAAAAAAAAAACCTTTTTTATCATTACTTTGATTCTATTCCAGATATCTTTTTGAAATTTGGTACATGTTTTCTATGCATCAATGAATGTTACAGAGGGCTCCACTGATTTGAAAATATTGGAAGACACAGCAGGGTGTCAATGCAATGGACGATTTGCATACATTTTCGAATTACTTGAAATTTTATATACGTAGGTATTCTAGACAATATTTGAGTCATCAGCGAAAAAAAAAATCCGAAATACACAAATATACTAAATAAATAATAGTTATTTACCCAACAAGTGCGGAAAGTGGTTCTTTTCCGCACGCGACGGCAGTGGCACGAACGACGCGGAGCGGAGTTCGGGCAAGCCGTTAAAGGCGGAAAAGACATTTTCCGCAGGAGTTAGGTACAATGTTTTTCCCACGAGTGGTTTTGTTCATCTTATTTAAAAAAAAAAAAAGTTTTTGATACGCAAAGATTTTCTATATAATACCTCAAAATGCCACATAAGGTAGAATAGTAACATAAATCATTTAAATAGTCCTGAAAATGTTCATTTTTTACAATACAAAAATCGTACGGGAAAGTAACTTTTCAGCACTAGTGCGGAAAAGTTACTTTTCCGCACGATTTTTGGATGGACGGAAAAATAATGACACAAAATTTTTTCATCTTGATTTATATTCATCGGAAACATTGGATTCTTGGATCCTGCATCACATATCAAAGAAGTAGGTTATGTTCGAGTTAATGCTGCATTGTAAAACTTCGATCCATTTCTCAGGTTACCTAATCTGGCGATTTTTTCTAAAGAATTGTTAAGTGCTTTTTTTCACAGTCGAGAGTAACAAAAATCATTAAATTAGTCATAAATATCTTTATTTTCAACAATACAAAAATCGTACGGAAAAGTAACTTTTCAGCTCTAGTTCGGAAAAGTAAAACTTTCAAAACGAAAAAACGTGCGATTAAGCAAATTTTCCGCACGCTCGTAAGAAAAAAAAAGAAAACGCAAAATTCACTGTATGATCGAAAACGGGTAGGAGCTAAATTACCCATCGAGAGAGAGAGAGAGAGATTTATTACAGTTAATATGCCAGACGGAGATAGATAATAAGATAATGTATTCTGTGACGTCGTCTCTTTAATCGGTGATTACTACATTAATTAGAGGTCGTAGGTTGATTTTTCGTCGTGGTTCCTATTTTTTCGACAAACAGACTTTTTTTTATCAAGAATGACTTTTTGTCGTATCTTTCAATTTTTGGTCCATTTCACCTCTTGTTAACCGCATCCGCGGACATACTGTATATTTGACAAATACAAGTTGCTCAGTTTTTCCTGAGCTGAACCCAACTTTTCAAAATCAAATAGATCACCCTGTTTATTATTTGAAAAATGAATTCCACATAAAAAATAAAGGTAACTTTTTATATTATGTCCTTTACGTATCCCCAACAGTTTGGGCTATAATGGCGATTTTAATATTTTTTTACGCATTTATTTCAAGTAGTGAAAAAAAATATAGGTGCATAGTATTTCGTGACTGCCAATTTTTTCCTACACACGAAACTATAATATATCAATCGAGTTGGTTAGAATGGCTCACAATTATACAGGGTGATGTCAGAAGTTTAGCCCAATGAGGATAATATACAGGGTCGCTGATATGTATGGCAACAGTCGATTATTGGCTTAAGTATAAGAGCTACCAGAAAAAGTTGAACACAAAAGTTATAGGGTTTTTAGATATCCATTAACTGGTGATAATTTGAAGTATACAGGGTCGGCCATAAAATCGTGGCACATCAAAGTTGCATTTTTTTAAATGGAAGCCCCTGTATTTTGATTGATATTTCAATTCTTTCTTCAATTTGGAACAAAAATTGTCATACAACTAATGTTCCTAGATTCAACCGTTATCGAGATATCGCGTCTTAAAAATGGCATTTTTGCACCTTTGACATGCTATAAAACTCAAACTATTCAAGTTAGAGAAGAATGGTTTGCACTTTCCTATCTTAACTTTCCAAGAGCTATTCAAGGAGATTAAATTCATTCTTGTGTAAAAATGTCAAAATGTGTCAAAAAAAGTTGACAGTTGACGGTACCTTCTTTTCAAATGACAAAATAGCTCTTGAAAAATTAAGATAGAAAAGTGCAGACCATTTTTCTCTAACTTGTATAGTTTGAGTTTTATAGCATGTCAAAGGTGCAAAAATGCTATTTTTAAGACGCGATATCTCGATAACGGTTGAATCTAGGAACATTAGTTGTATGACAATTTTTGTTCCAAATTGAAGAAAGAATTGAAATATCAATTAAAATACAGGGGCTTCCATTTAAAAAAATGCAACTTTGATGAGCCACGACTTTATGACCGACCCTGTATACTTCAAATTATCACCAGTTAATGAATATCTAAAAACCCTATAACTTTTGTGTTCAACTTTTTCTGGTTACTCTTATACTTTAGCCAATAATCGACTGTTGCCATACATATCAGCGACCCTGTATAAAATCACCAATAGGTCGAAAATGTTAAATAGAACACCCTAAATGTCAGTACGGATTTTGATTGTTCACCAAAAATAAAGGATAGTTTGTATGAAAAAATCTATACCTATCTCTAGCCGTTTAGAAAATAACCGCTATTTAATCCTTTTTATACAAAAAAATATTTTTTGTGCAAATTCAATGAGGAAAAATATTATAAATATTTTCAAAAAAACGTTCAGACATCAATATTCTTATGGAAAGAGTGAGGGAAGAAATTCAAATTCTCAACAGAAGTCACTTAGTACGCGATGCCTACTCATTTTTTCTCCTTGAATCACCACATTTTTTTTTGCACGAAAAAGATTAAATAGCGAATATTTTCTAAACGTCTAGGTATAGACTACTTCATGCAAACCTACCTTTATTTTTAGTGAACAAAATCCGTAACGATATACAGGGTGCTCTATTTAACAATTTCGACTTATTGGTGATTTTATATGTCCTCGTTGGGTTCAACGTCTGACATCACCCTGTATAATTGGCAGAGTCACGAAATCCTAGGAGCCTATTTTTTTTTCACTACTTGAAATAAATGCGTTATTTGCGAAAAAAAAATTAAAATCGCCATTATAGCCCAAACTATTGGAGATACGTATAGGACATCCTATAGAAAGATACTTTTATTTTCTATGTAGAATTCATTGCTGAAATAATATACAAGGTGTTCGATTTAATTTTGAAAAGTTGGGTCCAGCCCAGGGAAAACTAAGCATATACAGTGTGTCCAAGATAAGGATGCACAGCATGGGAATTTCGGAAACTATAAGAGATACTGTGTCGGTTTAATTGGACAAAAATTGCGCATTTTGATACCCAACAAGATCCCGTTTCACAAATTTGAAAATTCCAAGCCGTTCCGGAAATATCCGATAAAAACCGAAATATTGCGATTTCGTTTTTATTTTTTTTTAAAGCTATTTCGAAAGATAAGAAAAAACCAAGAACACTTTTTCATTGTCACATTTTAAGCTCTACAAAACAGCCTTGAGAGATTTTCCGTACGACGGCGACGTTTCGTTTCGGAGAAACCATCATCAACTTTGTTTTTTTAAATACGGTCCTGGATTTTTTATGACGGATTTCAAGAGCCTCTTATGTTCCTAAACCAACAATGTATCGCAATTATTCAAAAAAATTATATTGATGGATTTTTCCATAAGAACTCATGTGTTAGAGAGAGACAAAAAATACATTTTTGATAGGATTAAAAACAAACACCTCTTTTTCAAGATGTATGTCTGACGTGTCTAACATTATTTATTTTTGAATTTTTCCAAAAATTAAAAAAAAAATACAAATAAAAATTTTTGGAATGGACAATCTTATACAAACTCACATTTATTTTCAATGCTCAAAAAGATGAATTCGCCTTTGAAAAGTACAAAATACAGTAGAAACCGCTTATTACGACACCGCTTATAGCGACATATCGAATATTACGACCAAATCCCTATATCCTGACCCATTTCCATAAGAGCCTGTGTCAGTGGCGGCTCGTCAGGTGAAGTAGGTGAAGGGGCTCTTCACCGAAAAATACTCCAGAACTAATTAAAAAATGATTCTATGAAGATTATTACAAAATGTTAATTTATTCTGGCCTCCGCTGTACATAATAACACCATAAATGCAATTGCATTCCGGCCGACAATACAATCGTCAGTGAAAAATTCCGCGCTGCGCGGCGACGATCCCCGATTCGTCGTTTCCGACCACGCGAAATTCGAAATTGAAGAGCCAGCCCGCTTCAAGCGTGTTTTTTTCACCGTTGTCATGGTTACGTGACGTTATTCTGACGACAGAACGGAAAACGCTGCGCGCAATTTTCTTAACATGAAGAGCAATCTGTAAAATAGACTCTTCATATTCACATGCACTTTTGTTTTGGAAAGGCGCGATGCGACGCGGTTCATGTTTTTCTAGTACATACGTAGTGCCATTTTTATAATGCGAAGTAAGTACTTTACCTAATTGTGGCCGGTGACAGACTATTTTTTTGATGGTTTTGGATGAATTTATTAATTTACTGAATTACTTTTGTGTGGATAGATTGTGTTGTTGTGTGTGAGTTGTGTGTGAGTGAAACAATGAATCCAGTTAATGACATTGTGTGTAATTTGTTGGAAACTCCATTTAGGCGCTGGAAAGACGGAGATAAAAGGGATGTTCTACTACAAGGACGACCGACTGGTACTTTAAACTTAGGTATAAAGAAAGAACTGAAAAAAACTGGCAGATCCTATAATATTAATTTCAAGTCTTCCTGGTTTTTGGAGTATAATTGGCTATGTAGTAGTTCTGCATTGCAAAAATTGTTTTGTTGGCCGTGTTTACTCTTTTCCAATAAACATTCCGTTTGGAATCGGGACGGATTTACAGATTTTTTTAATATAACTAGATCCTTACGTAAACACGGGGATTGTGGAGAACACCTTAAATGCCAGGTTATGTTAAGAAATTTTGAACAAAATCAAAATACAATTTCCGATGCTTTACGGGAAAACGCTAGACTATATAAAGTAAATTTCAATGAACAAGTTCGTTTGAATAGACTCTGTTTACGGGTAGTTCTTCACGCAGTTTTGTACCTCTCCAAACAAGAGTTGGCATTCCGTGGCCATAATGAGAAGATTGACTCAGTGAACAGAGGTAATTTTAAGGAGTTACTCAGCGTGTTAATTGAAAATAGCCCTTTGGAGATTAAAAATCACTACGAAAAAATCAAGAATATTTTTAGTGGAGAATCGAAAACGATTCAGAATGAATTAATAGATTGCATTTCTAGTTACATAAGTGGTCACATTGAAAGTGAAATAAAAAGCTGTCAGTTTTTCTCCCTGCAAATTGATGACACTACGGACATAGCCCAGAAGTCGCAATCTTCAATTATAATAAGATATGTCAATTCGAAAGGATTGTTAGTGGAACGTTTCATGGGATTTTATGATGTAAGTGCCGGTAGAACAGCTGATGACCTATTAACTATGACAACAACAGTTTTGGAACCTTTTGAGTATCAACAGAAATTAATTGGGCAGTGCTATGATGGGGCCAGTGTAATGAGTGGACATTTGAATGGACTACAGAAAAAAATTAAAGAGCACGCTCCTCAAGCAATTTTTGTTCATTGCCTTGCACATCGGCTTAATCTCGTTTTACAAAAAAGTTTTAAACAAATCTCCAAGTGTCGAATTTTTTTTGCAACACTTACGGGAATACCATCTTTTTTCCATAATTCAGCCAAGAGATCATATGTCCTTGCTTCCACATCTGCGAGACGCATGCCAACAATCACGGATACGCGATGGTCTTCTAATTCAAAATTAATCAATGTAATTGTCCAGGATTGGGAAAAATTAAAAGACGCTTTCAAAATTATTGTAACTTGTGAGGACTCGGATGACAAGTCAGTGCAGCTATCTAACGGATTTTTGAAAAACATGAATGATTTCGAATTTACTTTTTTGGCAATAGTTTTCAATGATATATTCAATGTGACTGATATTTTATATGATGTACTTCAAAAAAAATCCTTGGACATCAATTTTTGTACATCTCAGATAAAAAGGACTCGTGTGTTGTTGAATGACAAAAGAAATGATGACTTCTTCAAGTCAATCTTTGACAAAGCAAGCACAATGACTGAGATAAATATTTCGAAAAGATGTGACGTTGGTCTAGGAAGAGATGCCCACATTACTAAATACAGAGCTCTGTTTTTTGAAATAATAGATCATATTTCAATGGAAATGGAAGTTCGATTCCAAGACTGTGATAAATTGAGATTTGTTTGCCTAGCTGATACAACCAAGTTCGAGGGGTACAGTTTGTCTTTTCCCACCGACGCTTTTGAAAATTTATTTGAATTTTACGGCACAAGATTCACAAAATATCAAAGACTAAAAAATGAACTTTCTTTGTTATATGCCGATGAAAATTTTAGAAATGTAAACTTGCAAGAACTCATCATCAAATTCCAAAGTCATAAGGACATTTTTATCGAAGCATATGCCTTGTTTTGTCTGATTCTCACAATACCATCGACTAGTGTATCGGTTGAAAGAAGTTTCTCGTGTCTGAAAAGGTTAAAAACTTTCACAAGAAATACCATATCGCAAGATAGACTCTCCGCTTTGACAATTATTTCACTTCACAAAGAACTTTTGTTGGAACTTATGGCGCAAAATCCTTTTTATGAAGATATAATCGACAAGTTTGCCTCCCTAAAGGACCGGAGAATCGAATTGGTGTACAAAAACTAGATAGGTGAGTTATATCAATTTAGTCTTTTCTCTATTTCTTAAACAGTTCTTATTACTCATTAATCAGATTATTCAAGTTTTTTTGTCGTTTTGTTCTGGAATTACTATTACTTGATGAAATGGTGTAAGCGCATTACAATTTTTTACGCTTTTTTATCAAAAATTGCAAAGTTTATAATAAAATGGTGAATGCGCTCAACAAAAAAATTCGCCTGCGGCGCTTGACCCGCTGCGCATATAGTTCTATCTCTCTACTTCACCTCATTTTTAGACCGCGAGCCGCCACTGGCCTGTGTATTGAAAAACCGTCTTTAGCGACATTGTTTATAACGACGAAAAACTGCTCGATTTTAGGGTACATACATCGTATATTACGACGGCGCGAAGCTTGGTCAAATCTGTGGCTACCTCTGAAAGAAATAGACTGTGCTTTGTGAATTTCCCTAGCGCTGGTTTTTTCGAATTTATTATTCTGTTTGTTTAGCATTGCAGTTATGGTCATTTAGACATCACATAGTTCTCATCATGTTCTGCGAAACTGAGGTTTTTAAGGTGAAATGGCAGAGAAAAAAAGGAAGTCTTCACCGTCGAAGAAAAAGCACACATTATTTGGCTTCTGGAGAAAGAAAAAACAAATGTGAATATAGCGAAGGAATGGATTTACATTCAACAATATGTAAGAATAGAGTAAACACGATGAAACGAGGAACGAGGCTCTTGGTGCCCTAAGACTAAGAACTTTGAAAAAGTTTATTATGTTCAATGGAGGTTTGGGCAGTAGTCAGAACCAAGCCATTCTAAAGAAAATGCGAGACAACATAGAGAAGGAATATGAAGTGAAATGCAAAAAGCAAACAAAAATAACAGACTTTTCCAAGACATCTGATACTAAGTAGCGATTTCGGTTAATCTTCAGTTTTAAAAAGTCTGTAGTGTTCGTTGGATTATATTATGAGGGTTAATGTTTTTTCTTCTCGTAATAAATACATACTATGTTATGACAAAACGTTTATCCTTTTTGCTTCAAAACCGGTTATTACAACTATCGCATATTGTCGGTCCCCTGAAGGTCGTTATAAACGATTTCTACTGTACGTGGATACCTAATGTTTGCAAGATTTGGCCAGTCATAATGTAAGGAGCCGAAGATAGGTATTAGAGGGTGAGCTACACGAATTAAGGTACACTGACTAGGTTCGAGACAAGCGAAGAGGCTAGCGACTAGATTAATAATTACAGTTTTTGGGACCAGAATCTGAATCATCTGTCAAGATAAGCAATTGCTACAAATTCTACTTACCTTACTGCCCTGAGCGATTCAACAGCAAAACTTCTGACAACCTGATCAGCATAAGCATAATCAAGTAATTCCAAAGCTTTCTCGGCTGGCAGTTTTGGCATGTCGTCTAATAATGCAATGACCTCACTTACTTCATCCCTTTTGTCCCAGTCAATGCAAGATAAAAGTTTCGGAAAAATGTCTGGTGATTGCTTCAATACTTCGCGGTGCCGCCAGACATTTTTCCTGTCCTGGAAACAAAATTAGGAAAATCTTTATTACCATTGAAGTCATTATTATTAAACGAAATGGGTTGATATCAAGACTATCTTTCAATATTTCCACCTGTAAGTAGTTGATGAGATGAAAATATTAGATTTTTTAGTTAAAAACATGGTGAGGTGGTTAATCTCGCCGCGATGCTCGCGGCCTGGCGATTAATAGACAATACCACAGTAACGAGTCAGGAAAATTACAGCGTGTCCGGGTACGAAGCGGATTGTTCTCGACAATGGTTTGAGAGAGGTTTGAAAAATAAATCTATATGAGTAAAGTAGGCAAGAGAAATGACTGGAAATAATTTAAAAATTCGCGATTTGACCTCTAGGGGGCGTAACTGCAATGAAGAAACATGAAACTCCTGTTATTCAGGGAAGATTCGCAGGCGACGTCCACTCCACGACCAACGCGATTTGCACGGAAATACAAATCCTGGTCGTGTTGACGTCGGCATCTGACTTCTCAAGAACAAGTCGTTGACCGTAAAGTTACGAAGCATAGACAAATGGTTTACTTATTTTCAAGGATTGTTAGCTTATGATGGCAGTATGGCGGAATTGCTTTTACATACGTGGATTGTATTGTCTACCAAGGACTTGTTTAATCCCTACACCGACCGAACGACATACAATCGACTGAGTCGAATTGAATGGTTAAGATTGATTTCCGCCGCATTATTTTCTAACCTCACTTCCGTAATTTGACGGCAAATGACGTCAATATTGTGTACATGCTTGCAAAGAAGAGTGTTTTCCAATAAAGCATTCGTCTCTACCGCTTCACAAAAATACGGTACCGTTTTTTCGGAAGCGGCCGTTCTGTACCGTGGGATATCACCAGCACGTTTGTTCTCGAGCGTCGGCATCGGTGTCGAGGAGGTTTTTGATCACGTAACACCGATCAGAAAGTTTCGGATCTTCTGCTCTTTTTATGTGATGATTCCTTGCCTTCTTAATATACTCAGTGACATTAGAAGTGTTACACCGACTCATTTCTCATAAGACTTAATGTGAACATGACCTAATACAAAGCTTCATACCTCCTTTGAAAAAAAAGAGCAAATTAACGAAAAAAGCGAAATGTTCAGAATCAATGAAACTTCAATATTTTGGCGTAAGAGAAATTCCATTTCTACCAGGAAACTCTATAGAGTGTTTTGGATTTCCAGCACATTCTACCCAATGCTAATTGCATTGCTAGGTGGGCTTCAAAATTTTGAAACACATAAAGTGTAAAGAAATGATAACTGATGTGAGTTCATTTTTGAAAAAATGATGTGGAAAAAAGTCTTCAATCTCACGAATTCCTACTGTTTATTCAAATATTTATTACGTGACTACCAGTTTCGGGGTCTACATTTTGCACCCCATCCTCAGGTCATCGAAACTAAAGGCTATAATATCAGAAAGGGGGCTATTAGTAACAATCAAACTTATCTAACCCAAAATTATACTTACAATATTCAAGTTACAAGGACGTCATTAGATACATAAAAACATTGAAGGACCTCACATGCAACATGGGGAAACATACATTTGTAGAAAGGACAAAAAACGTTGTAACTTGTAACATGAGGGTCAAGTACGCCCTTCAGATGAACAATGAAGAATGTGCTAAATCACGTTGGGAAATAGAATGTAACCTAACTTAAAAGATGAAATGGCTTAACATAACCTAACTATTTGGTGATCAAAATTTCTTTGTGTTTGAGAATAATCTCTATTCCCAAAAAGAAGGACTTGCAATGGCTTCACCCTTATCCCCAATCCTAGCAGACCTTTTCATGCACAATTTTGAAACTAAAAATATTTTAAATGATAACAATTTCACTCACTTTATCTAATAACAATATAGAATTTGGCATTTTTAGAAAACCTTCACATACAGGCCTGGTCATTAACAATGAATCCTCTCATCCTATCCAACACAAACTTGCTGCCTTCCATAGTTATTTAAACAGACTCTTAACAATTCCTTTAAGTGAGTATGAATTTAAAAAAGAATTAAATACGATCTACCAAATTGCTGAAATTAATGGTTATCCTCATAACTTAGTAACTAAATTATTAACCAAAAAACGAAACAACCAACTACAGAACCAGGTCTACCCACATAATTCAAGTGAAGACAATACTATAAGACAATACAGGTCCTTAACATTTGTTGATAATTTATGGAACAAAATTGCCAATATATTCAAACCTATCGTAAATATTTCATTTAAATCATCTAATTCTCTTAGTAATTTTTTCGTCAATAATAAAGACAAAACAGACCCTATGGAACGTAGCGGGGTGTTTCGACTTCAATGCAAGGATTGTTCGGCTGTGTATATTGGGAGAGCTTATAGACATTTTTCTACTAGGTTGAAAGAACACTTAAGATGTCTGAAATGTAATTCTACTGGTTTTTCTCATTTTGCATCACACCTTTTGGACAACAACCATACATTCGACAGTAGAGACAACTTTAAGATTTTACACTTTGCTAACAAAGGACATAAACTCAACAATTTAGAACTCTTAGAAATTCATAGATCCTTCAAAAATAATGATTCTCTAACTCTCAATGCACAAATAAACCTAAACTATACACCAATTTTCTCATCTTTAATTTGACACACTTATCTTATACCATGAACACTCTCTTCATAACAAGTTTAGACATCCCATTTTTCGAGTAGCATTTACGTACCAAATAGTTAGGTTATCATCTGAAGGGCGTACTTGACCCTCATGTTACAAGTTACAACGTTTTTTGTCCTTCCTACAAATGTATGTTTCCCCATGTTGCATGTGAGGTCCTTCAATGTTTTTATGTATCTAATGACGTCCTTGTAACTTGAATATCGTAAGTATAATTTTAGGTTAGATAAGTTTGATTGATACTAATAGCCCCCTTTCTGATATTATAGCCTTTAGTTTCGATGACCTGAGGATGGGGTGCAAAATGTAGACCCCGAAACTGGTAGTCACGTAATAAATATTTGAATAAACAGTAGGAATTTGTGAGATTGAAGACTTTTTTTCCACATCATTTTTTTCACACTTTATAGAGTTTCCTGGTCGAAATGGAATTTCTTCTATGCTTAAATATTGAAGTTTCATGCATTCTGAGCATTTTGCTTTTTTGGTTAATTTGATATCCTTTTTTTAACAAAGGAGATATGAAGCTTTGTATCAAGTCATGTTCACATTGATTCTTATGAGAAATAAGTCGGTGTAACACTTCTAATGTCACTGAGTATATAAGATTCTGAATGTCCATACAAAAATACTTTTCGCACCTAAACTTTTTTGTTAAACCAAAATTGACTGAGAATGATATATTGAGTAAAATATAACCAATCACCATGTACTTTTACGCTGACAAAAACGACCGACATCAAATTGATTCTTGTCAAAAAATGTGAAAATTTGTCGAGAAAAATTGATATTTGACATTACAGTGCTTTCAATTTAATTTGTCACACTTTAAAAAGGCTGTGAAATATTTATTTTTTGAGCTAAAAGGTCGAACAAAAAAAGGAATTGTAGGGTTTCTCGTGAAGTTTTGTGCTATTGAGTGAAATATTTTTTGAACTGTCAAATGTCAAAATTATTGACATGACTCACTTTTTTTTCAAATGACACACACTTGATATCATTACATATTAAAAAAGGCACCTTTTTTCTGATCACGAAAATATAGCATACATGCCTTTTCTATTCAATAGTTTAGAGGAAATTGATATAAATCTGCTTAAAATTGTAATTTACAGGGGTGTTTCATTTTGTTTCTAGTAATTGTTATAGTTCTTGTTCTGAATATTTACTAAGATATAGAAGATTTTCTGGTTTGTGAAAACAGCATTTTAATGAATTACTCAAATCAAGAAGTATTCACATTTATCTATTTTCACCAACTTAGTGTAAAGGAACAGTATTCACGTATAACATTTGACAATTCGAGTGCAACCCTGACAATTATTGGAAACATATTATGAATAAACTCTTCTTCTATCTTCGTGCTGAAAAATCACAATTTGAATCATATTTATATCAATTTGCGCCAAACTATCGAATAAAAAGGGCATGTGTGCTATACAGGGTGTCCGGGAAAATGTGGGAGATCTCTCGGATTCAGATAGCACATTAAAAAATAAGATGACAAGTTCCCATAAATTTTTTTCCTAGCGGCCCTCCCTACGGAGATACGGCCCCCTAAAGGACCCCACTGGAAATCGGTTTTTCTTGAATAACTTTTAAACGACTCAATATAATTCAATGAAAATTTGATATGATAAACAGTAGTAAGGACCTCTCAAAATACTTCCCTAAAAACATAATTAGCTTGTTTGGTTTACCAGGGACGGACTAGATTGTATATTTTAACGCTCAAATTTTTAACACCCTGTATGATAAGGAGTTAAAAAAAATAAATTTGGATACCTTGAACATTAAGCTAAAGAAAAGGTACTCTTGTTCATTGTCGATAAAATGAACCATTTTCGAGAAAAAACAATTTTTATTAAACAAAACCTCGAAAAAAGCCATGACGAAGTGGTGCTCTTGACGAAATTGTGAACCTAACGCTAGGAAAAAAATGTATGGGAACTTCTCATCTTATTTTTTAATATTCTATCAGAATCCGAGAGATCTCCCACATTTTCCCGGACACCCTGTTCACAATTTCGTCAAGAGCACCACTTCGTCATGGCTTTTTTCGAGGTTTTGTTTAATAAAAATAGTTTTTTCTCGAAAATGGTTCATTTTATCGACAATGAACAAGAGTACCTTTTCTTTAGCTTAATGTTCAAGGTATCCAAATTTATTTTTTTCAACTCCTTATCATACAGGGTGTTAAAAATTTGAGCGTTAAAATGTACAATCTAGTCCGTCCCTGGTAAACTAAACAAGCTAATTATGTTTTAAGGGAAGTATTTTGAGAGGTCCTTACTACTGTTTATCATATTAAATTTTCATTGAATTATATTGAGTCGTTTAAAAGTTATTCAAGAAAAACCGATTTCCAGTGGGGTCCTTTAGGGGGCCGTATCTCCGTAGGGAGGGCCGCTAGGAAAAAAAATTATGGGAACTTGTCATCTTATTTTTTAATGTTCTATCTGAATCCGAGAGATCTTCCACATTTTCCCGGACACCCTGTATTTTGGTGATCAGAAAAAAGATGCCTTTCTAAATATGTAATGATATATAGGGTGTGCCATTTGAAAAAAAGTAAGTTATGTAATTCCTTTTTTTGTTCGACCTTTTAGCTCAAAAAATAAATATTTTACAGCTTTTTGAAAGTGTGACAAATTAAATTGAAAGCACTGTACTTTCTATTCAAATAACAGAATAGCTCTTCAAAAGTTAAGGTGAGAAAGTGAAGACCATTTTTTCTCTATCTTGAACCGTTTGAATTTGATGATGTCAGAAGTGCAAAAATGTCATTTTCATCTTTGATTAAGTTTAGTAACAATATGTCTATTACAATTTGTGCTCAAAATTGAAGGAAAAATTTGAATATTCATTAATATATAGGGGGTTCAATTGAAAAAAATGCAAGTTGGATCTGATCTATGTAGCTGCATGATAGAAAGAACCAGTTGACTAGAATGGGTATCAGCATATTTATTGCAAAAATTAAAATTTCACCGGCTAGATGGTAGTGTATATGTTACAGTAAATGTTAGAAACTCAGTGAAAGCTAGCTTTTACTAGTTGATGCTAGCAATAACTTGATCCGTTAGGAAATGTTAAATTTTGATTAATATTGTACACTTTTACTAGTGAATGTTGGAGAAACTTTATCAAATCAACTTATACTAAAAGCAGTTAGGAAAAGTACTTTTTAAAACTTATTTCCGCCTTTAAACTAACCCAAGGTGCACGGGGCACTAGATGTCGCTTACGCGATATCAAAATTCTTGCCAAACCCAAACTAACCCAAACTAACCCAGACTAACCCCTACTGAGAATACTTAAGTATTTTCTATAATACGGTATCTGAACAATGTTCACATTGTACACCTGCGATTCATATAACTCTCGTACGTATTTTCCAGAGCGTCTAATCTGTCGGCGAATTCCAACTCGGACCAAAAAGGATATTTATAATTACGATAATAAGTTTCAGTGTAGCAGCTTTCACTAGAAAAGTTACGTGAATGCTAACAATTACTAGTAAAAGAATGATGAAGTCGATCGAATTCAACTTTCACTAGCTAAATGTTTCCAAATCAGGAAAAGCTCACTTTTCCTAGTAACAGTTAGCTTTTACTTATTACCAGGTTTTACTGTGACATATATAAATAATCATTGTTTGGGATATTTTTTGAATGAATAGAAACAACAACTCACCCCCACTACACAATACAGTGCGTTTTTTTTTAGAGGTAACATAGGGATTCCCATGTTAAGTTTTCAATAACACGCTAGCGATAGTGTAGCTCTATTCATAGTACACAGCTGAAAATTGCCAACGATGACCTTTGGCGCTTCGAGATTATGTTAGTTCATCAATAGGGAGGTTTCATGAATTCAAAATTTAACAAAAACATATAAACATGTTTTTTGGAATTGCACAATCAGTACTTTGTGAAAGTTTCAAGTCATTTGGTGAATTTGTCAATTTACTAGAGCTGTTTGAAATTTTGATAGAAATTTGAAACCAATTTCAATGGCGAGCTCGGACGTACTATCCCTAGCTTTTCCATCTTTCTCGATTAAACAGAGACAACCTTTTCCGATTTAGCGTGCATTCTGCGCGTTTGCCACAGTTTCACTCCGGAAAATAGATGAGTGGGGTTATATAGAAACCATATATCTATTAATAACTATATGGAAAGCAATTCTACACGCTTGATGCCAGGATGGGATAGAAGATCCCGCTGTACTGTATATTTTTCGCATAAGTCTATCCTTTTCTATCGCGAGGGGACCGTCCCCTTTGGTTTTTTCTACATTTTTTTGAAAACGTGCAAATAAATTTTGATAATTTTTGTTACCTAATCTTGGACCATGAAATAACGTTTTTTGTTTCTATAGCGACCAGTTGAAATTAACCGGAAGTGTCATAAAGGTGACGTCATATGTAGTTATTTCTTTTGATTTTTTTTGGCATTGACTTTTTGATAATTCAGATATTTTTATCTAAAATTTTGCGAAGATAAGTGGTTGTGCAAAAAAAAATTTTTTCAACTAGCTGCACCGATATTTTACTATTGATTTATTTTTTTCTAGCATGACTACTTATCCCAGCATATTTTTTCAAGAGAGGAAAAAACTTTCTTACACACTGTCTATCTTTGACGCCCTCTGTAGACTTGACGAAGCAGTTTTGGATAAAGGTAAGTTTGCCTAGATCGCCTTATTTTTGGTCAAGGAATTTGTGGTTGAGCGTTGTACAGTCATTTCAGGGACACCCTGTATATTGCGTGACAATAAAAGGTGAACACTCATTATTTTCTTTTATTGTCCAAAATGCATAAACATACTCCAATACAAAGCTTCGTAATTTCTTTGAAAAAACATCTCAAACCACAAAATGTTCAGAAAAGATGAGGCTACAATCTTTTAACATAAGAAAAAGTTCATTTTTGCACCTGTACACTACACAAAGTGCTTTCCAGGATATTTCACGGAATCGAGGCTTTCAAATGGCTTTTCCGTCTCCAAAATTTAGAAACACTCTACGGAGAACTTAGACAGGTGGAAAGGGACATTCCATAATGTGTGTGTGTATTGGAATATGTTTAAAAACAATAATAAAAGTAACAGGTAACAGTACCTAAATCCCAAATCACGGATGTAAACAAAAAAAAAACAAGGTTAGACTACCCACATGATGCGGCGTTGTCAGCTCGTTCGCAATTTACCTGATACACCATGGTGTACGAGTAATTTCATTGGTGGATACGCGATAGAGCTAAATAAAATGCTATTTTAATTTCACAACCTGGCAAAAAATTTAGAATGGGGCGTCACCAGTCTTTCGAGTCGTTTCATTTGTTGATCAGGATCACGTGTCGGTGACGTAGTTTCTCTGAGTATTTTGAATGAAACCGTTAGAGAATTAGCAGATATTTATTGATTTTTCAAGAAAAAATATGGTATTAAAAAATTAGAAAAAATTGTTTTTGGCATTAGTATGCATCAAAGAATTCACAGAAAATAAAATCAAAAAAAAAAAAAAATATCCCTATTTAACGCCAAAATAACTTGGAAAGACTCAAAAAATGCTTTTTCTGCCGACACGACATTAAAACTGAATTTGAGTGACGCCAAAGAGACGAGAAAGTGGGACTTTCTAAGGCTAGGCCGACAAAGTAGTGAAAAATGGCTAGGCGGTAAATTTTTTTCAACTATTTCTAATAGAGGGCGTTAGAAGATATTTCCTGAATTCATGTGATTGTAGCATAAAAGTTAATCCTACAAACTAATATTCAATGAATTACCATTTTATTTAGATATTTCTTATATACAGGGTGTTTCCTAAAGATTGGTAAAAAATTCGTTGTGTGATTCCTGGGGTATTTTCATGAAAAAAAGTTCCTATAAACATTTGCCGAAAAATGCTTCCTAAGGGAGCTACGCCCCTTTAAATAGGGCACCCCGAAGACGGTTTTTCCTCAATATTTCCGAAACCTTACATACAAAAATCATGAAATTTGGTACATCATACAAACTTTTAATGCTGAATGAGAATTTGAGCTCAGAATTTCAAAATTTTAATCAGGGGCGTACCATACTGGCGGGGTTAAAGGTTAAAAGAATCCAATTTTTTAACCCCGCCAGTATGGTACGCCCCTGATTAAAATTTTGAAATTCTGAGCTCAAATTCTCATTCAGCATTAAAAGTTTGTATGATGTACCAAATTTCATGATTTTTGTATGTAAGGTTTCGGAAATATTGAGGAAAAACCGTCTTCGGGGTGCCCTATTTAAAGGGGCGTAGCTCCCTTAGGAAGCATTTTTCGGCAAATGTTTATAGGAACTTTTTTTCATGAAAATACCCCAGGAATCACACAACGAATTTTACTACTATTATCCACAGTGAGGTAGAATGTTGTCAGCAGACAAATAATGTGTAGACCACGGCGATAAAGTGATTTTTCCAGGCTTCAAGAAGTACAGTTCTTCTTTCAGCCTGGAAAAATGTCACTTTACCGCCTAGGACTACAATAGACTATAATTTATTAGAAAGTGATACTTTTTACCTGCCTTGTATATGACGGCGACAACCAATTTTCTGACGTGTCTAACATTGTCGAATTTTTTAACCAAAAAATTTTATTCTGATTTGTATGACCGTTTAGGATAATGCCTGGCCGTGGAAGGGCACACCTTGAACAGTTTATTTAATAAATAATATTTGACTTTTTATATTGTATTATACTATTACAAATAAATGAAATAACAATTTGATAATTGACCATTCCAGAACACGTGAAATTGACAGCGATATCATTTTCGCTGGGTGACAAACAAATCTGTTATAATAATGCTTTTTCTGCCGACACGACATCAAAACTGAATTTTACTGACGCCAAAGAGACGAGAAAGTGGAACTTTCTAAGGCTAGGCCGACAAAGTAGTGAAAAATGGCTAGGCGGAAATTTTTTTTTCAACTATTTCTAATAGAGGGCGTTACAAGATTATTTTCTGAATGCATGTGATTGAAGCATAATAGGTTTATTAATATTCAATGTGTACAAGATTCTGAACGTGCTTTATCTCCTGGCAGTTACCATGGTTTTAAAATTAAGAATTGAATGTCATTATCGTTAAAATAGACGTCAACGAATCGCAATTTATTGTATTATTTGAAACAATTTAATACAAAATAAAAAGAATCAGTGCCTAACATTGCACACACACGAACATTGGTCCTACGAGCCTGGATACTCGAGAAAGGAACGAAGAAAATCTTCAAGAAACGAGTTCAGGACGATACGTAAAGCTGAACAGCGAAGACGGTACTGGCGAGTTGGTTCTGGCCGAAAAGCGCATTTACAAGGTCAGGAGCTCCTATTCTTTACCTTTATTTCCTTCTCTGAGCATTTTATTCGATCCGTAATCATTTTTTAATCACGTCAATCATTATTACTTGTCATTTTTGACTTTTAGATAATTGAACTTGTTTCGCGCGTTTTAATTTATCAATTTCACTCAAGTATTCGTTTATTATGGTCGAAGGGGATATCCTAAAGTCCTTAATAAAAAGACGCGGAATTATCAAATCAAAGTTGACGCTTTTTGAGAAATACCTCAAAACGTTTGAAGATTTGAATGAAGATGTAGATAGATCGGTTATTATTGAATTGGAACAACGTGTTCAGGGCGCTCATCAGATTTTAAGCGATTTTAACGAACTTCAAAATGAAATCGAGTTTGCTGCGGATGATTTTGATAATCAAATCGCATCTCGTGAGGAGTTTGAAAACAAATTTCATCCCTGCTTTGCTAAATCAAAATCGTTACTGGAAAAATACAATGTCGTTCATTCTGACGTTCAATCGGTTGCATCGTCAGAAAATAAGCGTTCATCTTTTCATGCATCACCTGACTCATTAGGGGTGAAACTGCCTGAAATAAAATTACCAAGGTTTAATGGATCCTACGATAGTTGGCTCGAATTTCGAGATATTTTTGAGTCTATGATCCATTCAAATAGTCAATTAAACAACATCCAGAAGTTTCATTATCTTCGCGCTTCTCTCATTGGTTCTGCCACACAAGTAATACAATATTTGGATTTTAGTTCAGATAATTATATCATTGCTTGGTCCGCAGTATGCGAGCGGTTCAACAACAAACAGCTTCTTATTCAGAACCATTTAAGAGCAATTTTCGACATGGAAATTATTGATTCTGAATCGTCTGGGAATATTCGTTGTTTATGCGATAATGTGTTCAAGCATTTGAATAATCTCAAGCAATTAGGCGAACCGACAGGTTCATGGGACACGTTATTGATTTACATAATGACAGGTAAACTTGATAAAAATTCGGCCCACGATTGGGAAAAATACAAGTCAAACCGCGATAAAGTCACTCTGATCGAGTTCAGAGAGTTCCTCCAAAGACCTGCGACTATGCTTGAAACGGTTGAGCTAAGTCACAAGTTTGCGAATGAAAAGCAGAATGTCACGCGATATTCAGAGCAAAATCAAAATAAGCGTTTTCAAAATCAAAAATCAAACCAGCGCTCACGAGGTTTGATTAGCAATACAGAAACCAATTCATCAAACGATGTTAGAAATCCAAAATCACAATATACGTGCTATTACTGTAAAAAGGATCACAGTTTATTTCATTGTTCGGAGTTTCTTGAGCTGCCGGTGAAAAATCGTATTGCTAAAGTCAAAGCATTGCACTTATGCATAAACTGTTTAAGATCAAACCACACTTTTAAGGATTGCACGTGGAGCGGATGTAAAACATGCGGAAAACGGCATAACTCAATCCTTCACGACATTGCTTTAAATCCAAACAATCTGACAGCACCCCCAACAGTAGCCGTAGCAGTTATTCCACAAGAACGCGAAGGCGATATCGATGATGATGGTCATCTTATTTCAAATACTAGTATGTTAAATACTAACGATATATCGAAATGTTCGTTTGTTATATCACGTCAAACTATCTTATCTACAGCCAGAGCTAAGGTAAGTTATCCTGCAAATACCAATCAGTTCGTAACAGCCCGAGCGTTGTTAGACTGTGGCTCGCAATCGAGTTTTTAAATTTATCGAAAACCAAAGTTAACCTAGCGATCTCAGGTATAAGTGATAAACTTTCTTACGCGGATTATAAATGCGAAATAAATCTTCGTTCGATGAATAATTCATACTCGTTCAAGTTGTCTTGTTTTGTGTTGGACAAAATAACTTCTGATTTACCAGATAGACCGATCGATATTGGTGATTTTCATATACCAATAGACATTCAGCTTGCTGATCCAGATTTCGATACACCTCAGCCAATAGATATATTAATCGGAGCAGACGTTTTTTGGCACCTTTTATGTACTGGCAGAATGAATATTGGCCATTATGCGCCAATCTTGCAAAATACACGCTCAGGATGGATTGTTGCTGGATCTTCATTCGTTACAAAAAATGTCACTAAAACTCGATGTAACATTAGCACAATTTCAGTTCAGGAACAGTTGGCAAAATTCTGGGAAGTGGAGGAAATTGATCCCATAAAATCGTGGTCCACAGAACAACAGATGTGCGAACAACATTTCGTTGAGAATTTGAAGATCAATGAAGCCGGTAGGTACGTCGTTTCACTTCCATTGAAGGATAATCCATCAAAATTGGAAAACTCACATGATTCAGCGATTAAACGATTTGTAGCATTGGAACGAAGATTCGTTCAGAACGAAAGTTTGCGAAATTTGTATATTCAATTTTTGACTGAGTACGAGCGATTGGGTCATATGACCGAGGTTCCTGACATTCCAAATAATGATCAACCCGAATACTTCATGCCTCACCATGGTGTATTGAAAGAATCGAGTACTACAACTAAGCTTCGCGTAGTGTTTAACGCCTCTGCGACCACGTCGACAGGTATTTTTCTAAATGATATACAAATGGTCGGGCCTACTATACAACAGGATTTGTTTTCTATTATTCTTCGATTCAGAATGCGCAATATTGTGTTGTCCAGTGATATACAAATGATGTACAGGCAAGTCTTGATTAACCCAGAACAAAGATCGTTACAAAAAATTGTCTGGAGGCCTAATCCAAACGACCCTATCAAAACTTTCGAATTAAATACCGTCACATACGGAAACGCCTCCGCATCTTTTCTGGCAATTCGGTGTCTTCACGAAGTTGCGCTCGAATGCGAAAGCGAACATCCGGTTATTGCCAATATTATCCGAAATGACATGTATGTAGATGACTTGCTCACGAGCGTTGACACACGCGAAGAAGCGGAGTACGTTTGCGAAAATATTTCGAAAGTATTTCGTAAACGAGGTTTCATTTTACGAAAATGGAAATCCAATGACGAAAGCGCAATTCATGGCTTAGACTCAGAGCATGAATCAAAATCGATCGAATTCACAAATAATAAAGAACACGCCTGTAAAACTTTAGGTCTTTTGTGGAAATGTGAACGTGACATTCTCTCTTACAAAATACAACCCCGTAATTTCGATGATGAATGTAAAATTACTAAGAGAGTTATTTTATCCAGAATTGCGACTATTTTTGACCCTTTGGGACTCGTTAGTCCATGTATAATAGTCGCCAAGGTACTTCTTCAGAAGTTGTGGTCCGAGAAGCTCACTTGGGACCAACCTCTACCCGAGCACATACTTCAGTCGTGGCTAAGTTTTTCTGCTGAGTTGGAGCAATTAAATCAACTTGTTATTATGCGAAAGGTAGCATGCGAAAAGCCTACGAGAGTGTCGCTTCATGGTTTTGCGGACGCATCGGAAACAAGCTACGGAGCGTGTCTTTATATTGTAGCAACAAATGCAAACCATGAACGCGCTTCAAACTTGTTATGCGCGAAGTCCAAAGTAGCGCCACTGAAATCATTGACAATGCCGCGTCTTGAATAATGTGCTGCGTTGATTTTATCACAGCTCATTTCAAAGGTGATAAAGTGTTCGACCCTTGAATTTGACAAAGTGTACTGCTGGTCAGATTCAACGATCGTTCTGGGATGGTTGCGAACCCCCCCGCACATCTTGAAGCCATTCATCGCGAACCGAGTTGCGGAGATCCAGCAATTGACTGGTTCGCTTGAATGGAGACACGTGCCCACTTTGGATAATCCCGCAGATATAGTTTCACGTGGTATGGCGCCAAAGCATTTGATTATTTCAAATTTATGGTTTCATGGTCCATCCTGGATCAACGTTCAAGAAAACTGGCCCATATCTCATATCCCTGATACGGACTTACCTGAGAGACGAAATTGGTGTTTCGTTGCGCATATCCCCGAGGTTTTATTCAATTTCAATCGTTTTTCAAGTGTGAACAAACTAAGACGCGTCGTAGCTTATGTTTTTAGATTCATTAATAATTGTAGACAAAAATTCAGGAATTCAAGGAGTTTGTTGCATTTAACTGTTGATGAATTAAACGTGGGATTTTTCAACCTTGTAAAACATTCTCAACGGGAAACGTTTGTCGAAGATATCACCGATCTTCAAGAACGTGGTCAATTAAAGCCTATTAGTAAAATTTTAAGTTTACATCCGTTTGTTGACCAGCAAGGTATTTTACGCGTTGGTGGAAGGTTGACTTATTCCGATTCTCCATATGAAAAGAAACATCCAATTTTGTTGTCGACAAAGCATCGATTTACTCAACTTATTTTTGAGAATGAGCACCGAAAATTGTTACACGCAGGTCCGCAATTACTTCTATCACGAATTCGAGACAAATTTTGGCCAATTTCAGGTCGTAGCTTTGCTCGGAAGATCGTGCGAGATTGCGTCAAGTGTGCTTGATTCAACGTCACCAAAATTCAGCCTATTATGGGAGATCTGCCAAAAACTCGAGTACAACCCACTACCCCGTTCTCCGTGGTAGGTGTCGATTATGCAGGTCCATTTCTAATGAAAAACCAGCGCGGCAGAGGTAACAAGGTCATCAAATGTTGGGTGGCACTTTTTGAATGTTTTAGCACTCGAGCTATTCATTTAGAACTTGTTTTATCTTTGAGTTGTGACGACTTCCTTCAGGCCTTCAACCGTTTTGTGAGCAGCCGTGGCAAACCATTGGAAGTATTTTCCGACAATGGTACCAATTTTATTAAGGCCAACAAGGAATTGAAAGAATTCGGAAAATTTCTGCAGGAGAATCAAAACGAAATTTGTACAGTCACCTCTGAACTTGAAATTAAATGGCATTTCATTCCAGGAAATTCGCCACATTTTGGAGGTATTTGGGAAGCGGGTGTGAAGAGTTTGAAATATCACTTAAAACGTGTGTTAGGGAATTGTAGTATATATTTTTTTGATTTTCAAACATTGTTGATACGGATCGAATCAATACTCAATTCTCGACCTTTGTTTCCTCTGAACACCAGTCCCGATGACTTGACTGCCCTTACGCCAGCCCATTTCCTCATCGGCAAATCAAGCATGTCTGTATCAGAACCTGCTGTAGCCGATGTTGCAGAAAACAGACTATCGAATTTCCAGTTATTACAAAAAATGTACGAATGCTTCTGGAAACGATCGAGCTGTGAATATATCAGTGAGCGAGCTACAAAACGTCAATACTGGAAGAAGAACCAGGGTAATCTTCAAATTGGACAATTAGTTCTTGTTAAAGATGATAACTTGCCTCCCTCAAAATGGCGCATGGGAAGAGTTGATGAGCTGATTCCAGGAAAAGATGGAGTGAAACGAGTGGCAACCATAAGAACTTCAGATGGAATCATGTCAAGGGCCGTAGTCCGTCTTTGTCCGTTACCCGTTGTCAGCTAATCTTCCAAGGCCGGAGGCATGTACAAGATTCTGAACGTGCTTTATCTCCTGGCAGTTACCATGGTTTTAAAATTAAGAATTGAATGTCATTATCGTTAAAATAGACGTCAACGAATCGCAATTTATTGAATTATTTTAAACAATTTAATACAAAATAAAAAGAATCAATGCCTAACATTGCACACACACGAACACAATGGAATGAAAAACCATCTTATTCAGATATTTCTTATGGATTCTGAGTAAATAAAATCCTATACATTTAGGATACAAAGTAAAGTTCACACTTTTACGTCGCTGTTTGTCTTACAGTAACTATTATACAAGATACAAGAAAAATGCAACATGGCGGCTGAAACCTGAGTATTTCCGGCCCCGGTGGCTCAGTGGTTCGATCTTAGCCTGGCGTGCGGAAAGAACTGGGTTCAAATCCCAGCTCGAGCATGCTTTTTTTTATAAAGTCCCGTACTTTTTTTACTGTGAATAATCGCTGCAAATAACGCCCTATAGTGTATTTGTTTTGAACTAAAAGGTTCAACGAAGAATGTCTTTTAAAAGACCATGAAAATGCAAAATAATTTTTAGCCTTTCTCTTGCCTACTTTACTCATAGATTTCTTTTTCTCAAACCTAAGAAGCTAGAGGTCCAGCGTCAACTGTTGCTCCCGAGCTTCCGCATGCGCAAAAGTCATGAGCGCTTTTGTAAGTTTGATTTATGATCCTTTGTCATTTTTTACCAAACACAAACCAACCCAAACACACAACTAACTTCAGGTGTGTTTGTTATGCTCAACTAGTGCACACTTTTCCACTGTCTGTTTTTTAGGATAGAATATCTTTTCTAGACTAGAAAAGATATTCTAGCCTAAAAAACAGACAAACATTAGACAAACAAAGCCACACTGAGTGTTGTAGTGTGGAAAAGTGTGCACTAGTGGAGCATAACAAACACACCTTTTGTTTAATTTCATAATATTATGTTGCGACTTCGCAATACTGTCGACTGTTCAAACCTCTGGACTTTTGCGCACGCGGACGCTCGAGAGCACGGGACGACGTGCCTCTAGCTTTTTTTTCTTGGTCTTAACTTTGTCGAGATAGTGTACACACCCCTCACCGCGCATCTCGCTGCGTCACAATTGAAAGAATGTTTTGTTTTTTAGTAGATAGCTGCCTGAAACAAGCACTGCGATTGGTTCGTTCAGTATCATCCAACGATGTGAGGAAAGATTCATGGTACCCCCAGACAGCGCGAATCATTTGCAGCCGCGTCGGATTTCTCTGATTTTTGATACTTTATGAAAGATTTTAGATGAAAATGTGTAAAAATCATGTACCAAATCAGAGAAATCCGCCGATGCTATCTGCGTTACCTTTACATCGATCTTAAAGGCACGACTATGTGAACATCTCCGGTATGTTTAATAGCAGCTAATATCGATGCACGGGATGTGTGGCAACATGAGAATCGCGCAGCGCGGCGAAATCAAGGGTTCCACTATATTTTTACCATTGGGATGTCCAGTCTGCATCCACTACAGAAGACAGACTATGACGACCCACACATTGTGAATCGTCTTCTTTTTCCACTGCAATACGCAATGTTTCAGACATAATAACCGTTTATGCCAGAGCAGAGGGCGCTGGAGTTTTTAGACATTTTCGATTCTTTATCTCTAGTTTCAAAACACATTTTCACGAAATTGTCAAGATGTAAATAGTGACTGGTCTTGCATTTTTTTCACAGACTCATGCAGGGCCAGTAACCATATAACACACAAAATAAGAAAACTAAAAAATTACAAGAAAAAAAAAGTTCACTCTTAAATCACTCTGCTGAAATAAAGACAGGTTCAGGTTCAAATGAAAACAAAATATTCTCAATTGAAACTTTGATACACTATTTTCACCTTCTATCCCTATGTGAAAATATTCTGATAAACTAGCTAATGACACTCACCTGGTCGTGCACATCATATAAGTTTTCATTATCAACAATCAGTCTTTTACAAAGTTCTGTACTTTCTACAGTGATCGATTCTTGTCTTTGAATACTTTTTGCATATTGGAGTATCTCCCATCGGTCCGGGTAAGTAATCGTTTGATCATAACTGAAAATCCAAAATGTGATAGTTACATACATTTTTCTTGATTAATTATTATATAATATATTATATATTATTATACTTTGATGTGTTTTTTTTCAGCCAAATTAAAACAATGAATAAGATCATAAATGAGGCTATTTCTTCACTGTTAATGCTATTAAAGCCCTTAACAACAATTGAAATGGAGCCTTATTTTTACATTGTTGACGTAATTGATATACCACGATTCAAATGAGGCAAAGTTTCCTGAAATCTAATATTTGAGACATATGAGAAGCGTACTCAAGATACTCAAAAAAGAGAATGTTCACTTTCATGATCATGATCATGGTGGGCTTTCAAACCAAAGCAGCATGCCTGCCTGGAAACAGGGGGAATATTACTTCTTGATTTGAAACTTATACAACCATGGCAACATGCGACGCCACTCCGGTATTCATATATTCGTATAGGTTTTGAAAGAAGTAGCATGCTTACTGCTACTTAGGGGCGATTCTACAATTCAAGTGAATTCTTGGAATAAGGTATACTCCATATAACCACAAATATAATTATCATTGGTTGTACGGAGTATTGCTTATTCCAAGGATATACTTGAATTGTAGAATCTACCCTTACACACTCAGGGGATGGTTATCAATTGAGAGTTAATCCATGAGTTAGCTGACCCTGGGTCAACTCAGTCCAAGGTTAATTATTGATATGAAGAAGTTGCGCCGTAACTAGGAAATCGGAAATCCACGAACGTTAAACCGAATCGATCCCATATTGCTGACGTCACCGAGCTCCATTATTGACGTTCCTGTCATCGGTGTGTCATCTTAATGTCATAACATATCCGTATTTCAGGGTCTTGACCCGGGGGTCAACTCAATTGATAAACAGCCCCTCAGACTACTTAACATATTACCAACGGTACTGGAAGTCTGATTACTTTTGATATCAGATCGGAAAATACTCCTTTAGTGTGTGGAGGTTGACGGACAAAATTTCGAGCATTCACTTGTTTAATAAGGTAGATTTCTGAGTTGAATGGTTAATTTATTTTGTATTGTTCAGAAAACATACTTTTGACATTATTTTATTATACAGGGTGATTTTCAAGTTGATTCTTTCCTTTCAACACTTTATAGAATGCAAAAAAATAAGAATTTCTTTTTAATAAAAATATGTCCGAAGATGCTTCGTTTCCGCGTTACAGGGTGTTAGGGTTTTGAGAAAAAATGCCTTTTTATCATAACTTTCCCACCACTTCAGATATTTAAACAAAATTTGGTACTTCTTTTGGACATTAAATTAATTTTTTTTATGTATGTGGATGTGATGTGGTATGTGGATTTGTATTGAATTTGTTTAAAGAAAAAAACCGTACGCCACTGCTTTATCCTAAATTCAATATTATTTTTGAAATACTCAATTACTTTGGAGTCAATTTCGTTTCTTCATAATTTTTCGTACGACGAACGGTTTTCGTTTAAAGAAATAAAAGCCATTTTGATGCATGGAAAAATCGCTAAAATCTGGTATTGTGGTGTTTTGTATGTGAAATGCGTTTTTGTCTAATTTGTATCAAAGTGAGGTCAATTACTTACTATTAGTATTATTATGTGAGTAATTGACCTTACTTTACTGAAAATTAGACAAAAACGAATCTTTCATACAAAACACTATCATAGTTTAGCTTTTTTGCCATTGATGCAATGGCTTTTATTTCTTCAAACGAAAACCGTTGGTCGCACGAAAAGTTTGAAGAGACAAAATTCACTCCAAAGTTAATATGTATTTCAAAACTAATATTGATTTCAAGAAAAAGCAGTGGCGTACTATTTTTTTCTTCAGAAAAATTCAATACAAATCCTGTTCGAACGCCAATGGTAGACATTTTTTAAAACCTTTTTCCGTTGAAAAAGGAAATTTGAGTTCTTCGTCTTCGAGATAAAATATAAAAATCAATGTAGCGACAGAAAAACTCACTTATTTCAACATCTAAGAAAAATTGAAAATCAATTCTGCCCTCCTTAGTCAAATCGTCCTAACTACATTTTTCTCACTTTTCAGATTTTTTGCATATACCAGGATACTTTGTCATATTTACTTATTCTTTCAAGTAAGAACGTCCTAACTTCACTTTATTCTTGTTAGAATTACCTAAATAAATTGTCCTATTTTCCAAATTTACGGGTTTCCAAACATAAAACGTAATAATTAATAATAATAACATAAACGTTATTAGGACGTTTTAACTAAGGAGGGCAGAATTGACGTCAAAAGATGACTAAAAATAAAATTAAAAATCCAGATACGTATTTAAAAAATAAAGTAGATGATGGCAGCTCAAAGAAGAATCGTCAGTTTTCCAATTTGATACCACCATCTTGAAGAGGGGAAAAAATGTCGATGACAAAGTTTAATTTATTTAAAAATTTCTTTTCAAGCAAACTCAGGAAATAATAAGAACGTTTTTGCGAAAATTCGATTGTTTTCGAATATCTTCGGAAAAAGTCGGAATTTTTCAAATTTCAAAATGGCATTTTGTTGAGCATAAAAATAACTTTGTATTCATTTAACCGACCCAGTATCTCTTATAATAACTGAGATCCCCATGCATACACTCGAATATGTGGCACCCTGTATAGAATCAAGTCAAGGTTTACTCTCTCTTGTTCATTATAGACATTATACACTACACGGAGATAAATAAATAATATATCGTGTGGTCAGCATGACTGTTATACAGGATGTTTCATTAATATTGCGAAAAAATTCAGGGAGAGTTTCCCCACTTAAAAATAATAAGAAAACTTCATATAAAGCTGTGTCCGGAAATGCTTCGTTACAGAGCTACAGGGTGTTGAAGTTTTATTTTCATTTTTGTTTTTTCTAAATAATATTTGAACCAATGTCTATATTTCCATTTGATTCGGTATTTGAGGGTTTCTTTTTATGCGGAATTCGAATTTTATCTCAGTTTGGCTCTAACTTGTAGAGGGCGCCACCTACACTCATTTGTCCTGACATGTACAGCCATAACTTTTTTGGACGTAACCGTATGACATATTTGAGTGAAAAAACATATTTCTCCTTTATTTTTATGCAAAAAAGGCATACTTGTTAGAAGTCGCTACGTGGAACCATTTTCGAGATATTTGGATTTGAAATAATTAAAACATGGGATTTTGAAATTATGGCGAAGGTAAACTGCTAGAAGTTATAACATATTACGCATTAATGCTTCATATTTTCAGTGAAAAAGATAAAAGTCGACTTGTGTGTGATGTTATCAACAACTTTCATGCAAATATTATTTAAACAAAAACAAATAAAAAAACTGAAAAAAAATAAATCACATAATAACTTTAACACCCTGTAGATCTGTAACGAAGCATTTCCGGACACAACTTCATATGAAATTTTCTTTTTATTTTTAAGTGAGGAAACTTATCCTGTATTTTTGGCACTATCAATGAAACACAATGCCCTGCCATAATTTCATTATCATTAAACAATCCAAATATCTCGAAAATGGTTCCACGTAGCGACTTCTAACAAGTATGCCTTTTTTGCATAAAAATAAAGGAGAAATATGTTTTTTCACTCAAATATGTCATACGGTTACGTCCAAAAAAGTTATGGCTGTACATGTCAGGACAAATGAGTGTAGGTGGCGCCCTCTACAAGTTAGAGCCAAACTGAGATAAAATTCGAATTCCGCATAAAAAGAAACCCTCAAATACCGATTTTTATGAAAATATAGACATTGATTCAAATATTATTTATAAAAAACAAAAATAAAAATAAAACTTCAACACCCTGTAGCTCTGTAACGAAGCATTTCCGGACACACCTTTATATGAAGTTTTCTTATTATTTTTAAGTGGGGAAAGTCACCCTGAATTTTTTCGCAATATTAATGAAACACCCATTATGTCGAATGGCGGTTCCTTTATCGGTGATCACAACATTAATAGAGACTGAAGGTTGATTTTGAATATTAATGGCATCAAAACTTGATCCTAGTATATTTCATATTTCCAAGAAATTTTCAAATTGTCCATTGCACATTGAACGTACTTCCAACAAAGTAACATTTGCTTCGAAACCTGATAGAATTTGGTTTTCTTGCTTGTAGAAACCTTCTACTCACCTCTTAAAAGTTAATGTCAAGGCCGTAGCGTAATCGGTATTTGGATTAGTCACTACAGTACCCAATGGATGGAGAACTTCTTCAGACATCATATCATCGGCATACGTCCACATGTAGAGAGTCATTGCGCCAGTCCTTAATTGTCCCCTAAAGTCATACACAGACGTATTCGCCCAAGCAATTGGATTTATTGGGATATCCTGAAAAATGTACAGTTTGTGTGTGTACAGGGAGTTAAATATTCGATCACTAAATCCTGGAAACGGTAGGAGGTACAGCGAAGTTATAACTCCGTTCTTAAACCTAGAAAAACATAAAAACCATTCAAACATTTTTTTGTTTTTTTGGGGATATCTCTGGAAGAATTCGGAATAATTTGAATTTCGCAATGGTATTTTATTCAGCATCAAAATTCACACCTATTCCATGATTTGAACATCGCTGTATCCCTTATCGTTTCCAAAATACCGATGGTGAACATCGAATTGGTAACACCCTGTACATTCACTTCCATGATCTTACCTTAGGGTCTTTAGGTCGTCTTGACTTAGTCCCTTTGTTATACCTATTTGTTTCATACACAACAAAACAGAGTTTCGCACATCTAGGAATATTGCACACTTGGATATCAAATTCGATTGAAGCGTCAAATGAGACCTCATACGTTTCTGACACAAGTTTTTCGTCTGTTTTGATCGGCTGGCATAAGGACTTTCCGCCGTGAAATAAACCTACTTGGATACCCAGCTAGAAAAATCGCAAAATTTGTCATTAACCAGATTTCAGACATGTAAACATAATATCAAAACATTATTGGAAAATTTTTCACAACCATTCAAACGGTTTAAAAACTTATAAAATACATTTGAAGATAGTATTTCTACATTTCCGTCCAGGGGTCACTCACCTCAGTGGGTCTCTTAGTATCACAATTGAGTTTACTGGCAGTAGTTATATTGAGAACATAGTTGTCAGAAATGCGGGATGAGCTCATACTTTTTTTCTTCGGCAAGGTGTTAGTAGCATACGCATTGGAATTAGGCTTCCGAATATCAATGGTGGTCACATATCCATAATCGACCGTCACTGAAAATCGTTTATGGAATTATAGAAGGGAAAAAAATCATAATTCATGTGCACTCCATAGAGTTCGAACTTCGTTTCTTTATCCATAAAGTTATTGAAGAAAGAAGAGTGATAATTTCAAAATACCACTGGTGCAATTATTTAAACGGTAATTTTATGTACAATGTGGAATATTTTATGAAACACAATAAAATAAATTGGTTTGAAAATATTACAGAATTTCACTTACCAGGAATTGAATCTGTGCGTACAGTGGAAAAAGACGGAGTAACCCGTTCAGCGATACAATCCTGGACATACTGGAACTGATTCAAAGGAAAATCTTTCACAAGGTACTCATCTCGACCGCAAACTTTCAAAACATAATCTGTCACACGTTCATTGTTAAGTCTAAGTGTTTGTGCTTTTTTTGCCAAAATTTTCTCTAGTAACTCACTCGGTCGGATTGAGGGTGCCACGTTGAACTTCTGCGAGTACGGTAGTTTCTGTAGAAAAAAAAACAGTATCTTGGTAACTGTGAGGCATATTGGCATTGTTTACTACGCAACAGAGCAAACATGAACCGTATTCAGAGATGTGAGGAAGTTTTTGGTTATGGGAGCATAATAAAAGACAATGGTCTTACTGTCTTCGCGACGTTTCGTCTATTTTATAGACTTCATCAGGCCAAAATTGAAAACAATAGGTGGTGAATATGAAAAACATTTTTCTACAAAAATGAGAAGCAAATTCAACGATGTACAATATTTGATAAAACAGTTGGTAAACCAAAAACATACAGCTCAAAAAATGTTTACTAGTATGGAACTTGTAGTATGGAAACTCTCTCCTCTATTTTAATAGTACCTGATAAATTATAGCAGTGGTAAGATCTAAAGTCGTAAGGGTCTTGGGTTCAGACCTGGACTACGGCGAAAAAAATGTTTCCACATTTTTTTGTCTCTTTTTGAATTGTTTGGTTTTTCTAAAAAGCTGTATGTTCTGGGTTTATCAACTGTTTTATCAAATATTGAATATCGTTGAATTTGCTTCTCTTTTTTGTATAAAAATGTTAACCATATTCACTACCTATTATATTTCAATGTTTCAGCCTGATGAAGCCTATAAAAGAAACGAAACGTCGCGAAGACTGTAGGACCATTCTCTTTTACTTTGTCCCCATACACAAGAACTTCCTCACATCTCTGAAAACAGCTCATGTTTGCTCTGTAGAGTAGACTTACTCTACAATGAGCTGAATTGCAGTGCAGTATGGTTGGCTTTGACTCACAATTTGTTCAGCCATTGTTTACTACGGAACAGATCAAATGCGCTGTATGGTATAGATTTGAGAAAACGAAATCCTATCGTGAAATAATCTACGAGAAACGCGAACGCCTGGACTGATGAATCGCATAGGCGCGAGTGAGAGAGCTGCACTACTCACAGATCAACTTATATATTTTTTAAGAAGGGTATTAGTGGGAAAGGGTATCCCGCAAATATCAATATTTTTTAACGGACCAACTGAATTGCTGTGGCCAGCACTGTGGTTGTTCTCAAGATAAGTCAAATTATACCATTATTCATCATTATATATTGTATTCATTTTATCGCATACTTCTCAACAAATGATATGATAATAATTCCCAGCTTTGTGCAAGTTAAGTATTCAAGGTATTGTCATTTGTTTCATTATTTAGTACATTTTCTGCAAGTTATTGATTCCTGGATTGATGACTAGTTGGAAATTATATCCACATATTTGTCGGCTGAACTGTAATAATATTGTTAGTTATAAAGATTTTTTAAAACGTTCTCTTGATGGTTACGTATTATTGATATATTGTTAAAAATTTGATGCACATATCATTATATACATATTATATTATTTCGTAGTTGAAAAATAGAAAGAGTTCAAAGTAATTACTTGTTGTTGAATTCACAGTCAAAGTAACAGAAACCCTTGGATGTCGATACCATCTTGTATTAAATAAGTTGGATAGTTACAGTCTATAAGTAGCGCAGTTCGTTTTTGCAACGAGCTCAAATGCTCCAATTTCATAAAAACCTTGCAAGTCTGGTCCTAGCTAAAATTCAAAAGCTCAATTTTGGGGTTCCATTCAGAACTTATTTACTAATACCATATCCAAAAATCATCAAAATCCATACACAAACCAAAAAGTTATCAAGCGTCAAATTATGTTCTTACTTAATTTGGCCCGTTCTCACGTTTTGATCGTTTCAGACTCAAGAGCGTAAATTAAAAAAAACACAAAGGAAACTGTTGTCAATTTTTTTTTATATAACTCTCAATGAAAGCCGGAGATATTAACATTTGAATAAAAACAGATCCAATCTTTCCCCAGCACTTCATTTTATCATCTAGAGCATTGAACAGCTAACAGTTTTTGGTATAACAATGGTTGTAGAGAGTGGAAACCATTATCCCGGATTAATGAATCACTTTTCACAACATTTTGTTTATTGTTCATGGTTTTATAACTTGACTAAGAAAAAAGATGCTCACCAACCTTCGACTATACAAGGTGTTTCATTATTTTTGCGAACAAATTCAGGATCAGTTTCCCTGCTTAGAAATAAGCAGGGAAACTTCCTATAGTTACAGGGTGTTGAAGTTTTATTCTTATTTTTGTTTTTCCATTTTTTGAACCAATGTCGATATTTTGATGAAAATTGATGTCTGGCAGTTTCTTGACATGCGAAATTTGAATTAGATCTTAGTATGACTCCAACATCTGGAGGGCGCTACCTACACTTACTTTTCCTGTTATACAGTGTGACCCATTTAGAATGGAAACACCCCTGTGAAATTTCAGGTTATCAATCGATTTCAACCATTTTTTTTTTGAAATGTCAAGTTTTGAAGGGTCTACTACAGGACCAATTTTGAAATGTTTATTTCAATTTTCATGGTATATTGGCACTACTTTTTCGTGATAAAAAATATCGAATTTTTATTAGCGATTTTTTTATCACATAAATGAATACGCCATTGGATTTGGAGTGCTTCCAAATAGCTGTGACCAAAATTTCGAAAAAATATATACATTCATAACAAAGTTACGACAACTTAAAATTCGTACATTTTCCAAGTCAACGGTCACTAAAGAACATCCTGCATCAACAGTTGCCATGGAGATGGAGTTACTTGTTGCCACTACTTAGTGTCAATGTAAAATTACCTATTTATCGGCAAGAATATTTATATTTAATCATGGTGTGTTCGATTTTTTTTTTTTCATTTTTTTTTTTTTTAATTTCTCAAAGAAAACAATATTGAACCTATCAAACCAAAATTTTATTATTTTTTATTAAAAAAATTCACAAGTTCTTTATTGTAATGCAAATGTAATTCCGTTAATTTCATTAAATGTTATGTTATTTTGAACATCTCGTTATTCAATTTGTAGTTCATTGTTACAGGTAATAAAACAAATCCAATTTCCATGGCAACTGATGATTGATGCAAGGTATTCTTGTGTGACCATTAGCTTAGAGAGTTTATGAATTTCAAGTTGTCGTAGCTTTGTTATTATTGAATATATTTTGTTGAAATTTTGGTCACAGCCATTTGGAGGCACTCTGAATCCAGTGTCTTAGTGATTTATTTAATAAAAATTCGATATTTTTTATCACGAAAAAGTAGTGCAATATACCTTGAAAATTGAAAGAAACTTTTCAAAATTTGTCCTGTAGTAGACCCTCCAAAACTTGACATTTCAAAATAAAAATGGTTGAAATCGGTTAATAACCTGAAATTTTACAGGGTTGTTTCCATTCTAAATAGGTCATACTGTATACCGCCATAACTTTTTTGGACGTACCTGTATCACATTCTTGAGCAACAAAATAGACTTATGTGTAATTCCTACGCATAAAAGGTATACCTGTTAAAAGTCAGTACGGGCAACCATTCTCGAGATATTCGGATTCGAAATAATAAAAACATGTGGTTTTGAAATTATGGCGGAGGCAACATGCTAGAAATTATAAAATATTTCGTATGATGGCTACATATTTCCAGTGAAAAGATAGAATTTGACTAGTATATCATGTAAACAGCAACTTTTATTCCAATGTTAAGTATTAAGAAAAACAAATTAGAAAATTAATGAAAAAAATATCCCAACACACCCTGTAGTTCTGTAAAGAAGCATTTCCGGACACATGTTTATAGGAAGTTTTCTTCTCATTTTTAAACCAAGAAACTCAATAAAAATGCTTGACCATAATCTCAAAATCACATGCATTCTTGATTTCAAATCCAAATATCTCGAGAATGGTTGCACGTAGCGACTCGACTTACAACAGGTATACTTTTTTTGCATAAAAATGATCAGAAAATCTGTTTTTTCAGTTGAAAATATAATACAGGTACGTCCAAAAAAGTTACGGCTCTTAATAATAGGAAAAATAAGTGTAGGCAGCGCCTTCTACAAGTTTGAAGCATACTAAGATCAAATTCGAATTTCGCATGACAACCCCCAACACCAAATTTCATCAAAATTCAAATACTGTTTAGAAAAAACAAAAAAAAAAACTTTAACACCCCGTGGCTCTGTTATGAAACATTTCCGGATACATGTTTATGGGAAGTTTTCTTCTTATTTTCAAGCGGAAAAAATTATTATGGATTTTTTCGCAATATAAATGAAACACCCTGTATACCCCTAGACCGGGCATCTTGGAATATACTTGACGCCAACATTGTCAGCGAGTAGACGTACGTAGAGCTAAGCTTGATTCGTATAATCATAGTACTAGAGCGTTGCCAATTTGTCGAGATTGGCTTACCTATGTGTCTACAAATATTTACATAACTGTTTCATTTAGGTTTATGAAAAAAATTAAACACAGTTTTTATCCTGTTATTGCTAACGAAAAAATTAATATTTGTACAAGTTGTATTTTCTTCCTCATATTATGCTTCTTGATAAATTAGAAATTTAATTCACAAACTTCTCAATTGGTGCAATCAATTTATCATTTTAATAGTGTAGAATGTAGCTATGTTCTTTTATTGTTTGTCCATAATATGTCCACCATGATTATGACAATTTGTCAGAGTTTTCAATATCCTATGATTTTTGTGCATTAATCGTCCTAAACACGGCAACCTAGCTTTTTCAACAAATCAGAAAGAACGATCGAAAAACTTTGCTCATTGATAAACAGGTACCAGGAAGGCGGGACTTCTGGTTCACAGTACATAGTTGCAAACAATATCAGTCCAGGTTTTGATGAAATACACGTATTCAAGTTCAAATGCGATATTGCCAACAATAGCTCAAAAACCACCCTCTTTCTTTGTCGTTCTCATTGCACGAATGGCGTCAAAGCAAATATCGATTTATGAATGAGTTTCCTGGTCTAGTAGTATATAGTCAAAGTCACCAACCAATTACACTTTCATGGACTATGGTTACGATAAATCAATAAACTAAAACCTACCTCTTGTCCTACATGCTTTTCAGGAGACATAGAATAGTCATTTTCATATTTAGCCTCGACAATAATCGTCGACACATTCTTCAATTTTAGAAGCAATGCATCAGTGGTTTCGCATATCCGAGGTGGAAATTGGTAAAGCAATTTCTGTTGCCAGGTTCCTTGATCCCGCTCCTTGGCTATACTTTCGCCAAGTTTTCGCATGTTGAATCGAAAGTCATTGATTTCCGTGCTGTTCAGAGCATCGAAATCTTGTAAACCTGATGGAATAGATAGATTATTCAGTAGGTATGTCTTGTCATAGATTTCGAAATAATTTATTATTATTATGCATGATTGAGGATGTTATCTCACATAACAATTTGAAAATTTGATATTTCCTTCAAATACAGTGAAAAATATTATCGGTCCATGTTGAGAAAAAGTTCATTGATTTTAATCCCCTTACCTTTTCCTATGAGATGACCTATTTTGATATTAACAGAATGTTCTTCCGAATTCAATCTACATTCAGATATCACTAGTACGCCACCAGTAGGCCTAACATCACCCAATCTTCTTGACTCATCAATCAGCTCTTCTCCTTCTGCCATAGAATTGATAATCTTGAAAATGTACTGGGACATATCTGCCTGGAGTTTGCCATAGAGAGGAAATGCTCTGGCTTCCTCCCAGAGTTGCTTTAAGGGAAAGAAAAAGAATCATAAATCTACAGATTGATCTTTACGACTGGAAATAGTGAACGGACGAGTTTATTCTGCAATTTAAGGGTATTGATTGAAAGATTGCAAAGCCTAAGAGTATACTTCTTGCAAACTGAACATTATAGGTATGTTCATATTGACATATTGACGAAAGTTTACTCCTTTTTGGAGAGGGTCGTTAGAGAATGTTGGCTATGTTGTCAATTTTATAGATTGGAGCCAAGTTAGCTCGTTCAATGCTACGTGAAATGTTTAGCCTATCTGAAAAAATCACATCTATTTTATTGCCGTGAACAACAAAATGGCCACGTTGGGCTAACAAGGAGCCGACGTGTGAACGCAACGGTTTTCTCTCATCATAATATGTATTACTAGCTGTTCCGACGTTATTTTTCGTCTTCATAAAGTGAACATCTTCAAAGTTGTCTTACCGTTTGAAGATCACCAAAAAAAAAGAGTTCCACAGAATCACGAACGAATCCGTCTGAAACTCAAACACGAATTTGAAAATTACATACCACAGAAATACAATAATTGATTGTCGATGCGCGCGCAAAGACAATGACATACCTAGTTATTCTGATTCGGAAAGGAAACAACAAAACATCAAAAATCATAAAAATCGGTCCAGCGGTTAAGTTATAAATGGTGTACACATATGATAAATAAACTAGTAGCGCCACTCTCCCAAATATCTTCCGCTAGCCGACCAATCGGTAAGCTGTTGTGGGGGTGTCGAGCGAATCTGTTGCTGGGGTTACGCTCCGGATTACGCTTAGCACAGTCGAAATAAAGAAAATGAGTGTTAAGCTGTGTTGAGAGTGTTAACACGTCGAAACACAGTTTTTCGAGTTTTTTTAGATTTCGCTCGCATGCAAATCGGTAAGTGGATAATAATAATCATAATGCATATTTGGTTAAACTTATCTATTTTGGAAGTTGAGCTATTGTTTTAACACCAAATAAATAAAATACATGTTTGACGTAACTAAGTATGGTAACTAGGCTAATTCGGCGATCGGCAACCTTCGCAACAATTCGGACGAACAGAAAGTGACAGAAAAAGATCGAAGGGTTTTCGGCGAGTGCGTCCTCACTTTGTTTTATACAGGGTATCCTGAAAATAGACGTGTAAAACAAAAACCTATTTTTCTCGAAAACGGTTAGTTTGACCGAAAAAAAAGAGGAGCATCTTCTTTGTTGGGAAAAGGTCAGAGATTAGGTCAAAGTATTTGAAAAAATAGTTTTCAGCTCTGTAAAATGAAAACAAAAATTTGTGCCAAAATTTGGTGGTCCGTTCCTGCTTCCCCTACATCTTAAAATATTGACTTTACCGAGGACTCCACTATGGTTTTATGTTCGGTTCATGCGTCTTCATGGCCTACACAACATACTAAAATTTCATCAAATTATACAAGCCGGTTCAAAAGTTAGAGCTAAAAAATTTAATCGATGGGTACCCCTTTAGGGCTCTGTATCTTCATTAGGAAAAAAAAATATTACAAACTGGGGTTATTTGACCTCCCTATCCGCAAGTTTTCGAAAAATTCAATAAGAATACTTAACTCCGTTATTTTTGGTTTCAAGACAAAATTCATCCTTTCATGTTCAAGGAGTTGCCGACTGATAAAAATATAGGTACCGTGTACAAAAAGTTAATTTTTTGAAATAAATCGAGAACGCGATGTTCAATAGTTTTTCTGTTAATGCCACCTCAATCAGCGGACAAAATAATACTGATACTTCTCTCTTTTAAACGACCTCGTATCTTTAATAACAGAGAAGTTAACAAAAGTGCAGGTTCAAGTTTGATCAGCCGGTATAGGATCAACCAGACCAGAGTTGAACCGTCAAATCTTGGTAGAAGTCAAAACTTCAAAATCTGACCGACGATTTGACTAAACATACCTCAGTTCAAAAATTAACAGTTACAGAAATACAGCTTGTCACAATGCAACAAAATGTAAAAAATTGGAAATTAGGTACCTATTTTATTGTTTTTTCAAACGAGCTGTTCTTGAAAAATCAATAGTGAGTATCTTGAGAAGTACCAATTCACTTTAGCAATAATTGTATAATCTATAGAATCATTTTTTCGTCAGAAAGGCTCAGAGATTAACATTTTTCAGATAAAATAATAATACAGGTGGAGGCCAAAATTTGATAATTATTATTATATTTTTAGATTATAGATTGTGTCGAAGGTATCGCCCTTTACATGGATTCCGCATGTCAAAAAAGAAAATAGGCAACGCCAAATTCAACAAGTTTCATCTCCGTGCTAAACTCCTAATCTTAGAGTGCACTGCAAAACAGGGAAAAAGTCGTCTCCTTCTCGATAAACTCTTTTGGCGTACAACCGCATGGGATGTTTATAAAATGATCTTGGCATTGGAAATCAGAAATTATAAAATTTTTTGTACAACCTACACGTAAACTCCACTTTTGAGTTCATGTAAAGCAGGCGGAAAGTCCGTAATTTTGGCAGCCGGGCCTAAAAGTAATTTCACGCCCGCGGGTATAGTGAAGATATTCTATCCTAAAAAACAGACAAACATTTCACAAACAAAGCCACACTGAGTGTTCTAGTGTAGAAAATTGTGCACTAGTGGAGCATAACAATCACACCTAGTAATGAAACACACTTTTGACATATTTATGACATACCTATTTCCCCGCCTATTTCGCAATAAAAAAAAATCGACCCTGATAAAAAATGTTATAACTTCCGATTTCCAATGCCCAGAGACCTAGTTTATCATTTTATAAACATTCCATGCGGTTGTACGTCAAAAAAAAATTGAGACATTTTTGCCTCTTTTTCAGTGCTCATTAGCTTTTGGACTGGACTGAGGTGAGTATAGTCATATTATCAAGTTTTCACGTCTCCTGTATACTTACTGCCGAGATTTGAAGGTTTAACCCTGGTTTCTTCCCTGGTTCACCCTGTAGATTTAAACCAGATAAAAAAAAACCATTTATCCCCCGATTCAACCAAATAATAAACTTGAGAATAGGTAGTTATGAACAGAATGTATACACACCACTTTAACCTCAGCCATAGTAGCCTGATACGTTGTGGTTACAAGAACTGTGATTCCATTGGGAAGTAAACAGGTGAGAGTTACACCAGGATCCTCTGAAGAAACCTCATTCCAGAAATCGGGTGTGAATTCACGCGGCACAGGCATTTTGAATCCGTAAACAGTTCACAACTTTAGCACAGCTTGGTAAGGGTAAGCTGTGACTTTAGTTCAACAATGATCCGATCGAATTCGTAATACACACTTTGTTATTGGCCATAGTTCTGGAATTTTTCTAATCACCAAACCGCTATTTCAGGGAATTCATATTCAAATCGAATTATGAATTCTCGAAGATCTAGTATAAAATCACGGAGAAAATCACAATATACACAACTTTTTTTTTGTAGTTACAAATCAAGAATGACCTGTCGAATTATATTTTGATTAAAGATTCAGTTTAGACATAAGACGTAAAAGTTTATTTTTTTTACATTTTATTTCAAAATAGATTGTGTTTTTATGTTTATTCCATTGCTCACTCTTTAAAGTAAATAATGAAAACATAAAAATCAAAATATCAATAATTGACATTGACAATTGACATTGATTGTCACTAAAGTATTGACAACAGAGTGGCCGCGTTCAGGGAACTGCAGCGTGAAAGCCTGAGCCGGAAGCGCTTAGGCCCAGTATACTGTGGCTGAGTTCGGCTTGGCGCACACTTTAAACTCTTTTCACTCTTTCTACTCCAAAACCTTAATGACACATGACTACAAAGCCGCTTATAAATAATATAATATAATATTATATGATATAATAATAATTGTATTGATTAAATTCTAGAAAGTACCCCACCCAACGTTAGATGGACGTCGGACTTCACAACGACGCCGTGTTCTGATTTGAGAAATACTACTACTATACTCAAGGTTGATTGATATGTAGAGGTTGCGCCGTAACTAGGGAATCGGAGATCCACGAACGATAAACCGAATCGATACCATCACCGAGCTCCATTATTGACATTCCTGTCATCGGTGTGTCATCTTAACACTTTTTTTACCGAGTGTCGACCGTTTTTAAACGTGTTTGAGGGTAAGTTATCACACTGCTTTTGGTATACAGTGAAATATCTTCTCATTATCAAGTGTGAACCGTATTCTATCTTTTTTTTAGATGTGTATTTGAATTTCAGAACCGGATCGGAGCCGACTGACGTCATTTTTGTCTGAATTCTGATTCGTCCGAAACCCGAACGTATAACGACGCAACCTCACTACTATCAATTAACCTTGTACTATACTCACTTTTAGTCCATAGCTCCATTGCATAATAAATACCTTAGTATTATTGCTGGCAAATGGAAGCAATTCAAATATTTGACAATATTTTATAGAAAGCTTGAACTGGTTCAGCTGCAAATTTATCTTCTTGTATTGCATGGTTATTTGAGTTCGTCAAAATACCCGACAATGACGTCATCATGTGACTGTCCCATCAACAGACTGAAAGTGCAAAAAAAAAGAAACTTTTGCAATGTTTTCAGTTATATTCAATTAGTTTCGTAGAATGATCTCTGTTTTTGTTAGTTGAAACTATTTTTAACTTAACAGTTTCATGTCCAACGCTAGCTAGTTTGATAATCGAGAAACCTGTATTTCTACGTTGGGTAGTGGTTGTATTGGTGTTAAAAAATTCACCGCTAATCTCGCTAACTTGGAAATTGTCGATTTTTATAGGTGGTTTCAAGTATATTTTGAGTATCTTGATGATTTGGTTTTTTGAATAAAATATGAAGTTTTTCCTGAAATTAGAAAATAGAAGGGGCACTTGAAAATATTTGGTTGTAGCATGGACACATTTATCAATAAAACTCACTGGGTTTGAGCTTACGATCCATAGTTGCACTTGAAATTAGAATAATAATTTTCAACATGGTAGCCATTTGTGTATGATCATGATCTTTCGATTTCGACTACTGTCAATTTGCTTGTTTGCGCAAAGATCAGCGCTTCATCGTATATCTCCATCCAACACATCAAAATAGGTGCAGACTTCTTTATCAAATCATATTAGACTCCAACTTATTCCCCTGAAGAAAATATAGGCGCTTGCGCGTACATTCACAAATTGTCACTGATGATGGTTGTGAAATTGACTCATGGCAACGACCGTGCTATGACGGCATTCTACCAGGTACAACGTCGCACCAACGTTGGCGTTGGTCGCCACAACGTCGACGCGACCCAAAAATGATTCCCCAAACTGTACCAAATTAGGGTCGCTACGAGGTCGTCTCAACGTTGTCCCCCGAACGTCCGAGTTGTATAGGACAACGTTGGGTGGACGTCGCCTTGCTGCTTGGGAATGCTTACATTTTTTGAAAATAATGAAGAAACTGATATGAAATGCCCAGTTACAAACATGCTTTCATACATTCATACAGTGTGTCGCAGATAAGATGAATACCTACACCCCTGTATTTTCCTTATTTAAAGGAGTCGGGGTTCGAAATTTTGTACAGTCATACAGACAGACGAGTCACACTTTTTATGATATCTAACTGAAACCCGCCCACTATATCATCGCAAAGAGGGCCAATTCTCGATATTCTGCTTCGCGTCAGATATTTGGAAGAAAAAATTCTGGAAAAAGTTATTGTTCTAGTCTAGATGGTAATCTTACACCGGATTTCAAAAGTTTTATGGAAAAAGTCCAAATTTTGTCTTCAATTCCTTTGTTCAATTTCAAATTTATTTCACCGTTTGACACAATATTATGATTCCAATAAAAACAAAAAGTTTGACTCCTTTTCAATATAATGCTGTCATGGCATCTCAAAAACGATTCTCATCAAATGCCTTCAAAAGTAGAAACGAAATTCGACCATTACTGGAAATACTTGGGAATTTTCGTGTTGAAACACTCTCACTCCTCTTATACAATTCGACCAAGTAGGTTTAATCGCTTCGTTTCTATTTTACAGGGCTATGAAGGAAAAAAGGATTACGGTGGAGAACTCCATGAGAGTGCCAATTTTCGATCGAGACGTCACTTTTCCATGCGATAATACTTTTCTACTCATCAGAGTCCCACTGCGGGTCAGTTTCGGCGCTTTCACGAAAACTTAAAAGTTTCGTTTGAATATACTCGGATGTTGCTCTCGCTCGTGGCATACATTTATGCCAAGCAGAAGCTAACGCAACATAACCCAATCAAGATTCCGTAAATTATTTGTATTCATTTTCAAAAATAATGAAACAAAAAACCAATTTTTCTCTCTACACAGTTAGATTTCATATTTCTTATAAGCAACCAAACGTAGGTTTGAAGCCCAGTATGTTTACCTGATGTTACCAATTTCTATAACACTGATGCAGCTTTCCGAGTTCAATATTTTTTTATACGTCTAATTTAGGTATATATATGGTATGCTCTGTAAGAGATGCTCAGAATTTTCAGTAGAATACAATAAATGAATAAATTAATAAGGTTCTAAGTTGAAATTAGAAAGTTGGACCACGCCCAGACTTTCTGAGGCAAAGATTTATGCCTGGTCTACATTCAATTCCATTTCGAAGTGGAACTGTCAAATTTCCGCTTGGACAACGAAAATCATATGGTACCATCTAGATTGAATTTGGCGTAAGCGTGACCTTGAACACAAATACCTTGTAGATGGTAGCTTATGATTTTCGTTAGCCAAGCGGAAATTTGCCGGTTCCAATTCGGAAACAAATTGAATGTAAACCTTACATTATTCATAATCCTTGAACTTATTGTATGATGAGCGACAAATTGTTCAGAAACTAAAATAAAAAAGATGAAGGGAGTGCCAATTTATAAAAAAAAAACCCTGTACAAATAGGACTTCGAGTTTTTCAGCATTCACATATTTGAATGGCCACCCAAATTTATTGGAATAATCGATCATACAACAGATGTTCTGGATAGTTACGAGTAACGACTATTCGACTGACTACTTGACTAGTCAAACTTAACATCACGATTGTTAATATTCAGTTAAATAAATGACATCTCTAGCAAAAAAACAAAACATATACCTACTTATACGATTATTAGCCTAGTTTACATCGATAACTCATTTAGTTCGGTGTTCGGTCCGATAGGACCAAGCTGGTGGGGATAGTACGGTAGGACCAATGCTTGCTTCCTGCCCGTTTACACCGTCTTGCAACGCGTGAACTAAATGTGTACGCCCGCAATTCGTCAAATGTCAAAACCAAGTCGAAATTATTCATCAACACATTTCGTAACCAAAAAAAACATGAGTAAGTACTCTCAGATTGCCTTAAAAACTCAGAACCAACACAATTCACAACAAATATTTGGTTCGGATATAGTCCGAATTTGGTACTTGGTCCGCGGACCAAGTTGTCGGTATAAACTAGGCTAATAACTCGTTTAGTTCGGTCCGATAGAACCAAGCTGGTGGGGATAGTACGGTAGGACCAATGCTTGCTTCCTGCCCGTTTACACCGTCTTGCAACGCGTGAACTAAATGTGTACGCCCGCAATTCGTCAAATGTCAAAAACAAGTCGAAATTATTCATCAACACAGTTCGTAACCAAAAAAAAACATGAGTAAGTACGCTCAGATTGCCTTAGAAACTCAGAACCAACACAATTCACAATAATAACAATCAACATAACCTCATCATTTTGATCCAGATCGAACCAATTTTGGTTCGGTACACTTGCTGGCGAGTACCGAACCAAGAGCGGACCAGCTTGGTCCGCAACTGTTTACACCATTCGAACCAAATATTTGGTTCGGATATAGTCCGAATTTGGTACTTGGTCCGCGGACCAAGTTGTTGGTATAAACTATTAGCTATTGATACTGAAATCAAACATTCATGCAACAATAATGAAAGTATTATAGATTTGCATTTAGAAAATAGTTTTCACGATTTGTCAAATTTCCAAAGTACAGCTGGTTCGTAAAAAAACTGGTATTTCTCATAGAAATGTTCAAAAAATTGAGCAGTGTAATATTTGTTATGACAAAACAAAAAAGTATGACGTCATATTTTTACCAGGTTGATACTTTTGAATATTTTTATTCAAATGACTTCTCACATGAGTACAGAAACTAAAGCGAAAATATTGAATTGATCGATTGTATGTATCAAAATTTGCAAATCTACCTGATCCAAATCAATTATATACATACATATACATCATAACATACCCAAACTTTTCACTTGAATGACATGTCACTGTCGTATAGTTTTGTCAAAACAAATATTACACTGCTCAATTTTCTAAACAATTCTATGAGCAATACCAGTTTTTTTACGAACCAGCTGTACATTAAATTTTATATTATTTAATTTACAATATTCGACTATTCGGAATTCGCAATAATCACAAAGAAAGAGTATTTCTGAATTGGCAACGTTCAGATTAATGCAAGGTTTTTACATTCAATTTGTTTTCGAATAATTGGAACTGTCGGTTTGGCAGACGTGAATCATGAGCTGCCTTCTACATTGAATTTGTGTTCAAAGTCACGCTCACATCAAATTCATTGTTGTGGTACCATTTGATTTTCGTTTGCCAAGCGGAAATCTGACAGTTCCACTTTGAAATTAGATTGAATGTGAACCAGGCTAAATGACGCATGACATACGTCATACCTATCCGCATAGCCTCGTTCTCAGCCCACAGCCCAGCGACACACTGCCGTGACCAATAGGAACTCAGCAAAGAATCAAAACGAGTTCCTATTGGTCGCAACAGTGTGACGCCGCCGCAAAACGCTCTCAAGCAAGAACGAGGAACGAGGCGAGGATCGGTCGATCGAGGATAATCGGGCCCAGTGTCAGTACGTTCGTACTAGATCTAGTACTAAATTTGATTTTCTAGTACAGTACGCCGCATCAAAATCTAGTACGTTTTTGAGTTTTCAATACTTTCTTTGATAAGTCCTATTCTAGAGAACAAATCTGAGCGCGTTTACTGAAATTTTACATAGTTATTTTCAGCTTTCAAAATAATGATGTGCTACAATAATTGAATTAGGGCCTTTTGAGGGCTTACTCACAGCAATACATAAGAATGATTTTGTAAAAAAGTACCAAAATACAAATTGAAGGCGCCCGATTATCCGCTCTTTTGATAGAACTTGTGAATAGAAATAAGCTGCTTGAAACTCGAACTTACACATGAACAGATTGAACACAGTGCAAATCAGCCAATGTTTTCTACCCTGGCTGTTTTAATCAAAGGAATTTTATGTTTACCTCATACGTCTGCAGCAGCCGAGAGAATTTTTTCGCAGCTGAATTGCTCAAAACTAAAACTTGAAATGAACTCAATATTGACACAGTCGATGCAATATTGCACAGTAAAAATTTAATCGACGTCGACGACAAGACCTGTTCCACATGACAACCACCACAAAGACTTTTAAACAGAAAACCAAATACAGCAAATGCCAAACAACTTTCGATTCACGTCATAATTGCCACCAACCGAGTTATTATGTGATTTGCTGGTGACCAAATTTGTCCACCCGCAAGCTTCATAACAACAAGCTTGGTGGAAACGATGACGTAGATTGAAAGTTGTTTGGCGTTAACCATATTTGTTATGATCACATATATACCTACCTTATATTTATGTATTGTTTGTTTTTGAAACATTCTATTTTGAATGTTGTTTTTTTACAAGAAATTTTATTTATTTTGTTAATATACAGGGTTATTCACGTTATTCGACACGAAACATTATGGCTGAAGTATCTGATTTTGAAGAAGTTTTTTTGTCTGGATGGACAGGGACCCCTTGAGGCTACATTTTAAAAATATTTTCCTGTTATACAGGGTGTCCCTAAAACACGAAACTTATCAAAGTTGTATTTTTTTAAATGGAATACCTTGTATATTATTTCATTTTTGGTTTGTATGATCAAAATTAAGGTAAGTTTGATTGAGGTTTAATACAACTAAACCTTATGGTTTTTGAAATATCTTCAATTTTGCGAAAATGTTGCATTCATTTTAATGCTTAATTTCTCAGCTGTTGTTTTCTTTTTTTTAACCAAATTGATAATCAAGTCTACCAATTGATCAAGTTTGGAGTCACACTTATGAAACTATACAGGGTGTCTAAAAATTATGGTTAAATAATCATTATTAAGTTTAAAGTCAGAATTTTCAAAATTCCGACTTCAAAGTCAGAATTCCGACTTCGAAGTCAGAATTCCGAGTTTAAAGTCAGAATTCCGACTTCGAAGTCGGAATTCCGAGTTCAAAGTCAGAATTCCGACTTCGAAGTCGGAATTTCATAAAAATTTTCTTGGTGGCCCTTCTACGCTTTCGTACTAAACAAATGCTCATAATATTATTTTATCTCTTGCATCTGTTCAATATTTGCGGCATATTTTCGATCGTCATAAGGTATACTTTTAGTACGAAAGTTTGTAATCTCGTACGAACTGATACCTCCATCTAGTACAAAAACAAATTTGCTACCGGAAACTGGCAACACTGTCGAGGAATCGAGGGAAAATTCTCTTTACAAGAATCCGAGTCCCCCTCTCTTTCTCTTTTCTATTATGGGATGGGAACGAGGAACGAGGATAGAGGCTTGCCTTGGCTTGACTTGAATCTGAAAATCTGAATCTTCAAATCATTTCAAATCTTCTTCCTCCTCAATCCTAATTGCATTTTATTCTTGAGTTCTGATTCAAATCATTCTCATGATCATGATGATGATGTTGCACATGGGTTTGAGAGTTTGAGAATTGAGAACATGGAGTATGAACATGAACCAGTGCCAGTGAGTTGAGTGGAATGCATATGCATATACCTACGTATTTATACGTCTATGGCTATGGAGGAATGTAGTGATCAGTGAACGTTGAACGACGCAATCATTGATCATTCTTCAATATTCCATACTTGTGACCAAGTAGGTAAGCTCATTTTGCATATTATTATCATCTATTTTGAAGTCTTTGAAAATTGATCTCAAATGAAAGTCGTCAAACTTGCAGCCTCCTCAGACTTTCTGCCGTTATTTTTTATCTCACGCCATGATTGCCAATATTGCCATGATGCCATGAATGACGCTTGTTCGGATGACATCTTTTTTTGATTTTGTTATGGTTTTTATCCAAGAATATTGAACATTGAACATTTCTCTAATACAGTACGCGTAGTCATCACACGTGTACAGGGTGTCCCAACGATAGAGTAAAGTAGGTTTTATCATATAGGATATGAAAAATATCAATATCAACATGCTTCACAGGTTAGGGGTGTAAATAGCGCACATTCTGAAAATATTTGGAAGCATACAGGGTGCGTCACAAAAGTATGGCACGAAAAAGTATGATTTTTTTAAATGGAACCCCCTGTATATTAATTGATATTTCAATTCTTTCTTCAATTTGGAACAAAAATTGTGATACAACTAATGTTCCTAAATTCAACCGTTATCGAGATATCGCGTTTTAAAAATGGCATTTTTGCAACTTTGACATGCTATAGAACTCAAACTATTCAAGTTAGAGAAAAATGGATTGCACATTCCTATCTTAACTTTTCAAGAGCTATTCAAGGAGATTAAATCCATTATTGTGAAAAAATGTCAAAATGTGCCGAAAAAAGTTGACAGTTGACGTTACCTTCTATCCAAATACATATGCTAATAATTGTACACAAGAAATAAAATAAATGTTTAAAATACACAAACGAACTTTCACTACACCAAACATGTTAAAAAGATAAAATGGTTTAAAACTTGTAAAAGGGGTTAAAATGTTGAAACTGTAAAAGGACGCATATTACAAGTTTAACGGAACAAAGCACAATGAACAAAGGGACTGATAAAAACCAATTGACATGAATAAAAAGCCTGATAAAAATTGAAAACGCGGAAATACACACATACGACATTTAACAATGGTAGTCTGAAAATACATGAACAGAACATGAACCATCCCAGACTACACATACAGCACAGTTCAGCACACTTCAGGTAGAATGGGAATCCACTTTTGTTTGGGCTGATTTCCAAAATTTTGGAGGGGCTGAGTGTCAAGTTGCCCCTTCCACTACAGTTTTTACGAATATCTGAGCAAAATGAAAGATTGAACAAAAACTGGATTCAGCACAGTTCAGCACACTTCAGATGAAATGAGAATTCACTTTTGTTTGGGCTGATTCCCGAAATTTTGAAGGGGCTGAGTGTCAAGTTGGCCCCTCCACTACAGTTTTTTTGAATATCTAAGCAAAATGAAAGATTCAACAAAAACTAGATACAGCACAGTTCAGCACACTAGATAAAATAAGAATTCACTTTTGTTTGGGCTGATTTCCAAAATTTTGGAGGGGCTGAGTGTCAAGTTGACCCCTCCACTACATATTTTCGAATATCTAAGCAAAATGAAAGATTCAACAAAAACAAGATAGAGCACAGTTCAGCACACTTCATATAAAATGAGAATTCACTTTTGTTTGGGCTGATTTCCGAAATTTTGGAGGGACTGAGTGTCAAGTTGGCCCTTCCACTACAGTTTATTCGAATATCTGAGCAAAATGAAAGATTTGTCAAAAACTAGATACAGCACAGTTCAGCACACTTCAGATAGAATGAGAACTCACTTTTGTTTGAGCTGATTTCCAAAGTTTTGGAAGGGCTGAACGTCAAGTTAGCCCCTCAGACTTATTTCTTGAAGAAATTCCAAGCTAGAGCGACACAGTTCAAAATCATATCAGCACAGTGAAGCACAGTAGCCGAGTATAATATTTTTTCAAAATTTGGTTATGGGGGGGCTAACTTGACGCAGCCTTTAAAAACTCTCTAGGTGGGGCGCAAAAATATACGGGAAGACCCTGAACATAATTTCAGATCAGATATTGTTAAACGAAAATATTAATCTACCAAAGAGAGAGAAGTTCATTCTAGAAATGGCGTCCAGTTTACAGATTATCTTGTTGGATAGACTAAGTCTAAGTGGAAGGACTTGGGCAAGGACCAAATATTTGGTACATACGCGAACCACATGAAGTTACGCGTACTTTTTATGTCTAAAAACGTCGTCCAACATTCAGTCTATGTTTTTCTATAATATGCTGGCGTAAGTTCTTACCTTATTTTTCTGCTGTAGATGATTTCACTCGTCATGTCTGGACCACCAGTTTCAAGGGTAAAGAGATCCAGGTGTAGCATCTGCTAGGCTGCAATCTTATTGGACATGCATATGGGGACAAAAAAAACAACGTTTTGAAGGACTCAGTGGCGACATTGCTATAGACCTGAAGCCGGGAAAGAAACCCATAAATCATGCTATCAAACATGCTTATCTTCAGCTCTAAGGTAAACTAATTCAACTCAATTTCCCATTCTCCCACGGGCAACATTGGTTTCTTCAAAATTATTTTTTGGTTTCTACTTGGTTGATTTGATACCAATTTTATTGTCTCTTGTTGACCAAGAAAAATTACAAAACTGACAATCCTTAATTATGTTGGTTTATAAAATAATGAGAAATTACTGAGGAAATTACAAATTTGGATTATGGCGTGGATCCTAATTTTATATTTTATTTTAATGATAAATAAAAAGTGATTTATACAGGCTTCGCCAAAGTAAGTGGCCTGTTAGAATATCTCGAGAAATAAATCGATTGGTATTCTGAAAATTTGTAGGGAGAGATTTTCAGAGATGCTCTTTTAAAACGAAATAATAGTGACGTTGCGCGACTTCCGGTTATATCGGAAGTAGGTAGGTGTCAACTCGCTTGTTTCAAATGGAACACACTATATATTATTACATTTTTGCTCGCATTTTTGGATTCTACGTAAAATTCAAGGCAGATTTGATGCATGATGTCTTATACCCAAGTATAAGCGTTTTTGAAATATTTGAGTTTTTATGTCAAATATGACGATTGTAGGTTCCTATTAACAGGAAGGAAGATAAAATGTGTAAACAAAATAAAGAAGGCAGTCAATGATCTTTTGTTGAGTGAGGCTTTTTATAATTTGGAGGAGTTTTATGCCAAGACATCAGACTATAGGCTGAGTAATTGAATTTATTTAATGTTTGTTGTTTATTGTTTTATGGTATCTAGTTATAGCTCGAGTTATAGTATCTCCATTTTAATTTTCAGTCCGTATGTTCAAGCGTAGTATACATGTTACGCATAATACCAGAATTCGGGCAGTGCCCGAAAAAAATGCACAAAATTAGTTTCGAGCAACAAAAATCTCCCAAACCCGAAATTCTACTTTTAAACGGGGTTTGAACATAACAAAGTATCAGAACTAGTATTGTACAAGTTCAATTGCGCAAAACTAGTTTTGTACATCTGTGAACTACCGATTCTAGTTCTGCTTGTTTTTCCAATGAATTAAAAGTAGGGTTATTTTTCATTTTCCTGTTTACGTTCAGATTTTCGTTTGCTTGGGTTAGATTGGGTAAGTTTTGGCAAACAAATTTGCTAAGGCGACATCATCTCTCTATATGCTACATTTCACTCTTAAGTTAGTTTGGTTAAGTCTGTCTTTCTCTTTTTTTCTAATATCCATACGCTTTCCACTTCATTGAATCATGTCAAACGTTTTTTTGTGTGCTTTTTCTATTACTGTATTTGCAATTTTCAAAAATGTGTGAATATAATAATGTCAGTAAAGCAGCAAGCTTCATGTTGCGTTTTACTTGTCTGAAAATGTGGTTCTGAATGAGTTAGTTTGGGGGAGAAGTCAAATGTAGGGTTCGATCCACTAGTATTATTGGTAACTCAGAAATGCACAAAACTAGTTCGGTGCAATTCAAAGTGAACAGCTCGATACCCGTTTAGAAGTACAATCTCGGGTTTGGGAAATATTTTTTAACCAAAACCAGTTTTGAGCATTTTTTTCGGGCATTGCCCGAATTCGAGTATTGTGCGTAACATACACATTACAAGCTTCGTCAACAACTGTCACAGTTTGGACAATAAAGCTATCTTTTGACTTTGACTTTGAGTAAATGAGAAGTTTTCGAATAAGAAAGCATTTATTGTTTGGGTTGAAAGGTACCAACTTTAAAAATTTTTTTACAACTCTATCATTACAGGGTGGCCCAAAAATAAGATCAAAAATTAAATCAAGAAAATTGCCAAAAATCAATTTTTTCATATGGAAACCCCCAATTTTTATAATTGTATCTTATTCAGCATTGAAAATAAAGGTGAGTTGGCATAAGATTGTCCACTTCAAAAATTCTTATTTTTTTGTTTTGAACTTTTGGAATGGACATAACATACATAACATAACATACCTTTATTTTTATTTACAATGCTCAATAAGATAAAATTATAAAAATGGCTGTTTCCATTTGAAAAAATTGTTTTTTGTCAGTTTTCTTAATCTAATATTTTTGATATTATTTTTGAACCACCCTGTAATAATAGTTATCAAAATATTGTTAAAAATCATTCAAAGAAGGTTTCTTTCAAGAAGAAATCCCTTAAAAATTAAACGATAGAGGCTTTCTTACACGAAACATTTACAACTCAAATATTTCAAAAACGCTTATACTGAGATATAGGACATCATGCATGAAATTTGCTTAGAATTTACGTAGAATCCAAGCATGTGAATATATTATACTTAGATGTTCCATGTGAAACTAGTGAGTTGACACCTACTTCCGGTATAACCGGAAGTCGCGCAACGTCACTATTATTTGATTTGAATAGAGCATCCCCGAAAATCTCTCAATTCAAATTTTCAGAATCCCAATCGCTTTATTTCCCGAGATATTTTAATAGGCCACTTACTTTGACAAAGCCTATACAATACATTATATGTTAGATCAATAATCGATTGATTTCGTGATGTCAGATATTTGAGTTTTTTGGTACAAAATGATGAAACTTATTGTTCTTGTGAACATGAGGCATCCACGTTTTTCATGTTTTTAAATGGAATGCCCTTTATTTTATTACAGACTAGCTGACCCGGCAGATTCCATACTGTTATTCGGGGCGCAGACATAACAAACATATAAAAAATAATAAGAATCCTCCCAGCGATTTTCCAGTTAGGATGATATGTTAAATATCTGACTACATTTCTAGCGTACTTTTTTTTACTTTTAAACTGAAAACGTATCTATTGTTACAACACTTCAAATCCCAAATAGAACTAACATATCTAATTTGGACAAAATCCTTCGAAAAATAACAAAATTAAGCAAACATGACCTCACATTTTTGAAAAAAATATTGATCAAATCCCAAATCGATACCTTAGTGCCAATACCGCGTAACCCACAAAATTTCCGAATTTGACTTTTTGGTTGAGATCAATTGACTGGAGTAATAGTTAAGTGATTTCAATCAAATAGTCAAATTCTGAAATTTTGTGGCTTACGCGGTATTGGCACTAAGGTATCGAAATAGAACATCTATAATCTAATTTGAACAAAATCTTTTGGAAAATCACAAAATTATGCAAACATAACCTCACTTGGACGATTTTTGGTAAATTTCTAAAATCAAACCTCAAATTAAAACCTTCATATCTTATTTGAACAAAATCCTTAGGAAAATAACAAAACTTTTCGAACATAACCTCACTATGTCATTCTAAAAAAAAATGTTTTCATCAAATCTCAAATAGAACCTACGATATATTATCTAATTTGAACAAAATCTTTTGGAAGATAACAAAATTAGGCAAACATAACCGCACTTGGTCAATTTTTGATCAAACACCAAATTAGAACCTACATAATTATTTGAACAAAATCCATTGGCAAATAATAAAACTATGCAAACATAACCTCACTATGTCAAAGAAAGGGAGGTTGTGTTTTCGGGTTCTTAAGGGAAATTTTCCAATTTTACTTTTCATAACATCACATAGCATCAGCACTGTTTTAGTTTGATGTTCACGTTCACTGAATGCACCTATTTCAACATTATGGCAACGTTGCTTTATCAGTCCTGACCTATGATTCTGTTTTAGTTTTAATTTTTGTACGGACGGAGTATCAACTCTGAAAATGAATCTGGACTTTTTCTGTAACTCGCATTAACGGGTAGATATTCTAACAGACGCACACAACATCCCTTTATGGGAAAAAATCGAAATACTTTTCCCTCATAATGTCATTTTTGTCTTGATATTGAGAATGGCCGTGATCTGCTATGCTGTAGAGTTGAGAGTCTCTTTCATTTCTCAGGTCAATGATTTGAATTGACTAATTGACATCAATAGGTCTGTTCGTAGAACAATCACAAATCGATCAGCGCTTCATCGATTGGTCAAAATAATCAGAAATAGTTTGCAAACTGCAAATGCTGAATGCTGATTGGCTCTGACTGGTTTGTGATTGTTCTACGAACAGACCTAATATCATTAGGTGAGTTCGAGTTTACGCTCTTCGTGCTCAGAGTGTTTAGAGCGGAAACTCGAACGCGCTTATTGAATTCACTCATTGACATTGACATTAGTTTGTTTTGCCACGGAAAGGTGACATGTGACATCTTGAATGAAAAGTTGTGTTTTCAGGTTTTTTCGGGGGATTTTCCAGCTTTTCTCGCCATAAAAACAAACCCAAGACTTCAAGGAACAATTAAAAAAAAAATGACTCAAATTGCTCTAGCCGTTCTCAAGTTATTGATCTTCCAGAAAAAATCGGTACTCATTTTCATATATTAAGATTCAAGATCTTATTTTTCGCTTTCCAAAAATATACTGAGTGTCCCGAAATTGGGTTGAAATATTTGAACAGTATTCGGGAGTATATTCTGCACTGAAAAAAATTTTAGTTTGCTGTATAAATTATATGTTCGCGAAAACGCTTCGATTTCGAGACAAAGTTCAATTTCTATTTTTGTTTCATTCAAGAAATTCCCATAATAATTCTGATAATTTAACAAAAATTCGTATCCAGAGTATTTTTGACATAAGAAATTTCAATTTGACATTATTATGACCCTATCTTGTATGTGGCGCCATCTACACAAGTATTTTCACTCTTTCAAATGGTCATAACTTGCCGAGCGGCGAACCCTGTATATTTGTTTTGAGTATGAAAAATGATTTTAACATTATTTTCTCATTGAAATGATACTCTTGTTGAAAGTTGCTAGGGGCAACCATTTTCGAGATATTTGTACTTGAATTATTCAATGCATTGTGGTTTTCAATGGCAAATTTTGAAAATAAATAAAAAAGATTAAATGTTTGAAGTATTAGTTTTATTTGGATTCCAAGATATTTTTGTTTTATCTATTACCACCCCTAACACACGACTATGGAAAGTTTAAGACGCAGCCGATGAATGAACCTTGAAACGGCGATTTGACTAGAGTGAAGACGAAGCTGGCTGAGACGGAGAAGGGTGGGAGTCGGAAAGGAACCGCGATCATAGAGAAATATAAAAAAAGAGAGTAACGAATCGCGTGGTAACATTATGGGATAATGTGCTTGTGGCGCCCTCCTTGGCTACAGGAAGAATTAATACGCTTGAGTGGGGGATTTGAAATGCCAATGAATTATGTTTAGAGAGTATCGCATAAGTCAAGGTCCAGTTTTGAAGACATGATAGATCAGGTCATTTCCGATAAGAAAACGTCGTTATTAAAGTGATGTATCCCGATTTTTTAAAAACTTCCGGAATTTTTAATATGTCTGATTTTTGCAAAAAAAAAAATAGGTAATTTTTTAACGGTATAATATTTAGGTAAGCGAAAATTTGAAGCATATGAAATCATCATTCCTTTTTCTTTGAAGATTTTTTTTTCAAATCCAACACGATAGTCCTCAGTCAGAGAACACAACGAGAAGCGACAAAAACTTGTTTTCCCCATTGCCTCAATGAGAACACATTTATTTGGCCTTGACATTGAAATTTTTGAAAACTTGTATCGTATCCAAGTTATATTGATACGATGGGAGCTGTCAAACGCGGGGCAACGAATACTTTTATAGTCCGGGCGTCCGAGCCCAGAATAAAAATTGTGAGATATTCTGAAGTTTAATATAGGAGGATTTTTGATCCTGTTTAACAAAAATAAGACATAGGCATATCGTAGAAAAAAGCCTGATTTTTTTTATACTAGGTACTCAAAAACATTCAACAAAAACAAACAAGGCATGATTCAAAAATCAAACGTTTATTTGACAATTAAAAATATGAACTCATGTGTAAAGGGTTTTTCCTTTTAATTTGCCACCACTCTAGAAACCCTATTAACAGGGATTCAAAAAAAGTGTTCAAATGAAAGTTGCATGATTTTTCCTGAAGATTTTATGATTACTAAGAAAAAACATAATATCACTATTGGAAATCGGCCAAACGTGGAAAAGTTCAATTTTTTCAAATGGAATGACCTATATTTTAATACAGATCCAATATCTCCTCATTTTCCTCTTTTCGAAAATACATAGTTTGCCTTTGTTTTGACTAGCCGTTTTTTAGTTATTTCACTTTGATTAACATAGTGTGAAGTTGCAATGCGGGCTAATAATTTCCGTTATGGGAAACCATGAAGAACCAAGGAAAACAAAATATTTGATGGCAGAAAAGTACTTGATATGAGTAAGAATTGTTATTTCCCTTGGTGATCCATGGCAGTTGCGATAAAATATCTTATTATTCCGCACTTTGCAAGTTATTGAAAGTGGAATAACTCAAAAAGGCTAACAGAGGCAGACTTTATATTTTTGAAAAGAGGAAAATGAGGAAATCTTGAATATGTGATAAAAAATGGGGCATTCCATTTAACAAAATGAGACCTTCCAAATTTTACTGATTTTCAATGGTGATTTGTTCTTTCACTTAGTTATTATAAAATATTCAGGAAAAACCATGAAACTTTCATTCGAACAATTTTTTTTGTAACTATGTAGAGTTTCTAAAGAAGTGACAAATTATAAACACCAAATAAACATTAAGATATTCTATAATAAATTTACATATACACAATATAGCAGGGTGCCACAGATTCGAGTGCATGCATGGGGATCTCAGTTCTTATAAGAGATACAGGGTCGGTTAAATGGTTGCAAAGTTGCGCATTTTTATGCTCAACAAAATGCCGTATTGAAATTTGAAAAATTCCGACTACTTCCGAAGATATTCGGAAAAAAACGAAATTTCGCAAAAACGGTATTATTATTTATTAGTTTATTTGAGAAGATATTGTAAAATGAATTACACTTTCTTATTGCCACTTTTTCTCCTCTACAAGATGGCGGTATCAAATTGAAAATCTGACGTTTCGTCTTTGAGCGGTCATCATCAAGTTCATCTTTTTGAATACGGACCTGGATTTTTTTTTAATTGCAGTTATCTTTTGACGTCCTTGAGGCATCGAGGTAATTAGATGAGGGTGTAGAGCAATGGGTTGCCTTAGCACCGTCAATATTTACAATAATTTTTAACCTATTATTGTTATTTTTAATATTTTGTTAAAATGGCAATATTCTTGAACTCTTGCAGAAATTAATTCAGTTTTTTATATGATTTTTTTTAATTTTCCATGTCATTTGTGGATTTAATTTAATTTCATCAAATGTATCGTAACTGGATGTTATTTCGATTTTGGTCCGGTCAATTAGGCTTGTTTAGTTGTGCAGGTTCTCTCATAAGAATAACGTGTCGAATGAAGATGGATTTATGAATCAAATTCGGAATCAAACTATGGGTTAGGGAGATAAGTGTTGCCAAACTAATTTTCTCTGGTATTATTTTTTAAATGGGTATTTTTTTCGAGGGTTGCGATAACTCAATCAAGGACGTCAAAAGATAATTAAAAATAAAATAAAAAATCCAGGTCCGTATTTAAAAAAATCAACTTGATGATGGCCGCTCAAAGACGAAACGTCAAATTTTCAATTTGATACAGCCATCTTGTAGAGGAGAAAAAGTGGCAATGAGAAAGTGTAATTCATTTTACAATATCTTCCCAAATAAATTCAGGAAATGATAAAAACGTTTTTGCGAAATTTCGGTTTTTTTCGAATATCTTCGGAAGTAGTCGAATTTTTTTAAATTTCAAAACGGCATTTTGTTTAACATAAAAATGCGCAACTTTGCAACCATTTCACCAACCATGTAACTCTCATAATAACTAAGATCCCCATGCATGCACTCGAATCTGTGGCACCCTGTATACAGGGTGTCCCAGCAAGGGTGGCCACCAGCCATATCTCAGAAACTACTGGACCTAAAAGTTCAGGAAAAAAAAAATTATCACTAAAGTGGCCACGAGAAAATGCTGGGAAATATTTATAACTTGAAATTTTTCCGCTAGGGGGCGCAATCAAAGCTTAAATATTAAAATTCGAAATTTCTCCGGAAATTCTCAGATTGATGTATATCTTTATCAACATGGTTAGAACCCCTAGACAATTTCACGTCTTTTTGGTACAGGGCTCATTGGCGTACCGATCTTCGTGTGAGTAGGGGAAGGTAGTGAAAGTGTAATTGTTCAAATAGCTGTAACCTATTAACGACTTGTCCGATTTTGTTGCGTATAGGCTTGTTTAGAAGATAAATGTGAGTACTTTCGAACATCGTATCCAGTAGTGCGTGATTGTCTCCAGCAAAATTGCTAGAAGGGGTAACTTGAATTAAAAACAGTGTTTTTCATTTCACCGCAAAAATTTAAATGGTATGGTATAATTCTGATAAGAGCATCGAAAGGTACATTAAATTTACAAGAAAAAACCTTTGAAACGCAGGTGGATATCTTTTTTCGTTTTCGAGTTATTGCCGAGAAAAGAGTTTTTGACACTCTAAAAGTTGTTTGTTGTGTAGTTCTATTGCAACCTGCTTTTTTTGGCTTCAATAATAATAACTAGTCCAAATTATGTAAAATTTAATGTTTTCATTTGTTATTTCAATAGAACAAAACTCATAATAAATGAAAAATATTTTGATGAGCATAAATCCCAATCTAATTATGTATTAAATATTGCAATGATGGGTTGAAAAAAAATCTAGGTAGCTGTGGAAAAACATCGGCGGGTTTTCATGGAGATAATTGAAACAGATATTGCAATCATAACAATCTCTTAATTATCATTTTAACATTCTCTGTTAAAATGTCTTACACCAATGCCAAGGCTTTTGATATGCTCGCCGTATATTTTCAATGTTTTGGAAATGCTCCGATTGCGGCACGTGAATACGCTGCAAGGTATCCTGAACGAAGGCACTACAGCAGAAAGGTATTTCGGCGAATGGCAATACGTTTAAGAACAACGGGAAGTGTACAGCTCAATCCAGTTCCAATCAGAAGACGTCCGGTAGGAAACCATGAAGACAATATTATAAACGTTCTCGCTTACGTGGAAGCTTCACCGCATTTGAGCACAAGAGAAATTTCCCACCATCCAGGATTTAGTCGTTCTTCAGTGCTCCGAATTTTAAGAGACTTCAAACTTCGTCCATACCATCTTTCCTTACACCAAGCTCTATCAGAAGATGATTTCAACAGGCGACTAGACCATTGCTATTGGCTTCGAGAAATGTGCAACGAACATCCTCAATTCCTCTCCCAAATTTTATGGACCGATGAAGCCCGTTTCTCTAGTTCTGGAAATGTTAATTTGCATAACATGCACTTTTGGTCGCGGGAAAACCCACACTGGATGCGGGAAGTGGATCATCAAAACAGGTGGAGTGTAAACGTCTGGTGCGGAGTGTTAGGAAACAAAATTATTGGGCCGTATATTATTGATGGCCATTTAAATGGTGAATCATATTTAAACTTTTTAGAAAATGACTTGCAAATACTTTTAGAAGATGTTCCCATCGGTCTTAGGATGTCCATGTGGTACCAACATGACGGTTGCCCAGCTCATTATGCACGGAGAGTTCGTGATTTTTTAAACAACCGTTATCCAGATCGCTGGATTGGAAGGGGCAGTTTGTTCCCATGGCCACCGAGATCCCCCGATTTAACTGTGTTGGACTATTACATGTGGGGACGAATCAAGGACATCGTTTACAAAACTCGTCCCACCACAAGAGAAAATATGATTGAGCGGATTGAGAATGCTAAACATTCCATTGCACCAATTGAAATAGAAACAGCTGTTTTTATTTGTAGGCACAGAATTGAGAAATGTATTTTACAAGATGGAGGACAATTCGAACATTTATAAAGCTAAATAAAACTACACAACAAACAACTTTTCGAGTGTCAAAAATTATTTTCTCGGCCATAACTCGAAAACGAGAAAAGATATCAACCTGCGGTTTGAAGGTTTTTTCTTGTAAATTTAATCTTCATTTCGATTCTGTTATCAGAATTATACCGTATACCATTTAAATTTTTGAGGTGAAACGAAAATAACAGTTTTTAATTCAAATTACGCCTTCTAGCAACTTTTCTGGAGACAATCACGCATCACTGGATACGATATACGAAAGTACTCACATTTATCTTCCAAACAAGCCTATACGCAACAAAATCGGACAAGTCGTTTATAAGTTACAGCCACTTGAACAATTACACTTTCACTACCTTCCCCTACTCACACGAAGATCGGTACGCCAATGAGCCCTGTACCAAAAAGACGTGAAATTGTCTAGGTTTTCTAACCATGTTGATAAAGATATACCTCAATCTGAGAATTTCCGGAGAAATTTCGAATTTTAATATTTAAGCTTTGATTGCGCACCCTAGCGGAAAAATTTCGAAGTTATAAATATTTCCCAGCATTTTCTCGTGGCCACTTTAGTGATAATTTTTTTTTTCCTGAACTTTTAGGTCCAGTAGTTTCTGAGATATGGCCGGTGGCCACCCTTGCTGGGACACCCTGTATATAACATATCTTGTAAAGGGCAAAAGGAGGCAATAAAAGTTTCATTTATTTTAAAATATCTTTTCAAATCAGGTAAGAAAAAAATGAAAACGATTTTAAAAAATTTCTGCATTTTGTTGAGCATCAAAATACACAGCTTTTCCCGCATTTGAACGAATTTGTATCTATACATAGATTTGCAGCACCGGTATATACAGGGTGTTTCAGTAAGGCAGGACACCGGCAATATCTCGAAAACACTCGCCCTCAAAGTTCATGAAAAACATATTATCACCAAAGTGGCCGAGAGAAAATTCTGGAAATAATTTTCAAGTTCGACATTTTCCTACTGCGCATTTGAAGGGTAAAAATTAAAATTATAAATTTCTGCGGGAATTCTCAAATCAAGGTAGTCATGTCTCTATTAACTTAGTTAGAAAGCTTGGACAATTTCTCATCATATTGGTTAAAGGCTCATTGACGTATCGACCTTCATTTGAGTAGGGGAAGGTAGTGGAAGTGTAATTCTCCAAGTGGCTATATTCCAGCATTTTCTCGTAGCCACTTTAGTGATAATTTTATTTTGCTGAACTTCCAAGTTGAATAAATACTGAGATATAGCCGGTAGCCACCCTTAGTGAAATACCCTGTAGATATTTCATTGTAGCAAACATAATTTGTAAATGTTCTTACAATATGTTTTCGAAGGAGGCTGTTCAAAATCAGGTTTGCTATGATGAGGTTCTATAGAGGGACTGCTTTTCAATTGAGCATCCAACGGAGCAGCAATAATTTCATCTAAAAAAAAAAATAGAATCTGTGTACCTAAACTGAGATGGGCATAAAAATTATAGAAGAAATGCAGACAACTATTATAGGTATATAAAAACATGGAAACCAACCTGATAAGATAATAACTTTCTTGGGAGGTTCTTCCGTGGTACCTTCCTCGATATCTTTAATCCTTTTGAGGAATAATGTGGGTAACGCGTTGGGCGGCAAAAACTTTCTTTTACCTTTTTCCAAAATAAGATATTTTTCAAAAAGAAGTTCACATAAAGTGAAGGATTTGAACATCAATGTCACTTTGGGAAGCAAATCAGTTCGAAAACAAGCATTTATCCAAATTTTGGCTCTGAAACAAAAACATATTTTCAGTTTTGTCATGTAAATAACTTTTAGTAAATGTTAGTGCTCAATTTGATTTTTTTTTCTGCGCTGAATCCAATTCTCTAATTAAAAGTTGGGGTAGCTATTTGAAAAAATTGTATTTGTTGACGCCACGGTTTCGTAGAACACTGTATACATCATAATATACAATGACATGTAATTCACGATTTTCGAAATACTTTTTATACTTCAGGCAAGCAATTAAAGTCGCCACCAACTGTAAAATTACGATCTGAATAATCATACCATCAGACTTATTCAGTATGCCTACATATTATTGTCATTCTAATGTGATCTATGATTTTCGGAATGGTTTTATTAAAATGTGTTTTGGACAAGCTGTTAAGATTAAATTCTGTACTATATACAGAGTGTAAATTGAGTAGGTACTTGTAAAAACATTTAGGGGTGAATCTTTGACTAATTTTAAGACAAAAAGTTCATATGAACATGGGTCCACAACAACTTATTTTATTTTATTTTTTATTTTTTTACTTTTCAGAACCAAGTCAATATTTAAGTTTCCCGTCATCAATATTCCCAGTATCCCGAATTTTGTCCAATTGCCATATTACTTAACAAAAATATAAGCTAAAAACCAAATAGACTAGTTTTTTTGGACGTCTTGTATCTCAGAAACCAAGCTGTTGTGAACCCATGTTCATATAAGTACTCAATTGACATTCTGTATACAGGGTGAGACGGTACGAACGGACAAAATTTCAGGAGTGTATTATAAACGCGAAAACAATGTAAAAAAACATATGGTTTATGGTGGTATAATACACTCCTGAAATAACTCCGATATGAATAATTATATCCTAGCAGGTATTCAGAGTAACAGAAAATATAATTTAATAAAAAAAACAGAAGATTTCTCATAGATAAAAATTATTCATTACTGTTTTCGAAAACATAAATGCTCAACATCAGCACAAATAAAGAATCAAAATAATGATAAATATGTATAACTTACCGTTCGGCATCTTTGGGAGAACCAAAGAAGGTGATTCCTTCCCCTCCTTTCGTACGACACCCGTGAAAAGCACAACTTTTCCAAGGCATTAATAAAACTTTTCGAAATAGATTCGATCAAGCTTTTGATCTCTCAAACCACAAATAATGATTGATCCACTAATCGGAGCTAACGAATCTAACGATAAACTCATATATCAATTAATAACGATGAACTACAATATATGGTAACCGTTAAATTGGACAGTCGAAACTGATTAAACACTCGGATAATAAACAGCTGACACGTCTTTTGACAGAAAGTATCGGATCCCCCACCTAAATATTTTGGCGGAAAAATTCTTGTCGCTTCTCGACGTTATCTAGTTCTCTGCCTCAGTCTTCATGAATGACCTCCTCTGTCGCTTCTTTAAGTTTGGACCATGACTCATATGATACCCTCCATGTGATTCGCTTCGTTAAATTGAAAAAAAGAAGCTTTTTATCAAATCAACATATCTATTCGTATATAACCTTTTCAAATTATCAAATTCCAAAAAACTGCGGTAATAAGAATACAGAATCAAAAATAACAAACATAACTTTTTCTCTATTTTTAGCTATTATATTATTCTACTTACATTATAGAATAACAACTAATCACCCTTTTGTATTTATTCATGATCACGGTGGAACCGACTCCAATAATTTCCCTTTGGCATTGATTGAATTCTCTTTTTTTTGTACTGCATTTGCAATGAAGGCAATACAAAGGGTTCTAATATAGGACTGCTCCACGTTCACCAATAGCTGCTCCTGAGTTTCACATCTATAAAACAATATGCTTACTATCAATAATAGTTTAAGAAAAAGTAAATTGACTTTTTTCTAAAGCTATCAAGTAGACGTCGGTAAACCTTAATAATTATTATTGAAAATGTTACAAACCTTTAGAAGCGAGGCATTTAGAGAGTAGTGACTATGTAGTAGGTCTAGTAAATCACTATTTTTCATGATTTCCTCCGTCGACACAAGCATAGATCTGCTGAGGATGTTTTTACTTTGAGAAATTACAAACTCAAATTCCCACAAAGTTCACATAGAAGAAACACACGAAACAAGAGAAAAATCTCTTTGCCTAATGTAACGATAATAATAGTTGGTTGTTTGTTATTTTCTTTTATAGCTTTGTTTCCGGTATGATGATAGTTCGTTATTCTATGATAAACAATCAAAGAGTGAGGTTTGTTAGCTGTTTTTCGATTTTTTTGTACGTCCCCTGTCTAATATCTTTATCTATATTGGTACCAGCCTATCATCAGAACAGAGATAGCGATAGACAAATACGTCTGGCCAATCTTCGATATGCGCTACAGCAACATTTTGCCTGCGCGTCTTACCCTATTCAAATTCGTCAGTCTTTATATTTTTCTATGACCGCGAACAAGTGAAGACGGAACGACACAAACCGACGCCAGCGGGCGACGCGGGTTTCTTTCAAAACGAACAAGACGAACCACGGTTGATAATTGAACGATTAACGATTGACCTATAGTTTATAAAGACGAGTATGACGACTGAATAAGACGAGTTCAGTGCTGAAAGTAGAAACGCCGGCAAATGGTCGATTTAATCTATGACTGTGATATTCGGACTTTTAAGTAAGAAAAATTAAAAGAATGGTCAAAATAACTAAGATAACGCCGTTTTCAACGCTTTCTTTGTGTATTTTCAAAATTTTCCATTGAAACCACAATTGCATGTGTTGATTTAAGTGCAAATAACTCGAAAACGGTTGCTCCTAGCAACTTCCAATAAGAGTATCATTTTTATTTCTAGATAGTTTGAATAAATTGAGTTCTAGTTTTTATGACCAGATTTTTATTTTTCTCCGGTATTTTTAATTTCGAAGTCGAATATCTCGCAAATGACTTGAGATATCGATATCAAGAGTACCAGTTTCCAAGTATGAAGTCACAGTCAACAGTCTCACCTCTACAGATAAAAAATTATAAAAACATAAATTCATCATTAAGTACGTAGAAAGCGCCCTCTAGGAATTAGGTTCAAACCAATACCAAATTCGGATTTCTCACCTTCGAAAACGCTTGTGAGCTTGTATACCAATTTTGAATTTGTCATCTTTATCTGTTTAAACATTATTTAAATTTTTCGAAAAAAAAGATTCACTTTCAACACCCTGTATCTTTTTAACGACTAGCATTATTTGCCAACACATTTATTAGAAAAATCTTGTTTTCATTTATATTGTCACCTGCTGTTCTATGGCGGATAAGTTATGTGACATCCTGTATATCAAACTATGTTTTTTTCAGTTTAGAATATACTGTTTAAATATTTCAACTTAATTTCGGGACACCCTGTATAGTTTCCCTATGTTTGGACTAGTCGTTTTCGAGTTATTTGACTTTAAATTACATACTTCTATAGTTTCAATGCGGGCGAATAATGCAACAATCATTAATCGCAACCACCATGGTAAACCATGGAAGGAAACAGAATATTTGATGACAAGAAGGCAAGAAAATTACTTGATATAACAGTTGTTTTCCTTGGTGATCCATAGCAGCTACGATAAACATTAATCGTCCGCATTGCAAATTGCAACTATACACTGAGTTATTTGAAGTGAAAAAACTCAAAAACGACTGGTCTAAACATAGGCAAACTATTTATTTCTGAAGAGCGGAATATGAGGAGATCTTGAATCTGTATTTCCAATATGTAGTGATCTGTTCTTTCGTCTAGTTATTTCTAAATCTTCAAGAAAAATTATGAAACTTAATGTGAACATTTTTTTTTTGTATTTCTTTCAATAGAGTTTCTAATGGGGTGGCATATCAAAAGGAAACACCCTGTAGATATTTTGTAATTGCCTGAAATAATTTCAAGATTACATTTTTCAAAATTTTTCATTTCTTGCTTTGTGAGTCATTGAAATTCACTATATCTGTTCTCATGGACTATCATTGTTTATAATAATTTACAATTAATCAATTAACCACTATTGTTAAAACAAATTTGATAATTTAGCCAAGAGAACGGGTTAAAGAAATGTTACTGCCAAGAGAATGATTTTTTTGCACAGCTATAATTTTTGAAATTTATTAGTGTAAAGCTCCTGTCATTGCTAATCAAGTGACGAAAGGTTTTTGCGAAATGTTTGCTAGAATTTACACAGGGTGGTAGGAAAAATTGTCATTCTTTCAAATTTGACCTGAATGTTTGCACATCCTTTATAACATTTTAATACAAATGATCGTTATGTGGGTTCCTGCTTCTGCATAATATGGCAAATCCAAAAACGCTATCTCTCTTTGAATTTAAAATTGCCTTATAACTTTTCACATTTTCGCTGCCCTTTTATCCAGTGTTGCTGATTTTTTAAATTTAAATCCGATTTTTTAAATTTAAATCCGATTTTTTTTATTTAAATCGGATTTTTTCGATTGAAATCGTTTTTTTTTATTACAATTTCTTTTTCATAATAATATGTATTGTGTTTTTTTTTATTAAAATATTATAGTTGGATTTATTCTGGACATAATATTTCATTAAATTTCAAATTTTGACACATAACATAACGCAACTTACTACTGTCTCACTTAACTTGGGTCATATTTAACAAAATTTGTGAAACATAAATGAATAACTCAACTGACATTTAATCATTTCATAAAACCACTACCAATAAATGAAGCACCGGCAAGACTAAATATTTGTCTGATTGATGACCATTTGATTATACTCTTCAAAAATAGAAGCAGAGAAGGAAAAATATATAGGTCTGTTTTGGTTACAAGTTATTTCAGTTCCGAACCAGTTCCGAACTGTTCTACACATGCGCACTTGAATATTACCATGGCAACATTGGAGTGCGCATGTGTAGAGCAGTTCGGAACTGCATAAATTTGGAACCAAAACAAAGCTTATATTTTTTTATCATGTGATTTTAATCATGTGATGTAAATCGCGATGTTCTTAGTAAACAAGGCCTTCTCTCTCAAAGGAGACCTAAAATAATTTTGGGTTGGACTGAAGTTATGTGCATTTCAATTAGTCAGACTTCACCCTTATCCCTTACCATTAAAAATGGTAAATCAAAAAGATGCAGAATTTCTCGAGGATTTCAGTGGTTTTAGCAACTTATAATAAAACATTTTTGAGTAGAATGCATTTTTCTACTACGCCACCTAGAGGTGGAGGAGTGAAATTGAAAATTATTTCCAGTGTTTAATTTTGGTTTTATAATTTCTTACCGCAAGTCTCTACAATGAGTGGTTTCTGAGATACAGACACTTTCCTCGCTTATTTTGACACCCTGTTCACTTTATTGCTCCAAATATTTTGACATCGGTTGAATTTGAGGTTAAAATACTTACTTTTTCAATAACCATCACTCAAATGCATTTTATGGTAGGTACAAAAAATTTAATGACAGAACAGCAAACGGTTCTCATGCGGAAGGACGCATTGCCGGTGGACCACAATTTTTTGAGTACCATAAACTTTTTGGTAGCGTGCGATTTGCATATCATGAAGCTAATCCCACTAGATAAGCGATCATTCACTTCTCATGAATTGGAGTATAGCACCTCAAACCCTAGCAATCAAAAATTCAATATATTATGCGTAATATTGATTCACCATCTCATATTATGAGACCGAGGACAAATTATTTGAATTTTCTTCGACGAAATTTTTTTAATTTTTATTTAGTCTCGCCATTTTTATCTATTCAAATCATGCAAAATTATAAAATAAAAAGTCATGAGGTTATGATTGCATATGCAACCAATGATACGGTTTTGGTCCAGATACTGTGCAGTTATTTAAAAGTATTCACATCTCGGTGCATCAATATGCTACATCCTATAAACATCTATATCTTTATATGTGCCAAACATTTTGTTATTTCTGTTATTAACTCATATAAATTATTCGAAATTCTATTTGCAGGAATCACCAGAACGTCAGAATGGTCGAGATGTGTGGAGATTCAATAGCAAGCCTACGGAGCGACTTCTCAAGAATTTCAACAGCAATGACAAGTTTTTCCACAGCAAACCAATTTGATCTGTGGGAAGAACTTTGGTAATTCACCGCATTGGATCATCAAACATGCAGCTCATATCGGACTCGCAGGCTAGGCACCTTGATGGGAGTCCCTTAGCTTGGTCTCTGTTGACGGAGATTGTTTCGAGGGTTCGAATTTTAGCATTTTTTTTTTAAACTATTCGATAAAAAATGATAATTTTTTGAGGAGACACCAGATTTTCAACAGCCTTAATAACTGTATTCGAACCCTGTATTAGAAAACATTGTAAAATGTTTCTGTATGAATTCGTCATTGTAGAAACTGTTCAATAAATCCACGAAAATAATGTGTTTTATTTTGAAATAAAATATTGGTTTTTTATCCTGAATATTTATAGTTACCTGTTTTTGATTAATTGATTATTAATGTTTGATTATCGCTGTTATTTTTAAAATTTCACTCTATCTATCGTTTTATTTAGCTTTTGCTGTGGTTGTTATGTGTAGCCTAGATTGGGTAATCAACCCCAGTTTGGATGAAACATAACACCCAAGTGCTCAAATGCTAAAATTTGAAAATACATTTTGAAAAAAGAATTATGTACATAATATTTCCTTAGAAGTTAATATTTTCTCTCTGAATTTGGAAGATGGGTACCATCCACGACACCAAGCTCTTTTTTGCCTTGCAACATTTCATAGTAGCAATCTCGGGGTATAAGATGCATCACAGATAAAGTCTTATAAGCTCGGTAATACAGATTCTTTTAACATGACTTTGCAGTTTGTCTTCCAGCTTTTCTTTTCAATGTTTACCTCAGAGTATGAGCGTTGATTGAATAAGCACAGGAAGATATCTAATGTCTGTGTAAATTTTCGTGGCTCGCGACAAAAACTGTTCCTATCTCAGATTAATAAACAAGAACAGATGAAACTACTCATTCATAAAACCTATCCAACGCCGGTGCCAAAATCTACGTCCATAAGAGCAATAAAAGGAAAAGAATGAGATAGAGGAATGGGGATGAAAAATAGGATCAACTGATGCTAAGGAGCCCCTCCTCTTGGATATCGATTCTTAGCAGTCCTGTTGAATAGCGGCACAGTGAGACCAAGGCATCAAAAGTTGGCATTATATCAAAATAAATATAAATAAGGCCGTAAGACCATTGATTTAAATAAGTTACATCAATGCGTTAGCAGTTGTTATTTGAGTTTCGGGTACTGATATCAACAAATGAGTGGACATTTCCTTGAGAAAAAAAATCTGAGTATGGCAGATAATCAAAAAAGGCTGATTAGAGTCCATGAAAAAAAAAATCAGAATCGCAGATAATGTCATTCAGCTCCTCTCCTGTCATGTTTTTATCGGCGGTTCATAAAATCAACAAGATTGGGTTAATTTGGTTCAAATTACATTAAAAAGGGAAAAGACGTTAAACCTTCACAATAAATCTCAATGATTCAGAAAAACATGACTTTTTGCTCCTCAAAAAACAAGGCACACAGAGTAGCACAAAAATGAGACATGGATATTGCTGGATTCACCTTTAAATATTCTTGAGAAAATTGGATATTCAATTTTCATTTCTTTAAGTGATATGCCTATCTATTTTCAAAACATTAACCGAATTGAACGTAAAGCTTAAAGTAAGGACAATACTTGAACAAAAATAAGAGTCCGTTCCAAAAAATGGTATCGGAAAATCAGAAAAAATGACTGATGATTTTTAAGCCATGTACTTAGCTGCCACACTTGCGGCTTGCGGCGAATGAAGATAAAAATGTAGCTGCGAAACCAAACTTATTTTGTAATTTTCGTATTCTCTGCCATTTTTCATGACCGTAGTCCCACTGTCCGCTTACAGCCGATCTCAGGCTGATAAATGAGCAAGGAATGCGACGATGCCAGCTATATTAGTGTTATATTTTTAGACGGCGTTCGTGGATAACGGAATCATTTTAAAGGGCAGTGCGCAAATATTCATGATAAGTTCAACAAATTTTATAGGTAACTTGAGAATACCGTGATGTTTTCACAGAGATCTTCGATATATTACATTTTTTAGTGGACAGATCAATTTGGTACATTTTCGAAAATCTACTTAGTATGGCAACTATGCTCTTCTCAGCCGTTTCTCCAACTTCGTCTCCCCACTGTAGTCTTATCATTTCGAATAGAAGCGCCGTGCATCGTGCATTTCATTGATGAAATGTAGCTATCTACAGCGTTCTCTGTTTAATCGGATGTACATAGCAAGGATAGATATATGATTTAGGATTTAGGCAAATGTATCGAATGCAGCGTTGCCACAAGCTCTTTTTTGATCGGGGTATACTATCAGAATGTAGCGGCGTAGAAATGGGTTGATGGGGGGTAGACAGTGTGTGTTGTTGAAGAGGGGTATAATAGCGCCGCAGGCTGCGCTGCAGGCGAAATTTTTTTTTGAGAATTTCCCCTACGTCCTTATTAATTTCCCCTTATTTCTAGGAGGGGAGATTCCGTTCTATTTGCCGCTAATTTGTTACGTCCGTAGCGTTTTCTTGTAAATGGATATCCCATTTATGTCGATTTCTGAACTGACCACGGTGAGCCAATTTAGTCGGTCATCGAAGAACAATTAGGTACTTGAACATTTTTGAGTCTTTGGAAAAGTTGAAAAACTACGTTCACTTTCCGCAGTAGAGAAAGGCAATAGCTAATATATTATGCAGTAACGTCCTGATATTTGTAAAGGTGTCAGTTGAGTGTTGTGTGTTGTAACGCGGTTAAGTCAACTTTAGATCGCTCTTCATTTTGCAGTCTAGCAATTGATTTTTCAATTTGAACTTGACTAAACACTAACCTCATTTGTTAATTCTGGTTTCCATCTTGGTCTCTTTATAACAAATTGACCCATTATAATATGAAAAAGGTATTTAAAATGATATTTTATTTATTAAATTGATATTTCAAGCTGATTTTTCTATTACGTGTCAAAAACAACCTTACTTTTTAATATTTTTTTTTAAACTTGCAGGGCCTTGGGGGGGTTTTAACAGGTTTTAACCCCCAAAACCCCCTCCTCGGTGCGCCACTGGTGAGGTGAGGTCAAATAATAATAGATTGTTCTATGAAAACATAAAATGAATACACAATTCTACAATGTATATGTATATATTCAAATATATTGATAAATATAAAAACTATAAATTCAAGAACAATCAAACAACAAACTGAAAAGGTAATCCAAGTAAAGTAGCGAAAAATAAAATATTCAAACAAAACATATCCATCTTATCAAAAAACTTGAAAATAAAATAATAAACAATATTTCTGAACTCTCTTTCAAAGCTGACTTAACTCAAAAACTCAACTACTCCCTGAACTCCCTTTTTAATAAATCAAGGGAGGGGCTCCATGAATAGCAAGTATCATTGCCAAGGAGTTCTTTGGTATGTAAAATACTGCAGCATGTATCAACGTCCAATCTGTTACGGATTTTGGTTTTTAATAAAAATAATTGGGAAAAGACGCGTTCCGCTGCAGCGGATGAATGAGGTAAAGTTAAGATTCCTTTCACCAAAATAGAAAGATTGGGAAAAAGCTGTTTCCCAAGTTGATTTTCAGCCTTGAAAATATTGTTCCAAAATTCTTGAAAATCGTTCAAATTACATTGTTTGAAACTTTCAATATCAGCAAGTAAACGCCACTCTGAATTAAGTTTCTCAATATTACTCACTAGATTTGGAAAAAAAGTAACTGTTTCCTTCACAATATTTCCAATTTCTCCTGATATGGCTATTTTTGGATAAAAAATGGATAAATATTCCATTACAGGGTTCTGAAAATCAAACCTTTTTTTTTATTTCACTACACAACTCAATATAAAAGTCGAGACATCTGAGTTCAAAATGTTTTACCTCATTTGCATCAATATTCGAATCAATTAATATTATTTCCACTTGTGCTCCAAGATAAATTGTATCCAATTCTAGAAATAATCTAGGATTTGATGGATTGATATCTTGAATGGAAAACCTGTCTATATGTTCTTTCTTTATAAAATTACGAATCAGTGTATTATACAGGTCTTTTACTCTCTTCTGAACTAAATGTATTTTAGTTTTTTCGGATTGAAACTCTAAATTTAAATGATTGACAATATCTAAAACATATGACAAAAATAGGAAATATAATTTATAAATAGGATTTTTGAGATTTCCCAAAAGTTTGTTACAAGAATGTAAATCTTGCTCAAAACATTCATTGGTAAAAAACATTACCAACGGGTTCCAGTTCTCCAAGATTCGATCTACCGCGGCCTAGAAAAAAGTTATTGAAAATGAGTTGAAAATACTAAATGCATGTAACTTTACTTGTAATGAAAGCCACCTGGTCTGAGCTGGGTGAAGCAGTTTATGTGGCTTCAAGTTCACGAATACTTGGCATTCATTCAGCTTGCCAATTCTTTTACTGCTGTTTGCGAAGTAGTTGTAGATTTCTCTAATAAAATCTTCCAAGCTTCTTGGTAGCTTTTTGGCGGCGGCAGAAGAGCAAAGATGAAATGAATGGCATATACAACCTAGTACAAATATATTCGGTAGGATTTCTTTAAATCGAGCCTGGACGCCTGTTTGTTTTCCCATCATAACGGCTGCATTATCTGCAGCCAATCCAATCAAATTGTTTATGGAAATATTCAGCTCTTCAAGGTAATTAACAATTTTATTAAAAATGGCTTCAGCTGAGGAATTCTCCATTTTGATAAGCCCAAAAAATTTGTCTGCCACTGCGAATGTTTTTTCATTGTAAAACCTAACAACTAGAGCTAGTGACTTTTCAGTGGCAATGTCAGTGGTCTCGTCAACTATCAAGGAAAATTTTGTATGCTTTAGAATGTTGGCTATTTCTTCCAATTGTTGTTTGGCCAAGCATTCTTTGGTTACATATGACGCTTTGGTTCGACTGCAAGACAATGACTTTGCTATTTCGGAGTCTGGACAAATATGTGGTAACAACTTAACCAGATGATCCGCGAGCAAAAATGGCAAATTGTGTTCTTGTAAAAACATGCAAATATTTAATTCTGCAGTTTTTACTAAAACAGAATGTCTTTTTTGCTTCTCGTTTGGAAGTATGTCTGTTATTTTAGGTGTATTTTCCAATTTACACATATTTTTTTTATGTGATGTGCTCGAATCATGCCTCTTGAGATTGTATTTATTACAATGTATGGTTACATTGCATACTATACATAGAGGTTTTTCCTTGTTTCCATCTTTGATCCATTTATATTCATTTAGCCACTGGGATTTAAATTTTTGCTGATACCTCTTCTGTTTTTTTGGTGGTGCACTTTCTTGGTTCTCTGCCTCTGATGAGTCTGATGATGAATCGGATTGATTTACTGGCATATTATCATCAACAGTTGACCTTGATGTCCCAGGTTTTGGATTTTTATATAGATCCGGTGATCCTTCATCAGAATTAATTTTCTTGGTTCTCGTTACAAACCTTTGAGAAGAAATATTATGAATACTTAAATAATAATTATGTAAGTAAGTATGACGCGAAAAAAAGTCAAGAGAAATACTAAAATTTCAAGTAGAATTATGTTTGCGTCTTCTTATTCATGCGTTTTCTGTTATTTCATCTATCCAAGGACTGCCATTTTCATGTTTTTAAATTAAAATCGCAACTATGAACACAAACTCCACTACTATTACTATTATACTATGTATGAACATCAAAAAGAAAATCTCAAAAAAATTCTTGAATACGAACAACAATTCTCATTATTAGTTAGTCGGACTAAAAACTACCTAACCTTCGTATTTTCAGGAAAAAGAGTTCTATTTTGTCATCCACGATACATTATAGAGTACATTATCCAGCAGAAATAAATTACGACGACGACGTAGTACTTACCTATCCATTGTTTCATCGAACCGAACACAGTACTTTACTTTGGAGTGGAAGTGAGAACTCTAGCTAAAGCAAAACATTCTGCAGACAGACTAGACAGAGCCGTTCTCCATATTTGACTGAATAAAGTTAATATTTTCACTTTGTTCAGTTCATCACATGACATGATATTGTCATCATAGAATCATGTCACGTGTTGAACTGAATAAAGTGAAAATATTCAACCATCAACCTTATCAACCATCTCTTTCTGCCTCACTCGTTGCAATATAGACAGCACGCACGGGTCCTTTCCAGGTACGTAGTGTATAGTTCAATGGTTTTTTCCGCTTTCGTTCCTCCCAATAAAATTTACGCTACGCTGCACCATCTATCATTTAAATGTCGTACTGCCAGCAGTTGGCGCACCCGGTATGAGTAGATTTCTACGACAGAACGGACTATAAGATGCCGTTCATGAAAAATTGTTCTTTACTACACGCTGTTATATATTTTGTTGTGTTATGAAGTGGTTATGACTGCTTGTCTCGGGAGCGGGGTAGATTTAGCTGAGGGGAGCGAGAGAGAGGAAATGTTTTGAAAAGGGGTAGATCTACCCCGAACGGGGTAGCTGTGGCAACGCTGATCGAATGGCCTGACCTGGGGGCGTGTTGTTTATAACCGATGATGGCATCACAACAAAACGTTTGTAGTTCCATCTGTTCTTGTTTATTAATCTGAGGTTCCTATCTTTCTTTAATAAATGCGAATACCATCCTCCGTCTTTGTCAACAACAGCTGATGCCCACGAATATATGGACTGATTAGTGCTGCCATCAAGAATTTGACGACATTTTTAGTAAGCCGTCACATGTCGGGTAGAAGTGGGGGCTTGCGGGGAGCATGCATTAAATACTGAAATAGGAAATTCGGTTTGGGCGACAAGCAGTGTTGTCAAATTGAGCAAATCTTCAATTGATATAGGGAAGAGATAGAGATGATCTATCATTTGATAAATAACATCTGTATGATGGTTGAATACCTAAGTTAATTCAGATTTAATTTATCTATATATAACTCGTGTTCCCATCAGGTACATAGGGTGACTTAGCCGGTTTTCGACCAGATTACATAAGTTTGAATTTCCACAATCCGCAATTCCCACCTATATGTAGCTGTTAAAATCAAACCCTCACGTATCAAATCCACAGAGGTTATAAAATGGACCCAAACATTAAAAATGTATCCGATATCCTGTAAGAATTAAAAAAATACGCATATTATAAAAAATGCCGTTTTTGCCCATTTTCGACCACCCGCTTTCCAACGACGACCGGGAATGTGCCGGTTGTCGACCGCTGTTTGCCGCTTTTCGGTCAGTGAGTTTCCGGTTTTCGACCTAGTGTATTTTGCAATCTTTTTACAGTTAACAGACTAATAAATTCCAATAAAATAAAACATTTTCTATTTCCTGTATCAGAAAGATACAAAACAACACGGTACCTACTTATATTGAAAAAAAAAAACATTAAAAAAAATGGCATCATCACAAAGGTAAGTACTCAGTCAGTTAACAAAAAAAAATAAAAAAATAAACTAAAATTACTTCATGAACATGTGAAGCAATTGTAATCCTTGTTCGCCGCTTCTTCGAAGGGCATCCCAAAAAATTCTGTGCAGCGTAAATGGAACCATTTACTGCAACTATCACATCCAATATTCTTGTTTTCTTCTTCATCGGTGTCGCTATGTAATTCCTCTTCACATGCCGCACAACTTATCACCTCTTTTGATTTTGGCAGTTTTGCTACTGCTTTTTCTTCTTTTTTATTTACACTTTTTTTCTTTTTCGCCTTTGCTCTTTCTTCCTTTCTTCTTTTTATACTCTGCATTTTTTGTGTTTTTTCATTTTCCTTCTGTTGTTGGAAGTTTCTCCAAACCTGCGAATTTATTGCTTTTGGGGCCTTTTCTGATTTTCTGTTTTTGAGTGTTTCGGGAATATCCTTTCGGAGATTTGAATTTCAAAACATTCTCAAATGAGACCTTTAATGGGATATATTTAATGCTTTTGTCTGATATTATCTTTATTTTTTTTGAGCATTCTTCATCAATTTTTTTCTCTTGTGAAGTATCCAATGACTTCACAAAAGAGTTGTCTTTTTCAGGTTCTTTGCTGTTTTCTTTTATTTAAATTATGCCTTCTTTTTCTTGGATAAATATTGTGTTTAGGTTCTCATGATGTTTGTTACCACCTGAAATTAGAAGTCATCCATCTTTTAATAAAACAGAAATTAAAAAAAATCATTTACTAACCATTCTCTTCTGTTTCTTCCATAAGGCTTTCAATTGCTGACTCATCCATTTGGTATTCTCCTTGACTGCACGTGTTTTCTGAAAAAAAAATCTTGGTTCTATAAAATTTGAATCCAGAAATTATTGTCCTAACTTTTTCAGTTTCTTTTATTACGTCATTCATGTGTTGGATCACTTCTTCATTTTGTTCAAGGATTCTAAATTCTGACTTGTCTATGCTGGTATCAATTTTCCATTCTTTTACTGTACTCTCAGCTTCTTTGGTTTTATATATGTATTTTCCTCCTTCAAAAAACGTAATTCTTATTTTATTAGTAAGCTAAAACCAACACTTACCATTTTCGCTCCCTTCGGGTGTCTTTTCAGCTTCTTTTTGAACAACTTCTTCTATTATATCTACGTCAGCCTCTTCTATTTCATTGTCATCAAGATATTCTATAATCTCAAATTTATTTGAAGCAGCATCAATTATTTCTCCTGGATTATTATTTAGAAATACTGGTACTTCTGATTGAATATTAAAAGCTTCCATTGGTAAGATGTAGCCCACCAAACTGTTTTGTTGTTCACCCTCTAAGGAATGTATTTCATTTATAACAACATCAACATTAATACCGTACTGAGTTAGTTTATTTCTTATTCTTTCAATCACTTTTTTAGCACAGTGAATTTCATATTCTGACAGTGTTACTTCGGTGGCATGAGTTACATCTGATTCAGCACTTTTTTCTATTAAATTTTTTATGCATTTTGTGTAATCCACATTTTTTTCGTCAAAGGGAAATAAGCCACACTTGCGGAAGCCTTTGATAATATGTTCTTTCATGCTTGTGTTATTTAACGCCTCCTCAAACACTTTACAAAAATTGATTTTTGTTACACACTTATTGTTCTCGTGACTTTGCCATTTCCTCACCGTGTTTCTCCATTCTGTTTTAAGGGGCTTAAAGACACTCACATCCGCCGGCTGGAGTATGTGAGTGGTATTTGCCGGCAAAGCGTATAATATAATTCCATGCGTATCACAAAATTCGCTGAGGTACATCGTCATATGTGACTTATGTCCGTCAATAAGGAGCAAGATACGGCGTTTCAAATTGTTTTGTGTGACCCACTCGTTAAAGTCGTTTGCGATGTATTCGAAAAATACATCACCCTTCATCCAGCCAGATTCTGATCTCCCTAAAACCCAAGTGGGAGGCATATTGACAATTAATGCTTTCGGAGGCCGCACATAGGGAAACAATACCAATGGTGGACAAATTTTCCCACTGGCCGTAAAGACAATTAATACGGTAATATTTTCTTTTTCGTTTCCCATTTTGACGATGTACAGATTTTTGTAGCCTCTCGGAGCTAAGACTTTCCCAGTTTTGGGACAGAGTCCAAACCCAGCTTCATCTCCATTTAAAATCCTATCTGGAGCTCGGGCCTTATTCACGCTTTCAGCTTCCCTAAATGAAATTTCTGGATGTCTTTTTAAAATGTTTGAATACCACTTTTGGCCAGGCTTTCCATTTTTAAATGAAGCTTCTTTTTTCGTATTTTTAACTATCTGCTCTACAGTTTCCATTAAGTCGGCCTTTTTCATAGGGAAGCCACATTTTGCTAAGTTAATAATCCAATGAGCCAACTTGTCCTCTAGCTCTATGGATAAAATTGGTTGCGGACCTGTTTTTCTATTTGGAACCTGAGGAACTTTCCCCGATTTGTGGTCTTGTAAGGTTGTCTTCGTTATCCCAAATTCTCTGCTTGCCATTCGAATGGACATACGTCCTTCCTGAATTTCTTTGAGCGCTAATCGAAGATTTTCTGTGGTATTTTGGTAGAATCTCCTTTTTTCTTTTCGTGGACCTACTCTGGAAGTAGATCCCCTTTTCATTAAAGATGTATTTTTTTTTTGTACAGGCGGCATCTGTAAGATAAGATAAGAGTCTTCGTTATGTCGACACTATACTCTTGGTTTCGTTTCTTTCTTAACCCTAAGCGTTGTAACCACATAACCCGTGGTTGAAAGGCTCCTAAAATGCAATTATTTTGTTTTAAGATTCCAGAAAAAACAATTTTTGTATGCAAAAAACCTATAATATAACGGATGGTCGAAAACCAGATTTGTGATTCCCATTTTTCGACCGACACAACGGAATTTTTAAAATTGGCGCGAAAAAGTGTACGAAAACCGGCTACTTGATTCACAGTATATATTTCATCAATGTTTTAGACAAAGACAGTTGAACAACCATGATCTATGCTAGGAAGAGATCTAAAATACAAATACCCAATGCCGGGATAGAATTTTAATATCCCATTTAGCGACCACTTAACCTTAAATATTAAAAATGTAATTTAACCTGTTTTTTCGTATTGTAACATTAGTAAGAGACAAATATGTGCCCCTAATATAAAGATATATGGCCACTGTTGAATATTTTCAAAGCTACTTACTATTTCCTTCAAGGCACTTCACTATATTTTCCACACAAATTTTTAATTTTTGCAACACACTTGTTATCGACCATAGTTGACATCAAATTGTAGTTAGATTTTCGATCGCAAGGTGGTGTAATTTCTTTTAAATATAGTCTAATGTTGGATTCATGGAGTGGCGTATGTAAAAATATTTAAAATGCGCTAACATTCTTATTTTCTTTAAATTTCTTCAAATCTGGTCGAAAACAGGGTGTCGTCGGCTAACCGGCACAGTCATCCTATACCTAGTAAATGAATTTGTAGTTAAGTCTGAGCGGACATGCACTGACTACTATAAGAGGTGATTATTTATGATTTTTGTAGGGTCTCAAGACGAGTGTAGTTTTTTTTAAGATGGATGAGAAGAATAAAGGCTCAATACTTACTTGGTTCCGGAATTGCTTGATTTCCCGGATAAAACGCGTGAGAGTTTTTTATCGATTATACAGGGTGTCCACCCCTGTAACATTTGAACTCGTTTCATGAGAACTATGAAAAAGATTGACTTCTCATTATTTTTAGTGTTTAATCGTTGATTGAATAAGTATTCAATCAACGGTTTAATACTTAGTGAATTCTTCTGAAATTAGTAACATCACAAATGATTTTTATTTTTTACTTCAAAAACGATGCACCGAAAAAAAGAACCTTTTTTGGAAAATTGAACGGAAAATAATAAAACATATTTTCACTTCGTGAATTCTCAGTGGCGTAAAACTTTTTTCTTCAAAATAAAGAATTAGTGTTGCTTTAGGTTTGCTCCTGGAAAAGTTAGACTCAAACGAAAAGATACTTGAAAACCTTGTAAAAACTTTCTGAAAATTTCAACAAAATCGAATGAAATTCAATGTGAATCAGTGAATCTTACAATAATCGTTGGACTGCTCGTGCCATCCCAGAACGCCCCGAACTCCCGATAGAGACTTGGCAACCGTGCTGGTATGCCACCAAATTGATGGATCAAAATATCAAAAGTTTAGTAAGTGAGTAATTCCTTTATTTAGCATAATAGCTACAATGTTTCATACATAATAATAATAACCTAAGTATAATATAAAAATAAACATTGAATAAAAATGAAGAACAACTATTTGAAAAATACAAATCTAAAAAAAGAAATCTTTCGCGTTGAGGTTAAGATAATTAATGTGTGGGTATACTAATCACTATACTTTTATTTAATACCACTTTATTGAACATAAATTGAAGATGAACGTTAACAACCGAAAAAAAGGTGATGATAAGTCGTGAAAATTGGAACGACAGTGTTGAAGTTTCTCCTCAGTGTTGCCACTTGCATTCTCCATTTGTCAAAAGCCAGCAGTGTCGCCACACGCTTAAATGTGGAAAGTGCCAATTCAACAGTGTCGCCACAATACTCCGCCCCAAAAAACGGAGTTGGGAGAAAATGAACTTAAACTAAGAAAAATACATATTACAAAAACTTAAATCTTTAACCAGGACAACTTTTCAACATACATTGTAGAGTACATAATGTTTGAAGCTAAAACTAAGTTTAATAACTAAGTTACTATAAAACAAAATGTTTTAAACGGAAAAGCGAACTTGTTTGAAAGGAAGTGCTTTGGTAGTTGTCACTATAGGGGATGGATCTTTACTATAGTTGTGATCATGAGAAATATCATCAGGTCTAAGCAAAAAAGCGGGTTTAAGACGGTCTTTGGAAACATTAACATTTTTACCGTTGACTGAAATCGTGAAATATTTCTCATGTCGCGATATTACATGATAGGGCCCGTCATAAGGAGGCTGTAGAGGTTTCTTAACAGCATCCCTCCGTAAAAATATATGAGTACATTTATCAAGTTCAGGAGATACAAAAGGTTTTGCATTAGAGTGGTTACTATCAGGTATAGGTCGCAACGTTTCCATCTTGTTTCTTAACAGATTGACAAATGTAGAGGGATCGGTATGAGTCTTGGCATTTTCAAAGAATTCGCCTGGCAAACGTATCGTAGAGCCATAAACTAGCTCGGCGGGAGAAACTTCTATGTCAGGGCGAAGGGTGGAACGTAAACCTAATAGTACTGTGGGTAAAACTTCGGTCCAGTTAGGTGATGAATGCGCCATGATTGCAGCCTTTAATGTACGATGCCACCGCTCGATCTTACCATTCGTCATGGGGTGATAGGGTGAAGATCGAACTCTTTTACAGCCCATTATATTGCTAAGACTTTGAAAGAGAGAACTCTCGAATTGACGTCCTTGGTCGGTGACAATTTGTAGTGGGGTTCCAAAACGGCATATCCATCCAGAATAAAATGTGGATGCGACAGTTTCTGCTGTAATATCGCTCAAAGGAAATGCTTCGGTCCAACAGGAATACCGATCAATGCAGGTAAGGCAATAGGAATAACCATGAGATGATGGTAATGGACCAATAATATCGATATTTACAGTTTGGAATCGTTCTTCAGGTACTTGAAACTTTTGGAATGGGGTACGTGTATGTTTGTGTACTTTGGCCTGTTGACAACTAATGCATGCTCGAGTCCATACTTTAATGTCCTTATTCATCGACGGCCAAACAAAACGTGAAGATATGAGTTTAGTAGTAGCTCGTATGCCTGGGTGAGAAAGATTGTGAAATTTTTTGAAAATATGTTGTCTGAAGTTAAGAGGTACAAAGGGTCTCTTACGCGCTTGGCTGCAGTCACAAAAAAGTGTTGTAGAAGTGTCTGTAAGATTGCACTGTCTAAGTGATAAAGAAGTTGATTCGGGATTTAGGAGAATTCGTTGAAGTTCTGGGTCCTCTTTCTGATGTTTCTGGAATTCTTCATAATCGATTACAGCTGGTGAGTTTATGGTATTGATACGGGAAAGGGCGTCAGCAACGACATTGTTTTTTCCACTGATGTGAACTAGATCGGTGGAAAATTGTGAAATGAAGTCGAGATGACGTGTTTGTCTGGGTGAGGCTTTGTCGGATTTTTGTTGAAAGGCAAATGTGAGCGGTTTGTGGTCTGTAAATATAAGAAAACTGCGTCCTTCCAACAAATATTTGAAATACTTCACTGCAGAATATATTCCAAGAAGTTCTCTATCGTATGTGCTATATTTAGTTTCACAGGGAGTGAATTTTTTTGAAAAAAAACTGAGTGGTTTCCAAATTCCATCTTCGTATTGTTCAACGACAGCACCCATAGCTGTGTTAGATGCGTCTACTGTAAGAGACAGCGGTGAAGAAGGAAGAGGATGAACAAGCAAGGATGCGTTAGCTAAGTCATTTTTCGACTTATCGAACGCAGATAAAGCTTCAGTGCTCCACGATAATGGTGTTGAATCAGACTTTTTACAGTTCTTATGCATCTCGTGGAGGATGGATTGATGATCGGCAGCGTGAGGAATAAAACGGCGGTAAAAATTAAGCATTCCAAGGAAACGTCGTAATTCGCCAGCTAATATTGGCAGGGGGTACCTGAGAATAGCTACTACTCGATCAGGGATTGGTTTAGTACCATCAGAGGATATTTCGTATCCTAAAAACTGCAGGGAATTCTCGCCGAAGACACACTTTTCAAGGTTGATAGTGAGTCCATACTGTTGCAGACGTTCGAAGACTTGTCGAAGGTGATTCTCATGTTCTTCTGGGTCGGAAGAAGCAATGAGAATGTCATCTATATACAGGGGCGGTCCTGACAGGTTGGGCGCCCGCGTGCAAAATTAGTTTTGGCGCCCTTTCCCCCTCCCCCTCCCCCTCCCTTAAAAAAAAAACGTTATTATAAATGGTAAATTTTATTTTCAAAAAATATCAAAAACTAAGGTACAGGATTTCTAAAAACATAAACGGAAATTCACCAGGGGGAAAGGTAACAATGTAAAAGTATGGAAGTAAAGAAACAGCTATCACAGAAATCTTATGAACCTTTCCATATAAGATCTGAAGGAAAATAAATAAATAATTATATAAGTAAATCACAAAAAAAAATCACAAATGGTTCTTGAGCAAATGCTTAAACGTACTTGAGTAGAGAAGTTCTACATGTACGAAGTAGATAATAATTACTCGAACGGATCACTTATATTCAGTTTCAGTTTATGTGCAAAAAGAAAGAGGGCTTCTTATTTTAACTCTATATCTGATAAGTGATTATTACAATGCGCAAAAATGAAGTGAACAAGTGATAAGTAAAAATAATTGAATATATGTATATAATTGCGTGAAACTGTAACTTATTTCAAAAAAAGCATCAGCAAATAAATTGGCATTTTATATGAATTCCACTTACCAATTTTTGGAGTTTGTAAACAATATCAGCGTAGGAAAGTTGTCTGAATTCTTATTATAGGTCACGGTCACACTTCACACTACAAAGCACGTATCATTTATTAAAAAAAGCTCCAAACAATTGCTGGGCGCACTGAATTTGCCTCGCGAAACTTTTTGCCAGTTTTTACACTCTGATCCTCTGATCTCTGTCCGGAAGTTTGACATTAAACTGTACTGTCGTTCGGTGGAAAATTGTACTAAATGGGAATAATTGTACTAAACGAGTATGACGTCATCAAACGACTTGCCTAATGCTTAATCTTGCTTAATAATACGGAGATAACATTAACATTATGATGTGATATCGTGGATTTAAGATGCCAAACTGGCTCCTCCAGATAAGGCTCGGATTTTTTTTCTGTAGCTATTTGGCATTTGGCGCCCTTGTCAGCAGGCGCCCGCGTGCGGGGCACGCGTTCGCCGTACGCCAGGACCGCCCCTGTCTATATAAGAGAAGCAAAAGTCAAGGTTACGGAGGACCTCGTGAATGAAGCGTTGGAACGATTGCGCTGCATTGCGGAGCCCAAACTGCATTTTGGTGAATTCAAACAAACCGAAAGGTGTGATGATGGCTGTTTTGGGGATAGATTCAGGATCGACTGGTATTTGATGGTAAGCTCGAACCAGATCTAAGGTGCTGAAGATGCTTTTACCATGTAAAATATGGTTGAAATCTTGAAGATTAGGCACAGGGTAGTTATCTGGTCGTGTAACTGAGTTTAAACGGCGATAATCACCAACAGGACGCCAGGAACCAGACTTTTTCTTAACTAGATGCAATGGACTAGCCCAGCTGCTGTTAGATGGACGGCAAATCCCCTGATCTGAAAGAATTTGAAATTCCTGTTTGGCGATAGCAAGCTTATCTGTATGGAGACGACGAGCTTTAGACACGACCGGCGGTCCTTCGGTAATGATTATATGACTGGTTTGATGTGGGGAATGACAGTCTGCTTTAGGTAGTTTCGTTATTTCAGAATATTCTTTCAGTAAAGTGTAATATTTACAACTTTTGTCAATAGTCGAAACAGAGTTGGTTGTGGAAAGTTTGAGTTTACCGGGGTAAGAAACATTGGTGAAAGTATCAATTATTTTTTTACCGTGGAGGTCTATTAATATTCGAAAATGACCCAGGAAATCAGCTCCTAAAATTGCAGTTCCGGTTTGGGCTATTACAAAAGGCCAAGTGAAATTTCGTTTTAAACCCAAGCTGACAGTAACACTCTTCACACCAAAAGTAGGAATAGGGGTGTTATTAGCAGCATATAACTGAGTTTTATTAAGCTGACGATAATCGCCTGATACTTTGGGTAAAATTGAAACATCGGAACCTGAGTCAATTAAAAATGAAATACCTGTCTTGGGGTCCTTGATAATTAGTCGTTGGTTCTTCAAAAAGGTGGAGTTGACTGTGGCCGGGGGGCGACTGACCGGACTCACGACATCCGTCGCCATCAACGTCGTGAACTCGTGTTTTCCTGGATGGGACCCATCCGACAGGGTGCCTTGCAGGTCCTGGCACGCTCTTTGAAGTGGAGATGGTACCAACATATTTCTCCATCTTCCTCTTGAGGTTGGCGAAGGGGAGACGTTCTTGATGACCGACCCTTGCGTTGCATGGTGTTAGGGGACTGGTCACGATGATAGTGCTTTGCTTTAAGGTCCTGAATTTCGTTATGAAGCTTTTGAATGGCATCAGTGAAGCTGGGGTCGTTGTTTTGAACAGCAAAACTACGAGGCTGTTCGATCTCTGCCATTTTATCGGCCATTTTTGCCAGATTCTCCAGGTTGTCGTTGCTGGTAGCCAAAATAGACTGTATTTGTGGAGACAGATGTTGCATCCAGAGACTTTTGAGTAGCTCCTTTGAAACAGAAGTGCCCCCTAGGCGAGACATCTCATTTAACAGTTGAGAAGGTTTCTTGTCGCCTAAGCTCATGTCTGACAGAAGCGTTTTTAACTTTTTTTCTTGAGAATCTGAATAGATTGAGATCAGCTTGTTTTTAATGGCGGCATACTTGTTATTGGGAGGTGGATTCAGGAGTAGTTCAGATATTTGACTTAAAATACTGGTGTCAACCACGCTAACTACATGGTTATATCTAGTCAAATCGGCTGTTATATTTGCCAAAGCAAATTGGGCTTCTAATTGTACGAACCATAATATAGGGTCAGCCTTCCAGAAGGGTGGTGGTTTGATAGTGACTCGATCCACATGTAAGGCTTGTTCAGCGTGCAGATTTGCTCCAGCGTTAGCTCCAGTTGCAGCTTCCTCAGTCATGTTGGAAAACGTGGCTCGTAGTTAGGTACAATTCAAGCGGGTAAACTTGTATATAGTTTGAGAATTTGCTGTTTCCAGTACGGGGTCACCAATTGTGGGTATACTAATCACTATACTTTTATTTAATACCACTTTATTGAACATAAATTGAAGATGAACGTTAACAACCGAAAAAAAGGTGATGATAAGTCGTGAAAATTGGAACGACAGTGTTGAAGTTTCTCCTCAGTGTTGCCACTTGCATTCTCCATTTGTCAAAAGCCAGCAGTGTCGCCACACGCTTAAATGTGGAAAGTGCCAATTCAACAGTGTCGCCACAAATGTTTTGGAATACAGATGGCCGAGACTAGCGGCTCCTAACGGGGAATACTTTCAACGGTCTCTTTATTTCCCATATGGTTAGGCATCTTCCTGTAACTTATTCAATCAACGGTATGAGTTTGAGTTACTGTTGAAGATTTCCTCGAACAAATTGAAAAAGGTTTATCATTATTTCCCATGCTCTAAGCAAACTGTCATGTTTTCTGTTGGGAAAAAGTAATCTTAAATTAATATTGCGGTTCTGTCCTGTCCACATAATTCTGGCCATAAGTTGAGCTTTTTCACCACTTGAGAAACCTTTTCATGAATGTGTTTCAAAAGACATCCAAACTCTTGTGTTCCCCGTCCGGCTGCATTTTCCAGCCAGTCACCTCTTATCTTTCAGTTTAGGGAGTGGACGTTGTAAGAGAAAGTGTAAGAATAGTGTAAGAGTAGCACAATATAGAAAAATCCTTTATAACTTGAACCGCCGTGTATGCCTAGGTTCTACAGTCATATCAGGCGTTTAAAAGATAATATATCTCTCTCTTTTGTTGCTTCATTTTACTCAAGTAGAAGGCGAACTCACTTAAGCATCCTGCCAATTGGTTATGTGCATGTTAACTCGAAAATTTTTATTCCTCACCATGAGCTGTATTTTTAATTCGCTGGTCTTGAATTGAATTTCCAAGAAGTTTATGTGTTAACCTCAAAAAACTTACAGAATTCGTACATCCCTGTATCTTTTATAAAATGTCTGGAAAGGCCCATCGGGGAAAACTCAACGTCGGAGTTTCCTTGCTTTAGTGGCTACGATATTTCATTTGATTGTCATCTATTTAAAGTATTACTTCCTGTTGTCTTTTTTGTGTCTATTTCTCCTCCAGCTAATCTCGTCAGTAGGAGCCTCCATTCCCAAAATATATTCCAGTTTCGATTTTTCACCAGAGGTTAAGTTATGATTTTTCGAAATGTTGAGAACTTGGAGAATATTTCTTTTGTTGATCTTCAAAAACGTGTCAATAACCTTTGGGGTTTTGCCTACACTGATTAGTTCTAGTTCTCGTGTATTCATGACCAAGTTTTCAAAGTTCTCCATTTTATGAGTTGTATATTCAGCACCCGACCATTAGTAGCTGCTGCTGCTGCATTACATTACATACAGGAGGTGGGCAAATGGTGAGCTGGTGGAAGGTGTTGTACTATAACTTCCACAATAGCTTTCTATTCGAATAAATCGTGATCTGGCACATTCGCCATCCTGGTGAGTCAGAACCCATCTTGTTCATCTACTGACCACACCTAGATTTATTCATTAATTCTTCAGTTTTTTGGTTCAGAGTTCCATCAACATTTAGTTTATAATATACTTGAAATTCTGTCAATGCTTCCGTTACATCAGTCTAAGAAAAATTACCTTTACCCATATTCAAATATCCCTATTTGATAAGAATGCGTCTAGATTCAAAACCGGACAAATCCACATTGTTCTTCAATCTATCAAGACAACTGTGTTTTTAACAAAAAACGAATGGATTTGTCCGGTTTTGAAATTCATCGACTTTTTTAAAGGTAAAAAAAAACTTAATCTTGAATTCTTACTAATGAAAATACACATAAGAAGGCACAAACGAAAATTTATTCAACCAGTAAATACATAGATGAGAATAGAGAAAGGTTATACACATAATAATGAAATAATATTACACAAATCTATTATCATCTATCACACATAAAAAGGATTCATTGGTTTGAGCCAAATGACTTCAATTTGAAGAAATCTTAGTTTTACATATACGCAAATAAATATTTTGTTTAGCTGAGATTTATGAATTCTTTTCTTAATACTTTTCTATACTTTTTTTAAAGTTGTGATATTTCAAAGAAGTGATAATTTTCTCAGCACAAAAAACATCTTTCTACAATTGATCATGTTTCAATCTCTCACTGAATTATGACAGAATTCGAAACTAATAAGTTCAATTCTTAAATAAAGACTGAAACAATCATGTTTTGAAAAAATGTTTACTCAAAATTACATTTGGATGCTCTCCAATCCATCTCTCTGGTCTCAAAACGAATATTTGTCATGCTTCTATGGAGTTTCTCTCAGATATGCTTTGAAAATAAGAAACGTTTTTCCCACGAAGGGTAAAAAACGATATATTTCAGATCTTGCCTAGGCTTGACCCTTATGAGATAACCCCCCATCCCCACTTCACGCAAGCACCCTTTCCACATCACTCCGCTACCATCCTTCTCTCCTTGTCCATCCACGTGACCACACCTCCACGCCTTTCCTCTTCCCGCGGCCGGCCACCTGTCACTCAGTACGTTTGTAGAGCTGAGCGAAGTCGTCAAGAACGTAAATTGGGGTCAAGCCTAGGCAAGATCTGAAATATATCGTTTTTTACCCTTCGTGGGAAAAACGTTTCTTATTTCAGCTCTGTGCCGTCGGCTTGACCCTTATGAGAAGTGTTTGGATTCTGACGACTATATAATTTATAGAAAAGCGTACTGTGAAAATGAAAACAGTAAGCATATAGCAGCAAACAAAATATATTCAAGAAAGCAACGTATAACAACTCTAAAGTTTTAAAGTAACAAAACTGAACTTCAATGTGTGAGACAAAAAGTATATAGCCAACCATTCAAATAGCCTCAAAAGAAAGATTATTCGCACAAACATTATCAGGGCCGGTAGGTCTAATGATTTCTTTGTAATAATATTTGAAGAAGTTCTCCTGGCCCTTCCAGTTCCCATTTTTCAAAATTATATCCAACGGAACCTCGTGTTCCCATCGAGCTGAAGCCACTGCACTTCTGATGCTCCCTGGAGAGTAGTTAATGCCAACTGCTGTAAAAGCGGTTTTAACCCATCCAGCTATAACCGACCTTGAGGCTCGGCCTACTTTACCTCTGGAGGTAATAAAAAGAGGTGATTGATCTTTAAGGAGCTTTCTTCTTTCTGCTGACAAATCAATTAAACACTTCGTCCAACAAAGAGGATCTAGAGATTCTTCACTGCAGTGAAATAGTTTCCAACCTGATAGTCTATGAGTAGATTTATCCGTTTTGGAGCCAAAAATTGGCCAGAAACAGATCGAATCATCTTCCCAGATGATACTGCTCTCGTCAATTTGCAGCAACGTAAGATCGTGGATTCTACGTCCCGAGGCTAGTAATAAAATTAGAGCCAATCTACGGGACACTTCGAAGATACTGGATCTATTTACCTCGTTTGAACGCATCCACGCGATAAGCTTGCTAACATCCCAAATATGCTTTTTGTTGGACTTAGGTTTAGCTTTATCAATTGCCCTCACCATATGTCTCACTAAAGGATTTGTAGACAACTCTTCATGCTTGAGGTGATTTGAGAGATTGACAATAACGGATTTGTGAACTTTGATCGTGCTCGGAGCCAGTTTTCTGACCCTGTGTAGGTATACCAAGTATTGAGCAATTTCTGTGCATCTAGGATTGTTTGGCAAAATATTCCGACAGTGGCACCATCTATACCAATCTCTCCAAGGAGCAGCATAAGTTTTTAGGGAAGACTTTCTCCATGAATTTTCTAGGAGGGTAATATCCTCCTGAGACCATCCCGCCGTTAAACTGGACCACCCCGTACTTTCCAAGCCTCCAAAGCTAGAAGGTGAGCCTGTGGTAATGGTTTCTGGGAACGTGCATCTAGCAGATGTCGCCGGAGATTTTGCAGTCGAAATGGATTGGTTACTGCTCTGCGCTTCAGATCCGCCCTCCAAAAGACTTTCTGCCATCTCGGGACGATTAGTATGAATAGTCCCTTCGCCGAGTTGAGGTGGCTTAGAACCCTGGGAATCAGACATGGAGGAGGAAAGATCCAAGCCAGATCGAAGTCCCACAATCTGCTGAAGGCGTCCACAAACAGTGCTTGAGTGTCCTTCATGTCCCTTGATACATACGTCGGAACTACTTTCGATATTTTTGACGCAAAAAGATCGACTTGAGGTGTGCCCCACTTTTTGAATATTTTCCGAGTCATGTCCCAAGAAAGGTGCCAGTCTGCTAACTTCTTCTTTCTCGACAAGCTGTCTGCTATGTCGTTGTATTTCCCGGGAAGGAAGTGGCATATTATCGTTGCTCCAACACTGGCTGCTAGCTCTAGAAGTTTGGAAGCCAACCTGCATAGCACTGGAGATCTCGATCCCCCTTGGTTTCGAAGGTAAGAAACTACGGTCTGATTGTCCGACTGAATCAAAATCGTTTTCCCCTTGAGCAATTTCAATGATCTCCGAACTGTCGCATAGATGGCGAAAAGTTCCCTTCGATTTACATGCCATCTCGACTGCTCTTGACTCCAAGTTCCTTGAAAAAGATGGCTTCCTATTTGAGATCCCCATCCTAGATCTGATGCATCGGCTGTTAGAAATATGCCTGGCCTTTCCTGACACAGAGGAGATGACATTCTTAGATGAACCAACCACCAATTGACTTCCTTCAAGACTACTCGAGGTACTGGGAACTGTACCCTCGGCCGAGTTTCTGGCAGCTGACGACCGTGGAATTGTATGGGTCTGGCATGAAGTATTCCCAACGGAATAGCAAAAGAGGCAAAACTCAGTTTTCCCAGGATAGATTTTGCTGTTTCCCAACTCCACCGTTTTCTGAGAATCAATTTCATCAGATCTTGCTTCAAAGAATGTATCTTTTTCATGGGAAGAGATATTTGGTTCTGTGCCGTGTTCCAGCCAAAACCCAGGAAGTCCAACTCGGTCGTCGGAGTCAGAACAGATTTCTGGTAGTTCACCAACCAGCCCAATTCCTTTAAGAAGCTTAGTGTCAGATTTACGTTTTCTTGAAGGCGATTTGAACACTGGTCTGCTATAAGGAAGTCGTCCAAATACACGACGACTCGTATTCCTCGGTCCCAAAGACAGCATGCAAGCCAATTTGTTACTCTTGCGAAGGCTATCGGAGCAGTCGAAAGCCCGAAGCGAAGGCAAGTCATTTGGTAAACCTTTTTTCTGTAAACGCATGATAGAAAGCGGCGATGAGATCTTTTCACTGGGACGTGGAAATAAGCTTGTGATAAATCTATTCTGCACATAAAGTCGTTCTGCTGAAGAAAAGTGGGAATCTTGAAGTGGTGAAAAAGACGAAACTTCTTTGGATTGAGAAACTGATTTAGGTTTTTTAGATTGAAAATAGGCCGGTTCTCGCCGTTGTCTTTGGGAACTATAAACATCCGGGAGAGAAAACCCGTAGGGTGATCTGACCTTTCCAGGATTCCTTGATGTATCATTTTTTGCATCTCGAGATCCATTCCTGGGAATGAATAGCGAGGAAGATCTACGGAGAGAAGAGATGTCAAAGGGGGCTTCTCGACGAAAGGAATGGTGTATCCTCCTATAGTTTTCAAGATGCTTTTTGGTGCACCCGCTCGAATCCAGGCCTGAAGAAACGAGACCAATCGACCGCCCCTGAACCGAGAATAGTTATCTCCGGCTTGATCGATGGGTGCTGGGAATGTCCTTTCTGGAACTACCCCCTTCATAAGAGTATGGATGCTTCCGACTAGATTTGGGTGGATTTCCTCCTGTTCTTCCGGGAAAGGACGATTTAGAGGTGACTTTTCCACGAAATGGATTGCTCTTGAGGTTGGTTTTGGTTTGAGATTGGATTTGAAAATTTGACTGACGGTTGTAGCGTTGATCATTGAAGCTTCGAAATAAGCTGCCATGCTGGCGGTAAAGCTCATTAAATAAGCTCTCCTCATAAAGATGGGTTGAAGACGGAGGAATCGCATCCAGTAGTGATGTCACATGGTCCGAACGAGGCTTGAAACATTTCCTTCGCTGCTCTATAGCTTCAGCTCTGCGACCACAAGTATATTGCAGTAGGTCATCTGAGATTGATCTAAAACTAGAGTCTGGCTTCATAAAGAGTTCTTGTACATCTGATGAAATTGTAGGGATTTTGATACAGAGCTTTTTCATGTTCTCCATAAAGGCGTCCCTTTGAAGCAGTAAGCCATGCGTAATAGTTCCCAGAATACCATCCAGCTTCGTCAGCCCCATATTGGATGAAGAAAATGAGTGCGGCAACTGGGCATTTACTCGCAATGCACTAAAAACAGGTGCGGCCTGCAACCTTTTCTGAACATCAGTGTATCGAATTTTGTTAAAGGTCTGCTTGCCAAATCTCTGACATTCAACACCTTGTGTGGCAATATGATCTTTAGGGGGAGCAACAGACGGCTCCTGCTCCTTTGTCTTAGGAGAAAAATCCCAAGTAGACTGCGCATGACCAGAAAGGCTAGGAGCAGCCCATGAACTGGAGCTCTCCTCATATTCAATCTCAGGTAAAGACACTTGGTCTTCTTCGAAATCAGACATGTCATTCCCGTCAGAGACAGGATCTAAAGTATTATTATTGTCGAAACGTTTCACGAAATCTTCAAATAGCTGCTTCATTTCTAAATGACTTCTTTCAAGCCTATCAAGCCGATCCTCCTTCGCAGATTTTCGAGAGGAAGGTAAACTTTCAACTTCTGACTGGTCACCAGACAGCTCATGGGCAGCCTCTTTTCTTGAAATCAAAAGAGGCTTTGAGTCCTTCAAAGAAGCGACAAAAATTTCATTCTGAACAGCAGAACCTCTTATACGAGAAGCAAGGGCTGGTGGTCCATAGATGAGGCCAATGCAAAAGGTCCACTTCAACATCTTAACCTTCATATCTCTGTAGACTTTCTCAGGCAGACTCGTAGAATTTGGATAAAATGCCTGTGCAATGCCCACTGTTGGAAGGGCGAAGCGTAATTTATTCAAGATCCCGGGGTCCAGTTCCGGTCCTAATAATTCATCTCTCGTGAAGGGAATGATCTTCCAATTTTTCCAACCATCAGGCAAGTGATTCGAGGCTAAGACTTTCAGCCTGTTCAAGATGATATTATCCTCCCTTGTCATCCTCGAATTGGAGAATTTCAGAAAAGGATTTCATTTGAGCCATCTGCAACAAAAGCAGAAAATTAGATGAAGCCCAAAGCTCAAACAATCGAGACGCACGTCTCTTCAAATCGAGCCGCCCGGCTCGACCAGACCAGCCGCACAATTCGCACGGCCCCAGTACTCGAGCCGCACGGCTCAATCGAGCCGCACTGCTCCCCAAATCGAACCGCACTGCTCCATCAGTCGAGCAGCAAGGCTCTCTCAGTCGAGCCGCACGGCTCCTTTGATCAGGCTGCGGGTCGTAGGCCGCACAGTTCCCTTTTTATTTAGAATAATTATTCAAGACGGGCGTCGGCCGCATTGCTTGGATAAATAATATTGGAGAGACGATCGAACTGAAATAACAAGTAATAGTCTCAAGTTATCTAGTACGGATAACTACAAGGCACAAACGGAAAATGTACACACACTGCTCTTATAAATACGGTGCTCACGCGAAGCGAAAACAAAGCGTACTGAGTGACAGGTGGCCGGCCGCGGGAAGAGGAAAGGCGTGGAGGTGTGGTCACGTGGATGGACAAGGAGAGAAGGATGGTAGCGGAGTGATGTGGAAAGGGTGCTTGCGTGAAGTGGGGATGGGGGGTTATCTCATAAGGGTCAATCCGACGGCACAGAGCTGAAATATTTATTTGAACTTGGAATCTGAATAGCATGTTTTGAAATATTGATCTTCTCAAATTAAGAATTATCTTTTCACTGCAATGAAGTACACTACTTAAACAGATTGTTTATTTTTTTATTCTGATATCATTGAGGCATGTTTCAAAACATATATTTTCTCGAATAGAGATTAATTGTTCTCAATAGCAATAAAAATTTGCTCTTCTTCCAATTACATTGGCTTTATTGATTTGAATTCTGCAATTTGTTGAAGGGTGTCCGGATATTCAACCGACAACGCTGGACAGGTGATAGACCTCGCATTTTTATGAAGATTGAGAAGCGTTGTCGGTTGAATATCCGGACACCCCTGTATGTTCTTCTTTAGTTGCATAATGGGATAAAAATCTACTGGAATCATTTCAAAAGTTTTATTTACAAAAATATACATTCAAAAACTCAACACAATCTGTTTGTTAATCTAGATAAACCTAAAGCTTAATTCTAACTAGCGCGTAAGCGCGTGCTACACAATTTAATCCGAGATGACCATCAACTAATCAATCTTCAAAAAATCATAAGGGACCAATACACTGAGTGTCCGGTAAGTCAACGATAATACACAAAGGGCTGGTTGAATAACTCATAAGAACCCAGAAAAACATAAAACGACCTTGATAATTTTCGAGATATTTACACTTTTCTTGGATCAGATTTCTAAGTGTGACATATGAAAAATGTAATATTCATTTCAATTTTGTAACTGTGATAAGCCATTTCATTAATCAAAGACAAACATTAAACTAAAAATCAAAAAAGTTGAAATTAAAGTTTTAAATTTTTATTTTGTTTTTTAATATTTTTTCTGATTTTCTGGATGCTTATGTGTTGTTCTATGACCACTTAGAGTATTATCGTTGAGTTACCGGACATGAATGAATAATAAAAATAATTGAAAAACTCTTTAAAAAGTTGAAAAATATGATAGGACCATCTAGTCACTAGAAATAAAAATTTCATTTTGTATTCTATGATATATTTTTGGTACACTATTTTCCAAGTCATCCATGGCATAAAGATTTGAAACACATGATATTTCAACTTTAAATGCTTGATAATGTTCACTATAAGCCAAAGTTCGCATAGAAAGACATTTGAAATACATTTTTGACTCAGATTTGCTACGATATATACCTTGTATTTGACCAAATAATGGAATGGTGCTGTCACAATCAAGTATTAGAATACTGTTAATTTTATACTTTGTTCCGTTGATTTCATACCAAGCTATTTGGAAAAAGTTCTCAGTCAAGTTCAATTCCATCAAATAACGTTTTCATATCTGAATCACAGTCATCAAGAACCTCAAAATTTATCTTGTCTCTAAGACCTTCTGCTGATAATGCTCTGTGACACAACTTCATTTGAATCCTCGTACCTAAAGAAAGAGGAAGATTTTTTCTGTAGCGAATGCTTTGAGCAATTGTTTTAATTTCTTTGTGCTTAGCCTCAAATCTCATTGACGACAAAAAAATTGGTGGCCCACTAATTGATATAACAGAAGCATAGTGTATCAAAAAATGATATTTTGGTTTGAGCTCTTCACCACTTAGCTTTAAGTAAAGACAATGGTGTTCTTCCACTAGGCTGCGAAGTAGCTGAAGTGATTGGTTTGAAAATATTTGAGATAGCAAAAGCTGTAATATATCGAGAGTTAAAAGATAAAGTGTCCAAACATCGTTGTCACTTGGCACCATGTCACCCACTAAGAATTTGAAGTTTTTAGCTAAACATAGCATTTCCGCTGCTGAAATGATTATACATTTTTTCTGTAAATGTTCCTTAGTAATACCGGAAATATTCTTATCAAAATTGCTGTCGTAAGTAAAATATTTAATTCTTGAATTCAGCGTTTCCAAGGTAAAATGATTTTGTCTAATAAGCTCTGATATAATAAATGCCATGTCATATCTAAGAAGTCCTTCCAATACGTCGTGCATCATATCTATGGATACATTTTCATAAATATGGAAATTCTCGAGAGTGTTCCATACACACTACTCTTTTACGCCGATATTACTCTCCACATGGTTATTATAATTCTCTTGGCGCCTAAGAAATGATCTATTTTCTGTAGTCGTTGTTTTCATGTCTTTCTTTTCCATAGTACAAAATCTGCAATAATGATTAGACATGAAGCTTTCATGTAAGCCGAAAATGGTGTGTAATCCCAAATTATCTCCTGTGATAGCCGCCAAACTTAATTTCACTTTGAATTTGCCCTCTGCTGTGATAACTTCTATTCCTTGTTTTTTCCAAAAATTTCAATTCCTCTAGTAGAATATTGAATGTTTTTTCATTTCCAAATTTTTTACGGTCGCCACTATAGAAAATTAACGATACAAATATATTTTCCAGCCGACTAATATACTTCGGCGGTATGGTGGCGATTGTGAAATAAAAAACTCCAATCTTATAACACCCAGCTTTAAATCCTAATGGGTTTAATGTTTCAAGATCATCAAAATACAATATCAGAGGCAGTAAGATATCAGTTTGAGGAAACTTACTTTTTGTTCTTGTCCATTGTTCTGTTTGAACAATATTTGAAATGTTATCCATATTTTCCATTAAACTTTTTTGAAAATTGCAGATTTCAGTGAATACTCCAGGAATTTCCAAGAATTGTTTTAGAACGTGTCGCATTGGTATGAAAGAGGACATTTGGTTTTTGAGGATCATTATAGTTTCATTATCCTTAAGTTGACGTTCCTCAGATACACCAAGCATATTCTCAATGGGTTCAATGAACTTTTCACTTTCCCGAAAATATTTAAATGTTTTATATTCTGTATTTAATTTGAGAAATGGATTCGATATTATATCAATGAGATCGAAAATCTCTCTCAAGTCATTGTTTTCAAGTTTACTAACACTTATGAACATCTCTTTGATGATATTTAAGATACCAGATGAGAGAAACGTTGTAACTGAATCCATAATTGACTGAATAAGTGATCTAGAAATACTCAGATTATTGTACAAGCTTGACAAAAACATTTCTAAGGACTCTCGAAGTATTGAAAAAAATTCTTCTTTAAGTGGTTTGTTATTGTTATTATCTATTGGACTTGTATGCTTTTTTGAAAATTGACTAGTACTGGCATTTTCATCAGCAGTATTAGATATTGCAGATAGACTGGCATTTTTTGTTAAATCGAATGAATTAGTGATTCCTTCAGCTTTAGAGTGACATTTGGGGTTGTTTCTAGTGTGTTTATTGACGAAATGCTTTTTAAAACTATCTCGGCTGTGAAAAAGTTTACCACACTCAAAATATGGACATTCATAGTGATTCTCAATATTATGAGAATATTCTATGTGTAGTAGATATTTTTCTAACACACTAAAACCTTTTCCACAAGTCTGGCACTTCATGATCTTATTAAAAACAATAACAATTAATTCTTATACAAATATTTAAAGATAATGTTCTGATGACATGGGACTCGATACCGTTACATATTCAAACTTACTCAAACATGCAAAATATGTCTAACACGTTTGGCAAAACCTTGTCATAAGCCGTTTTAATCTTGTAAACACATACTTGAATTAGTTGCCAAATATGGTGACTTTCTGGAGGATAGCTGATATTAAGGGTATGGTAGGCCTTAAAAAGGACATCAAAGGCTTCAGTAACTGTAGGAAATTGATATTTTAATTTATCAATTATTATGTACGATGTCGTAATCTCCTCCAAGGTTGGTCCTTCCACTAACAAATAAGGCTGTATAACCTGTTTTTTTCTTGAACGCTTTTTCTATTTTTTCGTCAATTTTTCTCTGTATGTCTCCAGGGTTCTGAAAAGATAATTAATTATCACATTTATAAATAATTATCAAAGTTGCAAACAAAAAATGTGGAAATGATATTCAAAGCTCATTCAGTCATTTTCTAGATACTCCGTCACCATCAATTTCAACAAAATTGGAAAAATTACCTTGACATGCACAATGATGCCTTTGATACTCTCCAGAGTTGAAAATTTCCAATGTTCCTTGCCTGTTCTTATTCTGCCAGATGGAGGAAAAAAATAACTCAGAAGAGTTAATTGGAGGGGCATTTTCTGATCTAGAAATAAATATGAATGAAGGAATAAAAAAAAATAACATCTCAAAAATAATAACAACTTTTTGACATGATTTATCAGAAAATTGTAGTTTGAGGACTTACCTTCATCATTTAAGGAAGCCAAAGCTTTCAGTAAAAGACCAGCGTTAACGTCTGAAACCTCGTCTTTTTTATAGCACAAGATTTTACTGAAAAATGTCTCACAATTCAAATGGAATGCAATGTTGGATTGTGGATATTTTTTTTCAAAATCCAATTTTATCTGGAAAAAAATGTTTTTTTTACACCAGTGGCTAGAGGTTGATAAATCGCATCAAAAATTATCACTCCAAAACCGATATTGTCATATGAACATAATATAGGACATTTTTGACAGTAGTAAATGGAAATAAAATACACTCATCATCAGAAAAACAGCAGAAAATTCTTCAAATAAGAAATTATTATCTTATTACTGCTTTCATGGAAGAATAGGGATATTGTGTAACACCTTATATAATTATATAATTTATAATTATTATAAATATCTTGATTCCCAGATAGCACAAAGACCTTCTCACGACACCTTGAAGATGTCTCGCACTGCTCTATAAGACGTTCGTGAGATGTCTTGTAACACCCAAAAAACGCCTTGAAGACATCCTTAAGAAGTCTGGTGTTACAAATTAAGACGTCACAGAAGTGTCTTGAAAATGTCTTCCAAGACAATTTAAAGACGTCTCAAAATATATCGTTGAGATGTCTTTCAAACGTCTTGAAAATGTTTCGTTGGATATCTTGAAGATGTCTTTTAATACTCAAATAACGCCTTGAAGACATCTTTAAGAAGTCTGTTGTTACAAATTAAGACGTTTCAGAAGCGTCTTGAAAATGTCTTCTGAGATAATTCAAAGACGTCTTAAAATATATCGTTGAGATGTCTTTTAGGCGTCTTGAAAATGTTTCGTTGGATATCTTGAAGATGTCTTTTAATACTCAAATAACGCCTTGAAGACATCTTTAAGAAGTCTGGTGTTACAAATTAAGACGTTTCAGAAGCGTCTTGAAAATGTCTTTTAAGATAATTCAAAGACGTCTCAAAATATATCGTTGAGATGTCTTTCAGGCGTCTTGAAAATGTTTCGTTGGATATCTTGAAGATGTCTTTTAACACTCAAATAACGCCTTGAAGACATCTTAAAGAAGTCTGGTGTCACAGATTAAGACGTTTCAGAAGCGTCTTGAAAATGTCTTTTAAGATAATTCAAAGACGTCTCAAAATATATCGTTGAGATGTCTTTCAGGCGTCTTGAAAATGTTTTGTTGGATATCTTGAAAATGTCTTTCAACACTCAAATAACGCCTTGAACCCATCTTTAAGAAGTCTGGTGTCACAAATTAAGACGTTTCAGAAGCGTCTAGAAAATGTCATTCAAGATAATTCAAAGACGTCTCGAAATATATCGTTGAGATGTCTTTCAGGCGTCTTGAAAATGTTTCGTTGGATATCTTGAAGATGTCTTTTAACACTCAAATAACGCCTTGAAGACATCTTAAAGAAGTCTGGTGTCACAGATTAAGACGTTTCAGAAGCGTCTTGAAAATGTCTTTTAAGATAATTCAAAGACGTCTCAAAATATATCGTTGAGATGTCTTTCAGGCGTCTTGAAAATGTTTTGTTGGATATCTTGAAAATGTCTTTCAACACTCAAATAACGCCTTGAACCCATCTTTAAGAAGTCGGGTGTCACAAATTAAGACGTTTCAGAAGCGTCTAGAAAATGTCATTCAAGATAATTCAAAGACGTCTCGAAATATATCGTTGAGATGTCTTTCAGGCGTCTTGAAAATGTTTCGTTGGATATCTTGAAGATGTCTTTTCAACACCCAAAAAACACCTTGAAGACATCCTTAAGAAGCCTGGTGTTACAAATTAAGACGTTTCAGAAGCGTCTTGAAAATGTCTTCTGAGATAATACAAAGACGTCTCAAAATATATCGGTGAGATGTCCTTCAGGCGTCCTGAAAATGTTCCGTTTGATATCTTCAAGATGTCTGTTGCCTGTCTCGCAAGCCATCTTACAAAAAATGATGTCTGGAAAATAATTTTTAGTTGACTTGGACGTAAGATTTTTTCATAGATATCTGCTGACATCTAAAAAACATACTCAAGATATTATTACAATGACTTGATGGTACTTTGATTTAAAATTTCTAGTTGACTTGAAGACATTTTAGATCAATATTCCAAGGTATTGGTGTGAAATTAAAGATGATTTTGGGAATAAGCATATTATATTAAAACAAAACTACAAACAAAACAAAATCAACAACAAAAACAGCTTTCTTTTCTTAGAGATGCATTCTGAAAAAAAAGATACATATTATAATTAGACTCTGATCAAAAATGATTATTCATTGAAATTAAAAGAAATTAGTTATTAGAAAGTCTCTACAGCAGTTATTAGATAGCTGAGCATTCAATAAAAAGTTTCTACTTTCAGAATCATAGACTTAATATCACAAGACAAGTAACAAAACAAATATTCACCTAGCTCTGTGAGTTATTTTCGATTCTTAATTGCGCTGTTTAGGGTTTTATTGATAAAACAATGCAAGAAAGTCTGTATACAGGGTGCCACAGATTCGAGTGCATGCATGGGGATATCAGTTATTATAAGAGATACAGGTACGGTTAAACAAATGGTTGCAAAGTTGCGCATTTTTATGCTTAAGAAAGTGGCATTTTGAAATTTGAAAAATTCCGACTACTTTCGAAGGTATTCGAAAAAAACCGAATTCTCGCAAAAACGTTTTTATCATTTCCTGCGTTTGTTTGAAAAGACATTTCAAAATAAATTACACTTTGTCATCGCCACTTTTTCTCCTTCACAACATGGTGGTATAAAATTGAATATACGTTTCGACTTCGAGCTGCCATGATCAACTTTATTTGTTTCAAATACAGACCTGGATTTTTTATTTTATTTCTAGTTATCTTTTGACTTCCTTGCGGCACTGAGGTGATTGGATGAGGGCGTAGAGTGATGGGTTGCCTTAGCAACCTCAATATTTTCAATCATTATTCACCTATTATTGTTATTTTCAATATTTTGTTAAAATGGCAATATTTTTAAACACTTTTGCAGAAATTAAAACAGTTTTTTACTCGGTTTTCTATATGTATTTTTTTTTATTTTCCATGTTATTTGTGGATCTTATTTAATTTCAATAAATGTATCATTGGATATTATTTCGATTTTGGTTCAGTCAATAAGTTTTGTTTAGTGGTGCAGGTTTTCTCATAAGAATAACATGTCAAATGAAGAAAGATTTGGGAACCAAACTGTGTGTTAGGTAGACAAGGGTGGCCTAATGCATTGAGGACGTCAAAAGATAACTAAAAATAAAATTAAATATCCAGGTCCGTATTTAAAAAAATAAAGTTCATGATGGCAGCTCGAAGACGAAACGTCAGATTTTCAATTTGACAGCACCATTTTGTAGAGGAGAAAAAGTGGCAATGACAAAGTGTAATTCATTTTAAAATGTCTTTTCAAACAAACGCAGGAAATGATGAAAACGTTTTTGCGAAATTTCGGTTTTTTCTGAATATCTTCGGGAGTAGCCGGAATTTTTCAAATTTTAAAATGGCATTTTCTTGAGCATAAAAATGCGCAACTTTGCAACCATTTAACCGACCCTGTATCCCTTATGATAACTGATATCATCATGGCACTCAAATCTGTGGCACCCTGTATATGTGATCAGAAAGTGAAATCAGGCAGATATTTTGTCATTTCACCGGTAAGTAAACAAAAACAAAAACATTGTGTTGGAGCCAAAATATTCAATGCCAAAGGTTTGGGCGTTATGTGTCTTGTTATTGTAAGTCTATGTTGGGAATGGACAAATATTGATTTTCAAAATATTATACTCACTCCCTGAACCAAGGGATCGACGAGAGTTCCCTCACCACATCGGCGCCTCCGCCATACCAAAAGTGGTAATTTTCAAAAACCAAATAAAAAATGATTCTTCTGTCTAAATTAATCTTTTTTTTGAGATTCTTCTGTCTTCTTAAGCATAAAGCTGCGTCTATCGGACGCTCGGCGCAGCCATAGCTGTATCGAGGTTTCGACTTCCTTCAAGTTTTTTGATCCAAACGCCTCTGCAGATTCTGAAAAACAAATCAAGAACATTAGAAACGATAGCAATATATTGCAACACTTACTAATAACAAGTTTTGATGTATTCAAGTCTTTGAATTTCATTTTTCCTTTCTGACCAAGCCAGCTGTACAGTAACGCTTGGTCATTAGAGATCACACCACTCATACACCTTTTTACGAATTCATACGTGTGGTTTCCCCCCAGCTTGGATAATTCAGCCACCTAGAGGATAAAATATCAATCCCAATGAATCAAAATGCATTCTTCAATACTTACAGCTTTTGAAAAATTCTCATCATTTTCCAAAAGTTTCTCAAATTTGTCCATATCTTTATTATTTGTGATGGGGAAGTCCATTCCCTCGCATGAAGATGCAAAGAAGTTGGCCTGGCGGGCCTCTGGTGATTTTGCTAAACCACCCATTTTTAAATCTCTCAACTCTTTTTTCATTTCTTTCACTTCTGAGAGAACATCTCCCATCATCTCCTTCAAGACATCGATTTTTTTCGCGAGTTTGTTGAGTTGAGTTAGCTGCTGATACCCATCGTCTATAACAAATGACCAATGGTGTTTCCATAAAATTTAATAAGTAGTCATAACCAAATCTTACCTTTTCCTTGGGATGTCGGGGTTCCATCATATAAATTAGCAGCAGTGGAAAGATCAAGCGTATTGGAATCTGGAATAAATCGTTTTTACAGGCACAATAATTTACTACTCTCTATTATGTTGCTATAATAAACAATACACTGTTTTGGAATTGTTTGTCTGATAATGAAGTAGTTCTAAGTGTAAGCTTGTGATTCATTTCTGTGTATTGATTCACTTGAATTGCGACATAATTTGAATATTTCAAGAAATGTTCAATTGAGTAATGTTTATTTAGAGAATACTTTGTTGAAGAAACTTTTAGAATTTGGCGAGTTGTCATTTTTCATCTTGTTTCTAAAGCATTTGCAACTCTAATAGTACATCCACGATAAATGGGACCTTTATTAAGGCTTTTTTTGCAGTAAATTTTACAAAAAACTGACAAAAATGTTTAAAACAAACAGAATATACAATGCCTTCAACTCACTTGATGCCTTTTTAATTTTTTTCATTTTTGGTGGTCTGGAGATAACACTCATCTCCACCTCTGAATCATCATCACTGCTTAAGTTTTTTTTTTTAATGTTTCTTCCTGACTTGGACATAGGAGGTTGATTCTCATCAACCTCACTATTCAAATCGCTCGTCTGAAGTGCCAATGCAGCTTTTCTCTTGGCTTTGGTGAAATCCTCTGTAAAACCATTCACAAAATGAATTATACTTGATTGATCTAAAAATGAAACTTACCAAATACAGAATTGTTGAAAATCCTTATTTCAAATTTTTTCCAATTGCTGTCAAAAGGGATCCATTTCGTTATTGCCTGAACAACTTTATCTTTTGAGAAAGAAGAGGGCCAATAACACTCATCAGTTCCCTGAATCCAACTAGATGGTACAGCTTCCACACTGTCGTCTTCCAGAAACTGCACTACAGTCCAGGTTCTCTCGTCGTTTGACATCATACTGGCAGTACTGGTACTATTATGAACTTTTTTTCAGATCAAAACAAAAACTATCTTTTTAATAGGGAAAAAATAGTATACTTAATTACAGTTTGTAACAAAAAAGAAGACAAGTAAGTATTTTTTTTGATGTTCTTATTTTTCAAAGATTATCACGCATGTGCTCAATTTTTCAAATCAACTGCTTTGCAAAAATATTGTTTATTTTTGGAAATTTAATATTAAACCCACCAGAGAAACATTATTTGTTAGTTTAACTCAAAAATAATTAACATAATATCCAAACTATACATACATACTCAATCACTCACAACATACCTTAAACACTAAACAAAAATTAACAATGTAAAAGTGGTATAAGGATACATTTATCCTCAAATCTTAGTCTTACACATTTACAATCAATTGAATCTGTTGAATAAAATTCTAGAGAACCCAACTGCAAATCATCAGTTTCAAAAATGCCAATGTTAGAAGAATCACAAGGACTATTATAGAAGCTTTTAAGGTTTTGATACCTTCTAGCAACGAACATGATGTTTTTATTTGTTTTAACTATATTCTGTATAACAATTATCTGACCATCTTTCAAACTACAGCAGTTATCAGGATGAGTAATTTTCACTGTAAAATTTGGAAACTGAATAGTCTTATATAGAGCTTTTCCATGTGACGTCACGACAAATGTCGACTGTCAAAAAACAGCTGATTGGGGTCTTAGTTCTCATGGCATTTATATGTAAATTAGATGAGATTTATTAAATTGGACGTTTTATAGTTTGATTTGAGTGGCCTTTTGGAGATATTTTTGATATTAAGTGTTTTGGGTTGACCGTACCCAATTAGTGTGTTTGTATCCGCAAATAAAATTGTGAAAATGACTCGTTCTTGTGCCGTGTATGGGTGTTCTAATAGGAGCAATCGGGAAAAGAATAAGAGATTCTTTGGTTTTCCCGGCATAAAAGACAGGAGAGGTCGTAAATTACCGGAGGGTGAAAATAGAAGAACCCTTTGGCTAAAGGCAATTCATCGCGAAGACTTAACGGAGGAAAAGTTACGATATGCAACTGTATGTTCAGACCATTTCATAACAGGTAAGAAGAACAGGTCAAATCGACGTGTTATTTTTATTTTATTTTACAAATTCGACGGTAATTCTCAGTTTACAAAATAATTATTCTCTATTAGTTATGTTAATTGCCTATGTAATGTGAAAAGTACTGATAAGTGCATGTTTTATAGGCTACCCATCTCCAGAGGGTAAAGTAAACCATCCGGATTATGTTCCAACCCAGAAGCTGGGTTATGTAACAAGCTCCTTAGTGCAGACTACCGCTGTTGATAGATACAACAGGACAACGAAAAGGCTGCGAAGGAGCAGTGTACAGGTAAATATGAGTTATCATGTTTAAAACTAAGAAAAGATCTTTAAAACATAAAATACGTAATGAAATTTACACTCATCTGCTACTAACGAATTATTTTTACATTTTTTTATAAAGTAGGTACAATTTTTTTTTTACTTTTTAGCAGAGAACATTTTTTTGAATGTTATCGCATTTTTTTATTGTTTGTTTATCTATTCAGGAAGAAAAGACTCACAAGTCTTGTGACGAAAACACGGACAATCCCGAACCAGAAAATGCAGGTCCACAAGATGAGACTGTATATAGAGAGGAAGAAGCAGCAGTTACTGGCCCATTGTACCTTGAAAAGTCTGTACAGACAGACACAACTGATGAAGACATCTTGCTTCATAAAGAATTATATGAGCTCCGTCAGTTGGTCGAAGACTACAAACTCTCGATTGAAACTTTTCGGCACAATGGTAAAAAAACTCTTTATTTCACTGGAGTACCGAGTTTTGCTGCCTTAAATAGCATATTTTCAATCCTGGTAGAGCCATTTATCAATATAACTCCTCAAACAATTATAAAAGATAAATTTACACATTTTCTAATTACGCTGATAAAATTAAGACTGAATTTAGATTTTACTTTATTGGCCCATTTGTTCCATGTAAGTCTGCAAACTGTGTCAAGAATTTTTAGCGCTACAATTAGGATAATGTACATTAGGTTTAGAAAACTAATTATCTGGCCCTCAAGGGAGCAAAATGTACAAAGTACACCCCAGTGCTTCAAGGAAGCTTTTGGAAACAAAGTTACTGTCATAATTGACTGTTTTGAGATACAAATAGAAAAGTCAAGAAACCTTGAAGCACAGAGTTCTACTTGGTCCTCATATAAGGCTCATAATACTGTGAAAGTATTAATTGGGATAACTCCTGCAGGATCCATTTCATTTATTTCGCAGGGATACGGTGGGCGCATAAGCGACAAAAAAATAACTGAAGGTTGCGGAATTTTGGATAATTTACAGCCCGATGATGTGGTTTTAGCCGATCGAGGCTTTTTGATCAGTGAAAGTGTTGGATTGAGAATGGCAAAAGTAAAGGTGCCAGCATTTTTAAAAGGGAAAAAACAGTTGGATCCTCAAGAAATTCAGGAGACTAGAAACATAGCACGGGTTAGAATCCACGTAGAAAGAGTGATAGGTGTTTTGAAACAAAAATTTAAAATTCTACACAATATAATGCCTATTTACCTGATTAAAAAAAGAACTAGAGATGTTGCCGTTATCGATCAAATTTTAACGGTTTGTGCAGTTCTTGTAAATTTGTGCCCTCCTATTGTTCCTAGTGATTAGACCAATAAAGAATAAGTATACGACTAATTAAATTTTTTTTATTTACAATGATCACAAAACCATTTTTTTGGAATCTTTCCCAAGCCTACACATTCAACGTGATACCATTTCACAGTACACTTTTTGTTAGCACATAAAATCATTTGTCGTCCATCATCAGGAATTTGACAAGAACACCATAATTCCGCAGTCTGGAAATAGAAATGTGTGTATTTAGTATATGAATCTAGTTAGAAATAAGTTGTTTCGTTTACCTTTTCTGTAGATTTTGCATTATCGCAAGGTGGAACATCACTACTTGTGCAAGACTTCTCTTTTCTGGTGTAATATTTGCCTATAATCTCTGGCAATATTACTTTTTCATGGAAAATTCGGGCCTCCTCAACTTTTTCCAACCAAAAACTTTCCGAAAAATAGATCATTTCCATAAAAATATCTTTTTTACTCCAAACTACGAACCAACATCTATGGTAGTTCGTAATGGCCATTTGCATTTGGGTTTGAAAATAATACGCGTGTTTCCTGTTGAGAATAGGCCCTTGTATCCCATCTTTAACAATACACCCTTTTTTCGCCTCAATCAGTTCCGATATCGATGTATCCTTAGCGCAGTAAGGACATTTCACTTCTACGCAACATGTACCACACTCTTCACATTCTAACAGAGCATCTGGGGTTGCAGCACAAAAAGGATATTCTCTGTTTAAAAACATACCACAACGAACCAATTTACAATTATTGTGGATGTTTTTATGGTGTGTTTCAAATGTTTGGAGCGCATCTTTCTCGTGTTGGCACCCGTAAATACCTAAAATAAGATAATGTCAAGTATGTACTATTCATAATAAATTTACTTATACTTTATACCTGCTCGGAACACTGCTTTATGTAAGTGAGGATAGCATATCCTCTTGAGCAATGAAAGTGAAGGTTTTTCGACCTTTGTGCCACAGACCGCTCGAAAATTGGAAGCAGTAACTCTTCCTGCCCTGAGTGAGAACCACAATTTGCTTTTAGTTTGATCCTGCGTAGCCTTTTCGACCTTACGAATCATTTCTTCGGACACATCCATGGGAATAACTTGAGCCACAGTTTGAAGTTCCTCAATTGTCCGGGTTGTCATATTTTCGTCAAAATGATCAAGATATGAAGGCCAGGTTTCACTTGATGGTTTCTCTAGTAAAACATGTAATACACATGTTGTTCCACTATTTTTATATGCCTCCAAAAATTCCTCCACATTCACATCCGGTATTTCAGGCATTATCTCTTCTTCAATCGGAATAGAAATGTCTTCTTTCACAAATGGTTGAAGTAAGTTCTCGGGTAGGCCGAACTCAATATCCATTATCTTTTTATGGAAATTTTTCTTCGATTTTGGCCCTATCCAATAAGCAAGAACATCAGTCACAGATTCTTCTTGTTTGCTAGCATATTCTAAAGCAAATAACACGGCAGCTACATGCGTACAGGCCTCTCCTAAGCCAGCAACACAATCGCAATGAGAATGTAAAATCTCCCCATTGCTTGATAGCGAGAGCCATATATTTAGGCTTGGGCTGTTAATTTTTTGTGAGTGCATTACCTGCAAATTTCCTTGCTTATCAACTATAAATTATACGTGTCTAATCTTACCTTGCCAATAACAAAAAATAAATTATTAATTTCAAGAGCTTTTATGTCTTCTATCCACCGGGACGCAAATTGCGTGAAAGCATCTAAACTCTTATAAGCCCGGATTTCAGCTTGTGTGGCAGGACTGACTCTGAATATCAGAAAATTCGTAATTGCCTCTGATGTAATCCGTGGCAATTCATCTAGTGGCAAAATGAAGTTTTTCTGATCCATGGAATATGGGTCAATACCTCCTAATATTGCACATTTTGCTGCATATCTCTGTTTTTCTTCATTGCCAAGGTGACGAGCATAAGCACTCAGATTACCGAACATGATCGCAATAATAATATTATTGAAATCTGCCTAAACACTCCGAAAAATTCCTTGAACACTGCAGCACTTCTAAAACTGAATAAAATGACTACTTTTATAAAGCTCCCCACCTCAATTGATACATACTATTATTTTTCTTCTTTTGTTCAAAGTAACTTATGTCTCAATATAATATAATAATACGTCCAATTCACTTCACACAATACAAAAAGCCCGAAAATACAAAACTCTCCATATACAATAGCACAAAACAAGACCCCGATCAGCTGTTCAGTGATGGATGTCATACGTCAATCGTGTCAGACTTGGAAATGCCTAATTGCTGCATATTCTGAGAGTTGGCAATTACTGGTCCATCCAAATGCAGACTACTCAGAATTGGAAAAATTTGCACTTCTTGATATTGATGTGTTTCTATCCTTTCAGAATGTCTCTTCACAATTTGTTGCAATGGTTTATCGCTCTTCCTTACTGATTTCAAAATTTGCTGTAGAAAATTTTCAAATTCAAATGCACTGAATTGGTCAAGTGGACCATGAATTTCCACATCATCTGAAAGATGGAGCAGATTATGAACATTATGCGATGTATTAGAAACTCCAAATAACTGTTGAAAACCTTTGACAAAATATTTCAACAGCTCTTTTGCATAACTCAGAAGTGTTTCATGTCTTCTTTTACATGACAGAATTGATAATGCCACATGTAGAGACAGAAAGATCAAGTATTGGTCTTTATTCAAGTGTCTTTTGAAAATTATAGGGCCAGTATAAAAGAGAACCTGCCGAAATTCAGTGGCTTTCCATCTTCGTACCTCCAATAAGCTTCTGGGTTTTCTGTTGAACTCAAGAGGTATATCCTTAGCCAAATTAACTAGAGTATCTGAAATAGAAGCAACCGTCCGATGTGGAAGTTTTGTCTGTGGAGTTCCAAAACAAAACAGGAGAAGAATTTTTTTAACAACTCCCAAGCATACCAAGTGCATATAATCTAATGGGAAACTTTTAATCATGTCCAAATCTGGGATATCTACCAAAATGGAATGACCAACATGATGATCTTCATCTATTTTGGCTCGAAACTGCTCATCTGTTCTTAGATTCAAGTTATTTATCTCTGGAAAATACAATTTGACTGCAAATGAACCTTGAATGCTACATTTGGTACATGATGAATAACCGGAATGTCCTTTAATGGATTTTATATATGACTTAGCTGGAGCATCACAGATTATTGCTTTAATTCCAACATCGAAATGTTTATCCTTAAATATTACTCCTTGATTTACCACCTCAAAGGCATCTTGGACAAATTTTTGAAGAAAAAGATTTGCACTTTCTGGTTTTGCATAACCATGATATATCCCAACAATTTCTACACTTTTCATCAAGCCTACAATAGAAATAAGGATGGGATATACCTGACTATTAGAGCTCTTTGATAATGGTAAACCATCAATGTTTACATTCAGCTCCAAAATATTCACATTTTTCAACTGTTCAAAATTCTGCTGGGCGGAAAGTATATTTTTAATAGCTTGCTGCATGCCAAAATGATAATACTTTCCTGGTGGTATATCTTCCAAAGATATGTCTCGTACTGTATGGAGCAGTGTGCGGGCATCCAATGGCAGTTCCTCATTAACATGTCCTTGAAGAATTGTGAGTAAATTTGAAGTGGCAATATTCGTAATATGGTATGTTTTAGCCCAACTTGGATTTCAGGGTTTTTGAATCTCCTCCGGTCGGTTGATAATTTTCTAGACCAAAACCAGTTGAGCCTCTACTATCTTCCTCATCAGAAGACTCATGTTCAGAATTTGATCCAGATTGACAATTTTCCAAAATATTTTCAATGTTTTGAGGCTGACTTTGAACAAAGGTGTTAGGCTCAGTTGCTGGTGAATTGTTGGAATTGTTAGCTACATTGAAATCATGCTCAACACATTCATTCCTTTCTCTGATGCTAGATCTGTGTGCTCGCATGTAATATTTCTGATGATACTTTCTCTTACTCATTTTACAATAAGTACCTCCAGTTCCAGTCAAACGAGATATGGATTGACCGAATGAATCTGAGGATGATTTAAAGATTGACATATTACATTCAACTCAATCCTCCATTAAAAAAAATACATTAGCAGACTTCGAGATTATACGGAAGGTACAGGGTTATTCATTATATTTTGACCCCTTATAGCTCTTATTATGAGTGGATGAAAACACTTTAAATACAAAAGTTTTAGATTTTTTCACGAAGGTAGTATTTTTTGATAATAGCGGCAATAAAAAATCGAATTTGCAACATTGAAAAAATTGATCAAGTTATATTTTTTTAAATGGAACACACTGTATATTATTAGCTAAAATGAGATCTATTTATTCTGATTCCAAATATATAATAAATGTTGGTGTTTGGTTCAGCCGTTTTTGCGCTATCCAAGTTCAAAGTCTCTAAAAATCTCATTACTGGGACATTACCTTGATCTGGGTTGCCAAGAGATGGTAGAATCCAAATCAACATAGGTAATGTAATTTTTATGAGACTTTGAGCTTGAATAGCGCAAAAACCGCTGAATCAAATACCAACATATTATATTATATATTTGGAATCAGAAGAAATCATGGTCATTTTTCAGTTCACCGTCTATTCAATTACAGGATTAAAATAACTAGTTACTGATTCTCAAGAACATCCAGAATAAGATTTATATATTTCACATGCTGCGCAAATGTTTATAAACATTAAAAAACAATTATTTCTTTTAGACATTTTTTTCTTGCCCTCAAATATTTATTCCAGTTGTTGCCAATTGTGTAGAAGACGTGGTTTTATTTTATTGAAACAACAAGCACATTCTGGATTGCAAATTTACGGGTGGAGGGGACACGGGTGGAGAGATTTTTTTTAGATTAGATTGGGTTAGTTTGGTTCAGTTTTGGTTAGTTTGAGTTAGTCACGCGGCATCCTAAATACGTTTTTTTATGATAAAAATCAAATAACAATTTCTTTCCTCTGCAGTAAATTTGCAATCCTCAAAGAAACTAGGATGTGACTATATTATAAGAAAAATTGAAAAACATAAAAAAATAGCAGAACCGTATAAGTAAGAGTTTGGATTAGGTTGGTTTAGTTTGGGATAGTGGTTCACAATAGATTAATCAAAAATTTGAGTTTTCTTTACGATTTTTGCGCTTTTCTCTACCCACCCAGTACCCCTATTCGCTCCCAGTCCCGTAAGACTTTTAAATAACCACACATTTGCGCAACATTTCAATGGTTGCAAACACCTTCTAGAAGGGTCTAAATAAAGGTAATGCAAAAAGAAAATAAAAATTGCAATAGTCGGTAAACTGAAAAATTACCGAAATCATTTTAGCCAATAATATACATAGTGTTTCATTCAGAAATATATATAACTTAATCAATTTTTTCAATGTGTGAAGTCAATTTTTTATTTTTGCTATCACCGAAAGATACTACGTGAAAAAAACCTAAAACTTTTGTATTTAAAGTTTTTTTGTACCACTCACAATAAGAGCTGTAGATGGGGGTCAAAATATAATGAATAACACCTCGAATAACACTGACCAATATACAGTGTGGAAAAAGCCAAATGGAATAAATTCAATAACTAATGAATGGGGACGTTTTCGAAAAAACACTCGGACAGGTCGATTGACATTTTTTGTTTTAAATTTTTTTCAGCAAATCCCAGCAAATTTTTCAAGAGAGGAAAAACTTTTCTATCCACTTCGTTATTAGATGAAAACATCTGAATTATCAGAAAGTCCATTTCATACAAAATCAGTGACGTCATATGCAGTTATGTTTATATGTATTTATATTTATATTCAGAATATTAAGAATTCATTACAGATTAAGCAGTCAAATATTAAACATGCCTACGTCCATTTATTGTTAACAGAGTTGTTAACAACATAATCGGACATCCCGTATATACCTAACTTTATTTTTAAGATTACTAGAAAATAATTGATAATTACGTACAATCTGATGGAATTATGAAAATCTTTAATTCATGCTATTTAGGTACAAACAAAATTTTAATCATATTTACTACATGCAAAGATATGGGGTGTACCGTGTATAGGGCTATAATACCTATCATTCATCATCAACTTAAAGACACACAAAAGACTTCAAAATTCAAAATAATCTGTAATCTTTGGTTATAGGTACAAAAGTGCAAACTAAAAAATAGGTGTGTTTGTTATGCTCCACTAGTGCACACTTTTCTACACTACAACACTCAGTATGGCTTTGTTTGTGAATTGTTTGCCTGTTTTTTAGGATAGAATAGCTTCACTTAACTAGTAAAGATATCATGTACACAGAAAAAACAATCGGCAACGTTGCACGTTGCACGTGACAGATTCAGGGTCAAGCATTCGCCGATTCCATTGCCGCCATGCCGCATGGCCATTGGCTCAATTGGCTGCATGGCTGCAATTAGGGGATTTTTGATGCCACGCAATATGCATCAAAAAAAGTTACAAATTGAATAATACTACATAACAATGGAAAGAAATTGAGAAATATTCGGCAGTAGTTTTTTTTTGCATTTACTGTTGTTCCGTTCCAGAAAAGGTCGAGCCTCATTTGACGGCTGACGTCTGAGCGCGCGGTACGAAAGTAAATGAAGTAAAAGTCAGGTTATGAAAAGTATTTATGTTTGTGTGTATTTTTGATTGTTCTGAATGTGGTTTTGATTTTTGTTGTGGAACAACAAATAAAAAAAGTTAGGTATATATTATTCGAGCATGCAAGAAAACGTTTATAAGAAAGACTTTTTTATCAATTTCGATCACCAATACAAACTAACCCAAACTTGATCCACATAAAACCAATACACAAAACGTCAATTATAATATACAATAATAATAATTGTAATATTAACCTAGTGCTAACCAACGAGCCGCTGCATACCTATTTTGTATTAATTTCTATTACCAACACAAACTAACCCGCCTCCCTCAGTATTTTGGGCTTGGGAATGGGAGGTTTTAGTTTCTCATCAGGAAACAATTTGCACAATTATTAATCAATTAATTATGATTGTATCATAACCTCATGAACACTACTTGTTTATTCAAGAACTGATGTCACCACTGCTACTTCTACAAATTAGAAAATGGTTCAAAGACCATTTTGCTCACCTTAGTTTGTTGTTCTCACTATAATAGTCCGTTTTCAATAGTCTCTATAGGTATCACAGGATCACGATAAATAAATCACTAAAAATATACGGCACCACGTGTAGCACAACGACAACGCTCAACAGGTCAACAGCTAACACAAAAAGAAAGCGGGAAACCCTGCCCCTGCCTGACTGAAACGATACGAGAACGAGAAACGAGATACGAGCTCGGCTGCTCGGCATGTACGAACGATCATTCGTGAATCGTGATATTCGTGATGGTGTACTACGCAATATCCTCGACAGAGTTGCCGGTTCTGTGTTTTTTTCTTTTAGCCTTAGCGTATTTAGCATAATAATATAATAGGGTAGAGGCACCGGTTGTGGCCACTTTAAGCAATTTACCAACTTTGGAAAACTGTGAAAATTACATGCATGCCAGTTATTGATTGAAACTATGTGGGCACCATTTTATGGTGATTTATCTGTACAAACAAATATTTTTTCGGTCAAAATAGGTTCACATCTAAAAAATATTCAAGATTTATTGATTTAAGTCGATTTTCACCATTTGTGGCCACATTTTGCTAGTTGTGGTCACCAACTGCACCATTTGTGGCCACTAGGTTTTGAAAAGGGAAATGTTCATTTAATAATAAAACAAATAATTTTATGAGCTTATTTTTTTATTAAATGAAGCAAATTGAACGACAAAGTCTTTAAAAAACGCTTTGCCAGGAAAACGCTCATGTAAACTGGATATAATATAAAAATAAAAAATAAACACACAGCCAAATAAATACATGATACATTCTACATAAAAATAGATTAAATGCTTACAAAATCAGTCTTTTGAAAGTAACATTAATAATTCAGGAACTTCATATACTCCTCTTGAGTCAACTTGCTTTGGCTCTTCAATTATCATTATTATATCTTCTAGTTTATACCAAAGTAAATCATTGTTTTCGGGCCACTTCCAGTTCCCATAGCTTTTGTTCATTGCACAACAATAATATTCGTTGTTTTCTATTTGAACAATTTTTGCGGGATAAAATTCTTTATCGTATTTCAATACAACAAATGTTCCTATGGTTAGAGCAGTTGAAGTTGCAGCAATAACTCTTCCTGTCTGCTGTTTTTTTTTCTATTTCTCTTTTCTCAGGTTTTTTTTCAGTCTTGTTTTTCTTCGTTTTTGATGGTCTCTCCTTCTTTCTCAGATACCGTATTCTCCCTTTCTTCTGTATTGGGACATTCTTCTTCTCTCTCGGCTATTGTTTCTTCTTTGTTATTTACAGAACGATCTTCCTTCTCCTTTGCTACTGTTTTCTTATTATTTTCTTCTCGTTTCTCAGCTACAGCTTCTTCACCATTTTCACTTTCAGGTTGATTTTCCTTGTTCCGGGAATCATTCATTTCAAGTCCAAGATCCAAGATATCGCTCTCACTTATATTTTGTATTATTGAAGGTTCAAGCGGTTAATCTTCTAATATATTTATTTATTTATGTTGTAACGTTATCTTTTTCAGATGTGGAAGTTATGTCATATACACCTTTGCCTTTTTGAAAATAGAATAAAAAATAACCAGAGATTAGTGTATGGCCACAAATGGTTTTTAACTGTTCCAATTTTAGCCACTCGCTGGCCACAATTGGCAAATAAAAAAAAATATTGTTCCATTTGTGGCCACCTGGATAATTCAATAATGCTTATGCGATTTTGGCATTTACACTTCAAATTTAATTGTTTATTATATAACATTCAACAAAAATATGTGCAAAAAGACATACCAAATAATATTCCATGAGTAACAAAGTTTTACTTACATGGTAGTCCTTAACAGAATTTTTAAGAATTGGACGGCAAGGAAACACGTGCTTCTTCGTTGAAGTTTAATTGCGAACTGATTCGTTTTTATTGCATATAATTTAAAGTAGATGGCGTAGGGTGTATTAGATTGGAAATTGCCGGATTAACATTGGTGCCACGTCTATAAGAAGTCTTAATATTCACAATTTTTCTGTAAAATGGCCACAAAGAGGTCAGTGGCCACAAACGGTGCCTCTACCCTACGTTTGGTTAGTTTGAGATTTTATTCTACATAATGGACAATTTGCATACATTTTCAAATGACTTGAAATTTATATACGTATTCTAGACATTATTTGAAAGTCACCAGCGAAAAAATTTTTCCGAAATACCCAAAATATATATTGAATAAATGAAAAAGAAGACGCGAATTTCACTGTATGATCGCAAACGGGGTGGAGCCATATTACCCTCCCGAGACAGAGAGAGTCATCTCGGTCAACACGCCAGACAGAGATAGATAGTGTATTCTGTGACGTAGTGGATGTTGATTGGCGCTCTTCAATCGGTGATTACTAAATTATTAGAGGTCGTAGGTTGATTTTTTAAACATCCTTGACATATCAGTACTTACTAATCCTTATATTTTTCATAATTCCAAAAAATGTGCAAATTGTCCATTGTGCATGAATATAGCAACAGCCTTAAATTTGATAAAACCTTGATCCAGCACCAGCTACAGCAAATGCCAAACAACTTTCGATTCACGTCATAATTGCCACCAAGCGAGTTTCAATGTGATTTGCAGGTGACCAAATATCTGGCCACCAGCAAACTTCATAACAACCAGCCTGGTGGAAACGATGACGTAGATCGAAAGTTGTTTGGCATTTACTATATCAAGGAAGTAATGATGAATTTTAAAACTTGAATCCATTTAGGTAGGTATCAGTTTACGGGTCCTGGCGATTTTTTTCAAAAAATTGTTGAGTGTTCTTTTTTTAGGCTTAAAAAGAGGTCTAAAAAAAAGTTTTTTCTGTGTAAAAGGATAGTCCATAGTTATAAAATTTTGAACTGACAAAAATTACCATTTTTTCATGATTCCTTCAAAAATATGCAAAAATGGGTACTTTTCACCAAGTTCAAAATTTTATAGCTAGACTATCCTTTGTTCAATTAGTGTAAAATTTCCAGAGAGTCTTTAATTTTAGACCCTCTTGCGAATGGTGCTGGCCATTTTTATCAAAAATCGCACGTGAAAAAGTTTCTTTTTACCTCTTCGTTAACTCAAAAGGTCTATGCGTATTAGTTGTGATGTCTGCCTTTCTGGTACCAGATTTTGAGAAAAAGAGAGAAATTCTGACCATAGACATATTTTTGAATGACATTACAAAAAAAAGATCGTTGAGACCTCGGCGTCGTCAAATCAGAACTACCTACTGTTCAAAACCAAGTCTAGTCATCGAAGTCAACAAACTACACGTGATTAGAGAGCGAATAAACGATTGAAGTGGATACATGTGTTG